>VYXB01000747.1:240578-261220 GCA_013397135.1 Pachyramphus minor | reverse complement strand
GGGGCACGCCGGGAGTTGTAGTTCCGCGGCGCGCCCGGGAGAGCGGCGATCCACCGGCGGAGCGCGCGAGGCACGACGGGAGTTGTAGTCCGCCGCGCTCCGCGGGGCATGGTGGGAAGTGTGGTCCGCTGGAGCCGCGGTGGAGCTTAATTACACAATTAGGGTAATTAAGGGGGGGGGAAAGAGCTCTGAGGGCATCGAGGCCAAGCTGTGATCCATCAGCGCTCGCAGCACCGGAGCGGGGCGTGAGTGTCCCACGCAGCGCGGTGGGCGCTGTGCAGCCGGACTGTGCCAGCACAGCCACGCAGGCCCAGCCAGGGTGGCTCTGGGTGGGTCGTGCTAAATCCCCGTGGCTCGGTGATAAATAATCCGCTTTATTGAAACTACTGAGGCTGGAAAAGCCCTCCGTGATCCTCGCGTGCAGCCGTGAGCCCAGCAGTGCCAACCGACGTCCCCGAGTGCCACATCCACGCGTTTTCTGAGCACCCCCGGGGGCGGGGGCTGCACCACTCCCCGGGCAGCCCCTTCCGCTACTTAGTAACCCCCTCCATAAAGAAATTCCTCCCAATGTCCACCCTGGCCCACCCCTGGCACAGCTGGAGGCCGCTTCCCCTCCTCCTGTCCCTTGTTCCCCGGGGCTGCGGCTCCCGAACTACAAACCGGGTGGCGCTGGGAACTACAACTCCCGTCATGCCCCGCGCCGGAAGTCACGGCCCCTCCCGCGCTATAAGGGCGCGCGCCGCCGCCGCTGCTTAAAGGGGCCGCGTCTTGTGCGAGGTGAGGGGGCCCTGGGGGGTGGATCCCGGGCTGGGCACGGGTGGGTCCCCTGTGGGATCCTTCAGGGGGGTTTTGGGTTCTCCCGCAGCCCCCCCCGCCGGTGAGGAACCGGGGCCGGCGTTGGGCCTCGCCCCCACCCGCGGCCTCTCAAGGCCTGGCCTGGCGCGTCCCCGGCGCGTTCCTCCCCCGTGGGGGGTCCAAATTTTGGGATACCTGTGGGGATGGGGGAGGCTTTTCCTCCCCTGGAGGTGAAAACAGCTTCTAAAAATACCCCCCGATGTTTTCCAGACGGCTGTTTTACAGACCTGTTTTGCAGGTGGCCCGGGCATGGCAGGAATAAATGGGATTGATCCCGATTTTTCCTGCTGCGTGAGGGTTTTCCCTGAACTCGGAGATGTGTCGTGGTTGAGAGGGAGCCCTTTCCTTCCCTGGCAGGGAAAACAGCCTCCAAAAATCACCCCCAGTGTTTGTGTCCGAGCATGACAAAGAAATCCAGCAATAAACAGGATTAATTCCCGGTTTTCCTGCTGCAGAGCCCCTCTAGGAGGCTTTTCCCTGAATTCGGAGATGCTGGAATGGCTGGGACATCCTTGCCAGGGCCAGGGGGGGTCCAAATTTTGGGACACCAGGCTGTGTGGGAGCCCTTTTCCTCTTCCAAAAAAATCACCCCCAGTGTTTTATAGGCGTCTGTGTCCAAATGGGCCAAAGAAAAGCAGGAATAAATGGGATTAATTCCCGCTTTTCCTGCTGTGGATCCTCCCTGTGAGTGTTTTCCCTGAGTGGAGCCCCAGCCAGGCTGGATCTGGGAAGGGAACAGAGTTGGGGGAGGGAGCTGGGAGCTGAACTCGGCCTCCCCGGGTCTGTGCTGGTTGGGAAAGAGCATTCCCGCTGTTCCAGAGGGCGGGAAGGGCAGTTAGGGATGTGTCAGCCGGGTGGATAAGAGATAACAAGTGACACTTTCCCTTGTCAGCAGCCGTGGGAACGGGGCCGGGGGGGGTCAAATTCCACCTGGGATTTGCGGCTCCTCCAAGCCAAATCCTGGACAGGTGGGAGGCTGCAGGAAAACCTGGGATTGGAGGGAAATAAAACCAAGCCAGGAATCCCAGAGCCCCTTAAACTGAGGCTTTCACCAAAATCCCTGGAAGAGGATTTGGTGGAACTGCTTGGGGCTGATCCCGAGCTGCTTCTCCGGGGGGCTGGAAGTTGATCATTAGGATCAATTAACTCCCAATAAAAGTCTAAATGAGATTATGTGTTCTTTGGGATGAAGGGACCCGAGCTCCTGGGCTCTTTGATCCCGGTTTTCCTGCAGCCTGGCTGCACAGAGCCACCTCCTCCAGGGCTCTCTGCTCCTGGGAAGCACCTTGGGAAATGAAATTCCTGTTCCTGGCAACCCTCTGCTGCTCCATTGGGCAATTCCTGAGCCTCCCTCCCACGTTTTTAAACTGCTGGGGCAGAGCCGGAGCTCTAAAAGCAATGGGGAGCTTGGGATGATTCCACAGGGGTCATCCCAGTATTTGGGATGGGGCTGTGATCCCGTGGGATTTGGGAATGTAATGGTTGGAGCTGTGCTGCTGAACTGGTTCTGACTGGGAGCCCCAGGAAGTGTCAGAGCTCCCCCAAAACTGACTCATGGCCCATTTGGGTCCTTCCCTCCTCCTCTTCCCTAAGGAAGGATCACGTGTTCCAGAGCGTGGTTTGGGGTGGGTTTTTTTGGGGAGGTTCCTCCTCAACTGGAAGCAGCAGGAGCTTGACCCGGCTCCAGGGCAGCTCAGTTATCCCAGACATCCCGGGTTTCTGTCCATCCCAAAACTCCTCCCCGCTGTGCTTAACCCTTCCCGTGCTCCCGGGGAGCTGTGGGATGGCTGGAATCCCGCAGGAAAAGGCAAAATTCCAGGAATGGGGAACAGGGGAGGGCTGGCTCCTCGGGCAGCCGTGTCCCTCGGGAGCTTGGGATGTGCCGGGTGAAATCCCGGCGCTGTCGGTTCATCCCAAAAACCTTCCTGCAAACGATCCCACGGCCGGGGGTGAAACCAGGACACGGGACACTCTTGGTCTTCCAGCTCCCCCTGACGAGTGTTCCTGGGTGTGTATCCATAGGGATTCCACTGCCTGGATCGTGGATTGGTGGGATGAGGGGGGGGGTTATCCTGCTGTCCCGCCCCCTATTCCAAGCCCTGGCACTGTGTTCCTGCTGTTGGAGAGCAGGAATTGCTGCAGGAGAATGAAATAATGGAGCAGGATCCAGGAGGATCTCTGGGATCAGTGACAGGACCCCCGGGAATGGCTGGAGCTGTGTCAGGAGGGATTCGGGCTGGATTTTGGGAAAGGTTCTTCCCTGGTGTGGATTTGTGGGTTTTCCTGCTTGGACATCCCAGCTGAGCTGCTGCTCCAGCTCCCTGCTGCAGGAGAGGCCTTTGGGAGAAGGGAATTGGGATGAAACCAGGGAATTCTCTCCCCCGGCTGTCGGAGCAGAGCTGCCCGTGTGGGGATGGGCTGGGTTTTCCCACCTTGGCTCCCTCCTGAATTCCCAGTCTGGGCTCTGCAGGAGCAAACTGGGAGCTGGGCTCTTGGTGCTGGGCTCTTCCTGGCTCACAGGAGTTCCTCCAGGGAAAAGGCTCTCCCAGAAACCCCGATTCCTGCCCCAGGAGAGGAGCACGAGCAGCTCCTCGGGGTCACAGCCCTGGGCTCTGCTTAACTCTGGGATCCAGGGATTCTGCTGTTCCCAAAGGCTGCAGGATCCCAGAGGAGCTCTGGGCAGGGGTGGCCTGAGGACAGAGGTGCTGCAGGTCCCAGCCCTGGTCACCCCACACCCTCCAGCACATCCCAGAGGGAGCCCAAGGTGCCTCAGGAGCAGGTGCTGGATTCTCCCTTCCCTGTGGGCTGCTGGATTTGGACACATCCTCTTTATTCCATGGATCAGGGAGGGCAGCTGAGTATGGATGGGTGGTGCTGGGGGGATGCAGATCCCTGCAAGACCCCAATGTGCTGATCCTCCTAAAATCCCTTTTCTTTCCCCAGATGTTTCCCGCTGGGCTCTGGCTCCTCTAGGATGTTGGAGAACCAAGAGGAAGTAAGATCCTT
Organism: Pachyramphus minor; assembly: GCA_013397135.1. Lineage (NCBI taxonomy): Eukaryota > Metazoa > Chordata > Aves > Passeriformes > Tyrannidae > Pachyramphus > Pachyramphus minor. The sequence continues at coordinate 257,359 of VYXB01000747.1, read as the reverse complement.
CCTGACACGTCCATTCCTGGCTGGAATTGGGCAGCACAGGGTGGTCTGGGCAAGCTGAAGGCTCCGTGGGGCAGAGCTGAGGGGCAGCTGGAGACAGGGGTGGGAATGTCTGGAGCTGTCTGTGCTCTCCCTGGGAAAGGGAAGCTGGGGTGGGATCCCTGTCCCTGGAATGACGGGGGGCTGAGCAGGGACACCCCTCCTGCCCCCCCAGGAACTGACCACCGTGCGAGTGCAGGACCCCCGCGTGCAGAACGAAGGCTCCTGGAATTCCTATGTGGATTACAAGATCTTCCTGCACGTGAGCTGGGGCTGAGGGACAGGGGGTGGAGCTGCAGAGCTCGGCTGTGCTGGGGCTCAGGACTGGGATTATCCAGCGTTTGGGGCTGGAAGGGGCCACCACGGGAACCCTTCTGTGGGTCTGAGACTCAGCGTGGAGGGGGATGGATCCCTGAGCCCCTCCTCTCCCTCCCTGCCCCTCAATCCCGTGGACAATTCCCATGGAACTGTTATTTTTTTGGCAGACCAACAGCAAGGCCTTCACTGCCAAGACCTCATGTGTGCGGCGCCGGTACCGTGAGTTCGTGTGGCTGAGGAGGCAGCTCCAGAAGAATGCTGGCCTGGTGTAAGCATTCCTTGACCTTCCCTTCCCTCCTCCTGCTTCTCAGGGAGAGCTGGGAGAACCTTTCTCCCTGCCCTGGGTGACCCATGTGAGCTCAGAGCACCCGTGGATGGAAATCCCAGACAGGAGCAGGGGATCCCTGAGCTCCCGGGATCCAGGGGCCTGGCAGGTGCTGCCACAGCGTCCCCTGAGCTGGCACTGAGGTGACCTGAGCCCTGTGCCCCCCAGGCCTGTCCCAGAGCTGCCTGGAAAATCCACCTTCTTCGTGGGCAGCACGGATGAGTTCATCGAGAAGCGGAGACAGGGGTTGCAGCAGTTCCTGGAGAAGTGAGTGCAGGATTCCTGAGGGCTGGGGGTGAGGGAGAGGCCAATCCTGCCATGGGGGCTGTGGCTGTGAGGTGGCAGCAGGGCTGTGGTGCTCTGAAGGGTGACTCCCCCTCCTCTCCCCGTGCCCAGGGTGGTGCAGAACGTGGTGCTGCTCTCGGACAGCCGCCTGCACCTCTTCCTGCAGAGCCAGCTCTCCGTGCCCGACATCGAGGCCTGTGTGCAGGGCCAGGGCACACAGACAGTGACAGAGGCCATCCTGCACTATGCCATGTCCAACTGTGGCTGGGTGCAGGAGGAGGAGGGTCGGCCCTCAGCGCTGCCCGGGCGGGACCCCAGGGCCAGGTAATGCCAGGGGAGGGAGGAGGAGCATCCCAAGGGAGCCGGGGTTGTGCCAAGGAGATGTGGAGACACAGGAGCACCTCAGGCCCTGAGTCTCCCCTGGGTCCCTCCTCCCCTCTGACCTGTTCCCCATTCCCAGCTGTGCCGGGCTGGGAAGCCCCCAGGGCTGCCTGAAGAGCTTCTCATACTGGAGCGACTTCGGCGTGGACGACGCGCGCTCGGACAGCCCCGAGGAGCCCCTGGGAGCAGAGCAGGACACGCAGTGACAGCCCTGGGGACACCTCCTGCCTTCCCAGGACCTGCTCCCTCGCTGGGAGAGGGAGCACTGTGGAAACACAGGGATGGCCGGGCTGGGGGGACTGGGATCATGGCTCTGTCCCCGCTGACTCCTGACTGTCCCTGGTGTCCCAGGCAGTGTTTGCATCGCTCTCCTCTTGGAGAAGGGATCTCGTGGGTGGTGGAACCTGTGTTTGTTGTTCCTGTGGCCTTTGCTCTCTGGCTGGAGCAGCAGCAGGGCTCAGTGGGGTGGCAGTGCCACCTCCCTGTTCCTGGCACATCCCAGGGCAGGGTGGGATACGCTGCCTGATGGGAAAAGGCTTTCCTTGGTGGATCCAGGGCCAGCCACTCTTCTCCAGTTTAGCCCCCTGTGTTCCCCTCCCTCTGCAGCTCCTGGGGAGGGGAGAGGGGGCTCAGCTGCACAAACCCAGAGCCCACACATGGGGTGCAGCTCCCACATCCCCACCTGGGGCCTCCTGGCACAGCTCTCCCTGTGGGATGGCTGCTGCAGCTGGGACAACGGGAGCTGAGCTTCCCCCTGGGCAGGGAATGAGTCAGGGGGGAGCACAAGGTGGGGGCCAGTTTGTCACCCCTGCCCTGTGAGGTGCTGTCCCTTCCAGTGGGCCCCTGTGAGCACCAGGGTTGGATTTGGTGGGATAAGAAGGAGCAGGTTTGGCTCTGGCTGCTCCTGCTGCCCCTCCCTGTGTGGTCCTGCCCCGTCTCCTCCCCCCCGGTTCAGGCAGGGCCGACGTGCTCGGACTGGAAATAAAAATGAAGCAGGAGAGACTCTCTGGGTGCTGGCTGTGCCTGGCTGTGCTGGGTGGGCAGGGGCTGGGCCGGGAGAACTGCAGAGACAGGGATTTAGGGAAAACAGGGGGTGATGGTGGCACCTTCCCCACGCCACCACCAGCGTGGGTCCCCCTGCCCGGGGCAGTGGGGAGGTCCCTGGGGTCATTCTGGGGGTGGGGGGCAGGGATGGGAGTCTCCCCTGAGTTTTGGGGGGGGTTGGATGCACCAAAGAGGGGGAGGGAGGGCTGGAAAACCCTTGGAGGCACATCCGAAATGTCAGGAGAAGTTCACGGCCAAGGCTGGCAGCTGCCGGGGCGCGGGAGCACCGCTGCCATTGGCTGCCCCCCCTCATGCATATTCATCCATATTCATGAGTGTGCGGCTCCAAATGGCGCAGCTGTGAGCCCAGCTGTGCCCACGGCCCCTCCCTGTGCCCACCGACCCTCCCTGTGCCCACCGACCTTCCCTGTGCCCACTGATCCATCCCTGTGCCCACCGACCCTCCNTCCCTGTGCCCACCGACCCTCCCTGTGCCCACTGACCCTCCCTGTGCCCACTGATCCATCCCTGTGCCCACTGATCCATCCCTGTGCCCACCGACCCTCCCTGTGCCCACTGACCCTCCCTGTGCCCACTGATCCATCCCTGTGCCCACTGATCCATCCCTGTGCCCACCGACCCTCCCTGTGCCCACTGACCCTCCCTGTGCCCACTGATCCATCCCTGTGCCCACTGATCCATCCCTGTGCCCACCGACCCTCCCTGTGCCCACTGACCCCTCCCTGTGCCCACCAACTCCGCTCCTCTCCCGGGCACAGCCTCAGCCAAAGCCAGGCCCTGCCCCCAGCTCCCTCCCACCCCCTGGTTTGCTCCTGGCACTGCCAACATCCTGCCCGGGATGTCTCTCCGGGAGCCATCCAGCCCCGGGGCCGGTTTGGGAAGGGCAGCCCGTGGGGCTGCTGCAGGGAGGGCTCCAGCCCCTGTCCAGCCCCTGTCCAGCCCCTGTCCCTCCTGTGTCCATCCCCCGGGGCTCCAGCCCCACTCCTGGCCGCCTTTCAGGAATTATTTTTAGTGCTGGTGATCGACTCTCGCGGAGCTGTCGGGAAAACGGTGACTCAGAGGTGGCACAGGCTGGGGAGGGGAGCAGCCCCTGGGCTGGGGGGTCCCACCTGGGGGGCACTGGCTCTCTGGGGTGGGGTGACAGTCCCCTCTGCCACACGTGGGGTGGGCCCAGCCCCTCGTGCCAGGGATTGGAATCCTGGGGGGGTTCAGGGGTGTGGTGGGCACATGGAGCTCTCCGAGGTAACCTTCCCCACCCAGGGCAGGTGAGGGTGGTGTGGCCCCCTCCCTGTGCCCTCAAAAGCCTGGCACAGCTCCCTCCTCCTCAGCTCCTGCCAGAAAAGCAGCCTGGAATGGGCCCAGGCTCTCCAGCCAGCGCATCCTTATCCCCTGGGAAGGCGGCTCCTTCCAGTCTGTCCTTCCCCTCCTTGGTACACTGTGNTCCTGCCAGAAAAGCAGCCTGGAACGGGGCCAGGCTCTCCAGCCAGCACATCCTTATCCCCTGTCCTTCCCCCTCCTTGGTACACTGTACCAGGGGGCTCCTGCTCCAACCTGGAGCCAAAGCATCCTGTTCCCACCTCTCCCATCTTCCCAGCAGAGCATGAAGGTCTCTGGAGCCCTGGATGAGGCAGTGGATTTGGGATCAGGCTCCTGAGACCGTTTCCCACACAATGGGCTGGGGCAGATACATCCAGGCAGCCCTGAGCCCTGCTCCTTCTTGCTCCACAGCATCCCCCTCCAAAGAACATCCATTCCCTCCTGCCAGGATCCCAGAGGGCTCCCGGGAATGCCTCTGGAGAGATGGATTCAGGCCCTGCAGCCCCTCAGAACCAGCTGTTCCTTGCAAGATGCTCGTGGATGGGGCAATGGAGACAGCGAGGGCAGAACAGGGGGGGAACTTCCCTGCTCAGGGCCACCCACATTGTGGAGAAATGGGGCTGGAAGAGTGGTTTGGGAATGCCAGAGGGATTTAAGCCGAGCTCCTGGCACCCCAAAACCCCCCTCCCACAACACATGGTGGGGGTTTATTCACCACTGTGACCAAAGCCACACCGCGAGGCAGCGAGCACCGGGATGGGCTTGGCCGCATCCTCAGCATCCCACGGGATCCCCCCGGCCCCAAACACCTGCCCAGCTGTGCCCTGGAGCTGCTCCTCGGGCTCAGCCCGCGGGTGAAGCTCCTGCACAGGCACCCACGTGCCAGGGGGGGCTCAGGGGGGGCTGCCAGGGGGGTTTGGGCACCTCCCCGGGAAGGCTGCGGTGAGCAGGTCCCTACCACCATCTAGTGGCCCTTCAGCCCAGTGCGGGAGGAGNNNNGAGGAGGAGGAGGAGGAGGAGGAGGAAGATGCACTGGGCTCAGCCGAGGGCTCACGGGGTGGGGGGATTCTGGGGGTGCTCAGAGCTGGGGGCTGTGGGGGGTTGGAGCCAAGGGGCACTTCCCACCCCCTGCTCCGGCTCCACAAAGTCTGGAGCAGCCGAACACGGAGAGGAAAGCGGTTTTATTGCAGGGTGCCAGCCCTCCCCACTGCCAGGAGGGCACCAGGGGGGTCTCTCGGTGCCACGGGTGCTCGTGGCAGGGGAGGCTGCTGGTGGGAACTGGTGTCACTGGTGTCTTAGCACGGCCAGGGAGAGAGGAGCACCTGGATTTGGGGAGGGGGAGAGACACAGATGGTGGGTAAGGGGACAGTGAGAGGCAGGCTGGGACTGACACGGGCACAGAGGGACAAGGAGAAGGGGGGGAGATCTCCAGGTGAACGGGGAGGTGGCAGCATTCCAGATCCCTCCTTCCCAGCCCCGCCCCACGCCTCAGTTTTCCCAAAGGAACAGCTCCATTGTGGGTTTTTGGGAGAAAACCTCTCCGTGTGCGACACTTGGTGTCAGTGCTGGTGGCACAGTGACAGCTCTTCGCCTCCCTGGTGGCTGCTGTGGCTTTACCACGCCCTTCCCAAGGAATTTGAGGGACACTGGGCAGGGTGGCACTGCCCCTGAACTGCCACTGTGGCTCCTGGTCTCGCCTGTTCCCAGGTAAAACCAGAGACCAGGAGATGGAGCCAAAGACAGTCCTCAGGGATACTGGGACACCTCTGGGATGGAGCCACCTCCACACCAGCCACCCCCAGGCCCCATTCCCGGCAGGAACATGCCCCAGGTGCCCCCTCTCACCTGGGGTGCCACTGTCCTCCCTCATCGCTCGTCCAGCTCGTAGGCAGCCTCCAGGTAATCCCTGGGCACGATCCCGACCTCGTCGTTGAGCTCTCCCACCCACCAGCCGTACATGTCGTATTCCTGGGGGGACACAGCTCAGGAATGTGGCTCAGGGCCCTTCCTTTGGCTCTCCAGCCCCGCCAGACTCCAACAGAAGACCCCCCTGCAGTCCCACCTCTCTCCCAGTAAATCCTTCCCTGTTCTTCTTATCCCCCCTCCCTCATCCCCCTTCGCTCTGGGTCCTCTGGGTTTTGCTCAGAGCCCCAACATTTAATTCACACCCCAGTATTTTGGGATGTTTGATTTCAAATACCAATCCCCAGGGAGGCCCAGCCCTCAGCCTGGGGCTCCAGGAGCCCCTCCAACTGGATCATGCCTGGATAACCCCTTCCCTCCCCAGATTTAGGTGTGATTTCCCCCCCAATAGATCCCAGAGGCAAATAACAGGGAAAACTTTACTCCCTCTGTGTGTGCAAGGGGGGGACTTTGCACACACGGGTTTAAGAAGTTTGGCATCAAAGTAAGTGAGTTTTAAAAATTTTGGATGTTAAATTTAGATGTTCCCAGCAGCACATCCCATTCCACGCCCCACGCTGCCAGCTCTGTTCCCTCACTGCCTGGCTGGGGACATTTAATGTGTCCCCAAGCTCATCCTGACAGGGAAAGAGCTCGGGAGAAGGGCTGAGTCACCAGACACTGGCTCCCCACGCTCCCAGCTCTGCAGATGGTGCTGCCCTCTCCAGAGCCAGGAATGGGTGCCAGGAATCCTGACCCTGCCCGGTTCGGGATCCTGGTGCTCCCCAGGGACCCCCCACTGCAGCAAACAGCACGGAGCCAGACCCCCAGGACGCTGCTGGATGGGAAGGATTGGGGAGGGACAGCAGAATGCAGGGATGGGGGAACATATCCCACCAGCCAGGAGGGAAAAATCCGGGTTTATTTGTACCCTGGACACCCGGGGGCTGAGCCGCGCCCTGGGCATGACGGGGACCCTGTGCCCACCCCCCTCCCTCAGCAATTCCATGGCTGGAACACCGTGAGAGGTGTTTTAAAATAATTTCTGCTTTGATGAATTGCTGGATAACCCACGATTGCTCATAATCAAAGGGAGGGAAATGCAAATGAGCAGCAGCCGAGCCCGAGCCGTTATTCCACCGCGCGGTGCCAAAAAGAATTAAAACAACATTAAACTCCCAGCAATAATGTTTAAGTCCTCGTTTCCAAGTGCCAAATTGCACCACTCTGGATCATACAGATGTTCGTTAATTATGCTAATTTTTATTAAACTATTAAAACGAGGAGAGCACTGGCACAGCGAGGCAGAGCCCAGTGCAGGGTGAACTCTGCTCTGTCTGGAGATGCTCATTTACATCTCGCTGACGCCTCTTCGGGAAGGGGGAGAGGGGGAGGAGGGAGGCTGAGGATGGGTTTTTGCTGGAATCTACCTAATTACACACTAATGGGGCCTCTGTGCTCGGTACCTGCCTGGGCTGTGCTGGAGGATGGGGGGAGGGAAGTAATTTAGCTGAGACTTTACAGAAGGGACTGGAAAGCCACTGATCGGGAGGGTAATTGCTCCAGGGAGGATGGAGAGGGGAGCGGGATCTCTGCCCCCTCCACTGCTCTGGGTGCTGCCTGGGGGTGGCTGTTGGGGTGCCAGGATGCCCAGCTGGGCACCAGAGCAAAGCCAACGCTCTGCTCTTCCCCAAACTGGGAATGTGGTGCCCCCCCCATGCTGGCAAATAACCGGGGGCTGGATTTGGGGGTCACCACAACGACCCCCTCGGCACAGCCACGAGGGTCTGGCTCTGCTCCCCAAATGCTGGGATTTCTCCCAGGAAGGAAGAAACCTCCCCCCACCCCCTCCTCAAAGCACTTCTCCAAGTGTCATTCCCGAAATCCCCAGTGCCAAGAGGACCCGGAGCAGACGCTGGCTCGGATCATCACCCACCACCAGGGCTTTGGGGGGGGGTTGGTGCACGGGGCCGTAAAAAGCTTCAAGCTGCTCATTCCATCAGCAAGGGAGAGGGAAAAGGGGGAAAGGAAACAACTCCAGACAACAACCACAACCTGGTTTCCCTCCTGCTCTGCACCACGGGCATCACCCGGGAGAGACCATGTGGGAGTGGGAAAAGTGGGGTCCCTGCATGACCCAGCCACAGATTCCCTCTGTTCCCACCAGGGGGGACACCCCACTGTCACAAAGGTGGTGACAGGAATGTGGCCAGTTCTCCCCTGCATGGCCTCAGATGGAGGAGTGGGACCCTAAAAGTAACGGGATTCGACACATTTAGGAATGGTTTGGGTTGGAAGGGACCTTAAAGCTCACCCAGTCCCACCCCTGCCACAGGCAGGGACACCTTCCACCAGCCCAGGTTGTTCCAAGCCCCGTCCAACCTGCCCTTGGACACTTCCACAGGGTCCCATCCCACCGGGATTCAAGTGTCACATCCCAACACAATCCACGTGTCCCATCCCACAGAGATCTCCAGGTCCCATCCCATCCCTGAGCTGACACACAGGAGGAGCTCAGAGCAGCAGCACTCGGGGTGATGGAGGGGGAGGAAGGTGATGGTCCCCAGAGGGGGAAAACCAGGAAGAAATGACCACGAGGGACATTTTGGCAAGGACAAGAGGCCATGTCCTCCTTGAGACAATTCCTCGGGCTTTCCATAGAGGAACCAGCCCCAAAAGGGCTCAGGATTTACCCAATTAACCATTTCCCATAAAAAACAACCCAGACCCTCCTTGAGACAATTCCTCAGGCTTTCCACAGAGGAACCAGCCCCGAAGGGGTTCAGAATTTACGGAATTAACCCATTTCCCATCAAAACCAAGGAACCAGCAGAGCCCGGCACCAAAACCCTCCACCCCAGAGCACGACCCGGCTCAGGGGGCAGCGGGACAGAGGGACAAAGATCCCTCTGGACACCGAGAGGGGGCAGATGAGGGAGCTGGAGCCACTCCAGCCCCCCGGGGAGACAATAACCCCGGCGGCCCCGGGGTTGGGAGCGCGGCGTGAAAGCGCCGCGTTAATATTTATTCCACCCAGCTCGGCTCTGACCGCAGCCCCAACCCTCAGGCACCGCAAACACAATTGGAAAACAATGTGACGGAAATGTTTAATCTGCTCAGCCCATCTGTGCTGCGTATTTCTCCAGATCTCCCTGAGAGAGGCGCCTCCGAATCTCCACATTACCTTTAATATTCTCCTAAATCACCTCCCCACCGCACTTCAAGGGCCATTGCTACAATATCACAGGTTCATCGAGAGTGCACGGCAGAAAGGGGGGGGGGTGGTGGGAGGGGAGGGGGAAGGTGCAGCCTGGGATATTTTTTATTTTAAAACATTTCCCGGGGACGGTGTTCCCGTGCCCCTCGGACAGGAGGGAGAGAGGAGGCCAAAACAGAATTAAAAAATCGAGGGTGGGGGGAGGAGGGGGGGAAGAAAAACTGCGAGGGAAGTTGTTGGGGTGTTGCTGGTGGTTAGAGGGGGTGTTTGGAAGCAAACAGGCAAAAATCATTCCCAAAGGATCACTCTTATCAACCTCCTTCCTCTCCCCAGGGGCTCCTGCTGTCCCTCCCTCCCTCCAGAGGGTCCCATCCCAGCTCCACGTGGAGAACGGGTGTGGATGCTCAGCCGAGGGGGGACACCCCAAAACAGCAGCAGCACAGGGTGGGCACGGCACTCCTGGGTCCCCCCACCCTGGCACAGCTCAGGTGCTCCAGCTCAGGTGCCTCCCCCCTCCCTGCCTCAGCTTCCCAAAGCCAAGTCCCCCTGTGGCTTAAAGCGGGGGGGGAAGGAAAATGAGGACAGACTTGTCAGCAGGAACAACAGGGAATGGTTTTAAGAGGAAAAATGGGAGATTCAGACTAGACAGAAGGAAGAAATTCTTCCCTGGGAGGGTGGAGAGGGGCTGGGATGGATTTCCCAGAGAAGCTGTGGCTGCCCCATCCCTGGAAGTGCCCAAGGCCAGGTTGGATGGGGCCTGGAGCAACCTGGGCCAGTGGGAGATGTCCCTGCCCATGGCAGGGGGTGGCACTGGATGGGCTTCAAGGTCCCTTCCAACACAAATGTGGTTCTAGGATTGGTTCTAGGATTGATTCTAGGATTGATCCTAGGATTGATTCCGGGATTGAGTCCAGGGTTCTGTCTCCACTGCCTCTGCACCATTCCCAGGGTTCTGCTGTCACCCCAAGTCACCCCACAGCCCTCCCCGGGCTCCAGGGGATGTGCTGGGTCCGGGGGTGCAGGGGCTGCAGGGGGGATCCAGGGATGCAGGAATACACAGGGTTCTGGGAGGATCCCTGGGATCCAGGGATGAGCGGGGTCCAGGGATGCACAGGATCCAGGGCTGAGCAGGATGCAGGGATGCACGGGATCCAGGGATGCACAGGATCCAGGGCTGAGCAGGATGCAGGGATGCACGGGATCCAGGGATGCACAGGATCCAGGGCTGAGCAGGATGCAGGGATGCACGGGATCCAGGGATGCGCAGAATCCAGGGCTGAGCAGGATCCAGGGATGCACGAGATCCAGGGATGAGCAGGATGCAGGGATGCTCAGGGTGCAGGGACATGCAGGATGCAGGGATGAGCAGGATCCAGGGATTCATGGCATCCAGGGACATGCAGGATGCAGGGATGCACAGGATCCAGGGATGAGCAGGATCCAGGGATTCATGGCATCCAGGGACATGCAGGATGCAGGGATGCTCAGGGTGCAGGGAGGGGTGCAGGTCGGTGCCTGGGGGGTTCCAGGGCTGCAGGGGGGCACAGGGAAGGCAGGGAGGGGGGGGATGGATGCGGTCCCGCATCCCCCGCGTTGCCATGGCAGCCGCTCCCGGCTTCGCTTCCTGCATCCCCGGGGGCCGCGCAGCCGGATCCACCTGCTCCTCCCGACCCTCGGCGGGGTCATCGCCAGGTCGGCAGAATAAATGAACGCGAGCACTAATGATGTGTTCGCGGCTGTTTATGCTCTCCGTGTGTCAGGGGCACTCACATTTAGAGAGCTCATTATGGCTGCAATTAGGCTGCACCATCGCGAGATATTTAACTCCTTTTTCTTTTAAATTAGCATTTTAATAACGTGCTTTGAGCAGGGGAAACAAAATGACCATTTTTCACGGACAAACTTCCTCCTAGCTGTAGGTGCAACTTTAATGGCGAAGTTGCAAGGGAGGTAAAATAAGCTCGAGCCCGGTCCCTTCCCACCTATCCCTGCCCTCGCTGCCACCGGGAAAGGGGAAGGGGGAGCAGGGAGGGGGGAATAAAAGAACAAAAAAAACAAAACCAGGAGCGATTTTTATTTGCTTTATCGCACACTCCATTTCCTAAATTTGTTCTGCAGCCAATTATTTTCGCCTCTGAAGTCCTGCACTGCTCCTGCCCGATGGTCGGAGTTAAAACTCCGCCTGTGACCTGTGAAGAGGGATAATTGTGTGTGCCAGGAGCCAGCCAGCCCTGGCTGCCGGTGCAGAGGGGAGCAGGGGTGTGGATGGGAGCCGGGAGTGCCGATTCCGTGGTGGATTTATCCAGATTTCCACAGTAACACCCACACCCCACCCCAGCCCCCCCCTCCAAAGGTCACCGCGAGGATTTCCCCGCCCTTCCCAACCCTCGGGATGGGGTTTGGGGGGTTGGGGGAGGCAGAGGGAAGGAGTGGGATAACCCAGGGATGGGGAGGAGGGATGTGGCAAAGGTGAGGAATCCACAACTTTACCAGGAATTTGCAAAAACACCCCTTTTCTTCCCGCATTCCCCACCAAGTGCAAAATCCTGAGCCCAGGCAGCCCCGAACTGCTGCTTCCTTCCTCCATCAGGATTCCAGCTCCTAATTAACTGGTGACCTTAAACCACCCTGGGGATGGATGGGAGGGATGTGGGGAAAGGATGAGGGGTCCCTGGGGGTGGGAGAAGCACCTGAACTGGGACAGGGGAGTCACTGGGAGCAGGGTCCCCCTCTGCCCTGTGATGGGATCACTGGGAATGGGTGACTCCCTGTTCCCTGTGACAGGGTTACAGGGAGTCAGTGTCCCCCTCTTCCCTTGGACAGGGGGTCACAGGGAGGAATGTTCCCCTCTTCCCTTCTATCAAGGACTCCCAGGGACCACATTCCAAACCCCAATCCCACCCCTTTCTCTAACAACTGGTATCCCCCAACCACCCCACCCCACAACCCCCTGATCCCTCACACACCCAAGGGTCCCAAATCCATGGAGAAGCACACGGGGAAAGGGCAGGAGAGGAGGGAGGGAGGCTCAGCCTCGGCGAGAATGATGCTCCAAGTGTTCCCTGCCTCATCCCTCTGCTGCACCTCCATAAATCCAGGGCTGGGAGCGGCGGCTGGAAGTGGGTGATCGCTACCCCAGGACATATCGAGACACACTCGTGTTATTTTAATTAAATCCATGGTTATGGTTTGTGACAACTCTGGCGCTCCGGCGCAAATGAATCCGGAATTAAAGTCTTACTTAGGCATTCCACTACTCCCCCCCCTCCTCCTCCCCCCTCCGTGGTACAAAGCAAGAGGCCATAAAATCAAGATGTTTGTTCATTTACAGATGGAGCAGCTTGGAAAAGGGGATTCAAAAAGAAAAAAAAAAGGAAAGGAAAGGAGGGAAGGGAAGACGGAGGGAAGGGAGGACGGCGAGGAGCGACGCGGAGCACCGGCGGCTGTGAGATCCTTGGGGGAGTGGGACGTGAATCCAGACCCCAAACCAGCTCCTCTGAGCTCCCCTACCCCTGGATTTCAACGTTCTCATGATTGTAATTCCTGCTCTGGCTTTTAACTCTTGATCTGTGACCTCAGAGAGGGTGAAACGCCGGGAATTTGGGACCTCTGGGGGCTGGGGGGGGGCACGGAGGGAGTTCTGGCGAAGGGAAACTCGGTTTTATTCCCCAGCCTGGGAGTTTCAATGCCAGGACTTTCAATCCCATCCATCTATTAACTCGTCCCTAATGAAAGAGAGCCGGGTACGTGACATTTTGCAACAGAACTGCTTTAAATGTTACCACATCAATTGGTTTAAATGTTACCGGCGCCTCATGGCCCGCGAGATGGTTTTATAATTAGCTCCGTCTCTCTCTAATGAACAAAGATTCCCACTCTCTGCTGGGATTTCACATCAACAAAGGAAACAAAGGTGCCCTGAGCTCAACAGGCTCCGACCTGGCAGGGCTGGAGGTGCTGTTCTCACCTCTTGGCACGTTTAGACCCCTCCCCGGGGCTGCTTTGCCGATGTGGAATTGGGATTTTGTCCTCAGGGCTCCTCCTTTTCCTCTCTATGGACAATAAACCACTTCCCAAATGTACACAACCTGCATCCCAGCACAGGTGTGGATGTGTGGAATAAAGAGAGAATATTGTCATTTATAATGTTGTATATTATATAATCATATAATACATAGGATTCTGTATTATATAATGAATATCCCAAATTGGAAGGGACCCACAAGGATCACAGAAGTCCAACTCAATAATATTATACTCAAAATGTTATAGTCAATAATACTATCTAACTAAAAATATAAGGTATCGAATATATAATATTACACATTTATATATTTACATATTAATAATAATAATAATAATACATATAATACCTAAATCCATAAAGCAACCTGTGAAAGCCACAATCAGGAAGGGTTTAAGGACGAGGCTTCACTTTTAATACTTCCCATCATCACAACTTCCAAGTGACATTCCCACTTCCATTTACAAAATAAACTGGGAAATGTCTGGAAAAAAAACCCCACTTTATTTATTAATTTATGTATTTATTTATTGATCCATTTCCTTACATAAAGTTCTTTATTTACCCACCTCTAGACTGATTTATTTATCTATTTACCTCCCTCATTATTTATCTGTTTGCCTCTGTATTTATTCACCTATTTACCTCCACATTTATTCATTTACCCCGACATACATTTACCTATTTATTCACCCTTGTTTATTTGGTTTGCTACCCAAGGGCACCACAGCAAATGTCACCCCCCTCCACACCCCCATCAGATCATCGAGGGGCTCCTCATTAAATCTCTGTCAAATAAAAGGCAGAGTTGAGTCTGGAGGAGCTGCCGGTTGTTCCGGAGCCTTTGGAAAATGGCAGGATTGTCACACTTAAAGACACAAATTTCCCCTGTAATATATTCGAATGGAAACCTCTGAATCCAATCCTACATGGGCATATCTAATAAATTCACAATATTTCAGCCTCAACAGCCTCCGACGGTTCGTTTTAAAGATTTATGGGGTAAAAAATTACTGGGTGATGAATATAGTTTATTCTGGGCACTATTGGAGGGGAGAAGGAATTAAACTACTGTCTTTAACACGGAATTTATTATTACCTCTGTCAAAGCCCACGTCTTTAACAGCATTTATTATACATTTCAGGGCTAAATAAATGCTCAGAGTATTCCTGAAACCTGAAATTCCCCGGTGGAGCAACGTGCCAGCCCGGGAGCAGCTCGTGGGCTCGGGGGGAAACGTCTCAGCCGCCCCCAGAGACCATCAGGGATGGGTTTGGGGTACCAGGACCATGGGAAAGGGGCTCCATGTGCCCCTGGGGACCAGGATCATCCATGGACAAACTGGGGGTGAAAGAAGAGGGACTGGGGGCAAAATTTGGGATGAAGCACCAGGGACGTGCAGGTGAGTCCCTGTAGAGCAGAAAAAATTTGGGGTGAAGAATCAGGGACGTGCAGGTGAGTCCCTGTGGAGTGGGAAAAATTTGGGATGAAGCATCAAGGACATGGGAGCGAGTCTCTGTAAAATTTGGGATGCAGTATGGGAGACACATGGGGTGAGTGCCTATGGATGGGGCACAGTTTGGGATGGAGCATCAGAGACACGTGGGTCAGTCCCTGGGGAAGGGGCACAAATTGGGAGCAGCACCAAGGACAGGGGGAAGGAGTCCCTATAAAATTTGGGACACAGCATCAAGGATGAATCCCTGTGGATGGGGCACAATTTGGGACACGTGGGTGAGTCCCTACAAAATTTGGGAGGCAGCACCAGAGACACATGGAGTGTCCCTGTGGAAGGGGCACGACTTGGGAGCAGCATCAAGGACAGGGGGATGAGCCCCTAAAAAATTCAGGACACAGCCTGGAGGACATGTAGGACAGTCCCTGTGGAAAGGGCACGACTTGGGAGCAGCATCAAGGACAGGGGGATGAGCCCCTAAAAAATTCAGGACACAGCCTGGAGGACACATGGACGAGTCCCTGTGGAAAGGGCACGATTTGGGAGCAGCCTCAGCTCTCTGGGCACCGCCGCCCCCCCGGCGCTCGGCCACCCTTTTGTCCTCGGCACTCTGGGTGTCCCCTCATTTATCCAAATTACCTGGGAGGAATGAGGCTGCCAGGGGCCGGTTCTGGACGATTGGCTCCCGCCGGGGGGGCCTGGGGACGGATGAATTTGACCGGTGGGTGACCGTTGCCTTCCCGCTGACCCCGCCGCCCCAGCCCGGCCCTGCCGGATCGGGAGCTTCCCGCAGGGGTTGTTAACGGGAGCTCAGCACTGCAGAGACCGGGGAAAGGGGAGGGGGGGATTTTCATCTCAAACCCCCCCCTCCCCGTGGTGCTGAGCCCAGGCCAAACTCATCACACGTTGTTTTCATCACCCACATCGCAGGGTCGGGGGTGAAAGGGGGGGGGCACCGCAGTGGCCTCTCCCCAGGAGCGACACGGCCCCAAATCCAGGGAAAAGTGCCACTAGATGTCACCACACGCCTTTGGCTCGGGGTCTGGGATACGGGAATACACCCCCCCCCTCCTTCCTTCCCCCCACTCTGCTTCCCTCCCCTGCTTTCATTGGAAGCAATTGAGGGAATTAACTTATCCGGTTTTATGGCCGGCTTGTCACATCCAACTAAGCCCACTTAAAATAGGAAGTCTCGCTGCATTCAAATAATTATCATAACGTACAAATCACTCAGCCAGGGGACAAGGGATCGGTGCTGGGGACAGGGAGGAGATGCCAGGTTTTTGCTGGGATTGTCACAGAATTCCAGACTGGTTCGGGTTGGGAAGAGACCTTAAAGATCATCCTGTTCCAGCGCCCTGCCATGGGCAGGGATGCCTTTCACTGAACAGGTTGCTCCAAGCCCCATCCAACCTGGCTTTGGACACTTCCAGGGATGAGGCATCGCTCTTCCCCCTCCCCAAATTCATTCCCTGTGTTTTAGCCCACCCACAGGGGGGTTTTGGGGTGACAAGGTGAGACACAGGCCATAAAATTGTCACCCCCTGTCCCCATTATCCCTGCAGCACCTGACGAAATGCTGGTGATACTGGGGTGCAAGAAGGAGCCTCCTCCCAGATCTGGGGGGGACAAAGAGAGAAAACCCCCTGAGGGTGGCATTCCCTGCACATCCCAGTTGGAGGCACCAGTGCTGGCACAGGCGCCCAGCCCAAGGATGACTCCAGGAGGGATGAAACAGAGGGGTGCTGCCCTTGCCAGGCCTCCCTGGAGGTGTTAATAAACCACAGGACGTGGCACTCAGTGCCCTGCTCTGTTTGACCGGCTGGTGATCGGCCACAAAGATCTCAGAGCCCTTTTCCAACCTCAACAACTCCACGATTCTCCAACTATTCCTTCCGCCCTCCGAACCTCCCCCCAGCTCCTGATGTCCACTCAGCCCCAAACCACTTTTCCCCCTCCCTGTGCTGCTGCTGCCGCTGGAAATGTCAGCCAGGGCCCGAGCAGCAGCCGGCGAGTGCCCCACTCACACCAGATGGGTTTTTATATGAGCCACTATTTCATGTTGAGACAGAGCGGCCGCGCCGACTTCGCCTCCGCGAGATTAATTCGGCGAAATTAATTGGGACAAGATTGAAAAGGAAATTAAAATGCAGCTGAGTGAACAGGCTTTGCAAACACCTTTCCCCCCCCCACCCTCTCTCCTCACCACCACTTCCCATCGCTGCCTCTCCTCCTTTTCCCCCCCTCCCCACCACCCTCGAGCCGCATCCGTAATTTACGGGGGAAAAGCTCCCAGGACCCATCGGTTCCGTGTGAGGGAGCCGGCACAAGAGTTGCAATCTGGAGCCACTGAAGAGAGTGAGAACCCTGCCGTGACTCCAAGCTGTGTCCCCGAGCTGGCACGGGGAGGGACACACACACACACACACACACACACACACACACACACACACA
>VYXB01000747.1:207390-240562 GCA_013397135.1 Pachyramphus minor | reverse complement strand
CACACACACACACACACACACACACACAGGACCGGCTCGGTCATCGCCCCGCTGGCCCCAGGGATGGACGCGGGTCACTCGTGGTGTCACCCCGTGCATAAACAAGGAGATGGGCTGGGGGGGTGGGTTCAGTGCCCAGAGCACTTCAGCCCCACCCCAGGGGGCAGCGAGTCGCTCAATGCTGCCATAAAAACGCTCTGAGATCCACAGATGGGGAATTCTCAGCCTCCCCAGGAAGGGCCGGTGAAGCTCAGGCTCAAAGCAGCTTCCAGGGATGCAGCTGCCTCCTGGCAGGGAGGTGTCAGAGCTGGCCCCAAACGCTCCTCAGAGCTAAAAATGTCTGTCTGTGCTGGTTGGGGACCTCCAGGGGGGTGGAGGGGCAGTGAGGGGGCAGCTTGTGGGGTGCAAAGGGCATCAGCAAAACACCACCCAACAAACGCAGCCCCCCGAGATCATCGCTCCTCTCGTGCCGGATCAGGGGGCAAAGGACATTGGGAAACACCTGGAAAATGTGGCCCTGAAGTTCACTGCCCTTCCCACGTCACACTGGGGTTCAAAGCACGTTGCAAAACACCACAGGCAAAGCCCAGTGCCCTCAAATCCCTCCCTGCTCCTGTGCCAGATCAGGGCGCAAAGGGCGTTGCAAAACATCCCCCATAAAATACAAACCCCCGGGTTCACCCCTGCCAGCCAGGACCACCACAGACCAGCAGGGACCAGCTGGGAACAGGGACAGAGCCCTGCAGGGACACACAGGGCAGCAGAGGGGTCACAGGCCCCTCTTGCCCCCTCCCAAACCCGTTAATACAAACCCTTAATTTATTCACCCCGCGCTCTCGCCGAAGGGAGCCCTGGTCACACCTGGCTGAGCAACTCAATTACCCCTGGAATACCTGAGCAACAGCACGTCCTGACTCCATTCCTGGGCAAAAAAACCCATCTAAAAATAAAATAATCTGGCTCTGGGGCATTTGAAATGTCTTGTGGGGTGGGGTATGGGCATGGAGGGAGGAGGGAGTGGGATGCCAGCGTCCAGCTCCTTCGTCCACCTGCTAATTTAACTCTACTTCAAACCTTAATTTTGACCAATTTTGTGACGTTTTGACCTTGAAATTGAGCCCCAACCCTGAAATGATGAGGTGTCCTACCTTGCTGAGGATGTAGATGAGGTCTCCACGGTGGAAGGAGAGCTCGTCGGGGTGGTCCCCGCTGCAGTCCCAAAGGCCGTGGTAATAATTAGCGTAATCTCGTTTGGGATCTCCTGGGGGTAAAACCAAAAACGGGGGTCAGGGTGGCAGGGAATGACATGTGGGGTTGTGGGGTGCTGGGGGAGAAGGGATGGTGTTTGTTTAGGAAAGGAAGGAGGTGTTTGGGGTTATTAATTTTGCATTTTAATTAAAATAGATGGAGAGACTGCAAGAGAAAGGGGCTGATCAATAAAGAAACGCAACATTTATCAATAAATATACATAAACAGATTGATAAACATTTCAGAAGACCCTAAATCAAGCCACAACGGGAATCAAAGTTGCTTTCTACCCCTGTTCCCAGGAGAGAAGGTCCCAAACCTTGGGATGATACACCCTGATGGCTCAGGGCTCCCTCTTCCCATGGGGCTGGGAGTTTGGGAAGGCAGATGCCTGTGGAAAGGGAAGGGGATGATATCCAGCAACTTTATTTTCCTGGAGAGGCAAATGTGTGCTGAAAGCCAAGGGTTTGGGCTGATGGGGCTGTGGGAAGTGGTGCCAAGGCTGGGGGCACTGCCCTGGGCTGGATCTGGGGTTTCTGGAAAACTCTGCAGTGGCGTTTCCAGCACGAAACGTCTCCATCTCTGCCATCCCAGAATGCCACTTCCCGCCCCAAAAATGGAACATCTCCATCTCTGCCATGTCAGAACAGCATTTCCCACCCCAAAAACCGGCTCAGAGACCAGAGGCACCGTGAAAGGTGTGGGGTAGGAACCATCCCACCCTGTGACGGCACCAGAGGAGCCCGTGCCGAGCTCTTCCACGGCTGCAGGAGATGCTGCTCCGCCCAGGGACTTATCCCAGCACAAAAACACCCCAAACCCCCTCAGATTCCCAGTTTTCAAGCCCACAACTGTTAAAAGATGCTCCTGGACCAAAGGCTCGAGCCAGGAGAGTGCCCTGATGGCACAGCACCGAGGTGGGGGCGAATCCAGATGTCACGACACGGACACATCCGTGATGTGACCCCCATGGATAATTAAAGCCGGTAAAACCAGGGTTTTAGGGGGGGGGGATTTGAGCACGGGGGCTGTTCCAGCGGGTTGTGCTGCTCTGAACCAAGCCCAGAAAGCATAAATAGAAAATATTGAGCACATGTTGGAGGGAAATGTTGCTAATGTGGTCTCGGGGACGGAGCGATAAGGGTGCAGCTGGAATGCTGTGCCCAGATTGGATCACCTAAATATGAAAAAGGACATTACAGAGATGGGTAATGGCACAGCAGGGAGCAACTGGAATGACTCAGGGACTTGGGGAACTTAAATAGAAAGGCTGGGCAGGAAAAAAAAGTAGGTCTGCATCCTTTGGAAAGTATTAAAGGGGGAGAACGCAGTGGCGAGGAAAAGATTGGGAAGGGAATAGAAGGAGAAGGAGCTACTGAGTTATTTAAGCCGGTGGTAAGGGCAGGAATCAGGGGTTATGAGCTGGGAGCAGAGGAAATATTGGGGAGCTGAGCAGGAGGATGAGGCCAGTGCAGCTCTGGGAAGAGCCAGCAAATTGTGTAATTAACACAAAAGGTCGTTAAGGGACGGTGTGAGAGGACAATGTCACGCAGCAGAGAACAATCTGGGATGGGGGGACGGCCTTGGCACCCCCCTGGGGGACAGGGATGGGGAAAGGCTCTAAACACAGCAGGGATACTGGAATATTCTATGGAACATCACAATTAACTTGCTGGCAAGGAGATTTAAACAGAGTGGTAGAAAACACACGGTGAAAGAGAAAAATCTTCCTACAGGATGTTTCCAGAGCCACAAGTGCCCCTGGAGATGCCCTGGGATGAGGATGCTGCTGGGAATTAGGAGTCCCAGTTTCCCCTCCTTTACCAGGAATTGGGAGACGCTTCCTTATCCCACATCTGCTCTTTCCTGCTTATCAGAGGAGCAGGAGGACCTTGGAGCCATCGTGCCACCTCATCCAGGAGGAAGGGGAAGCATCAGACACCCTGTGACTACAAAGGGAGACAATTTTCCAGCCCACAGGATGAAGGTTTGTGCTCCCAGAAGTGTTTTTCCACCCGTAGGCAGCTGCTGGGATGGAAGGTCCCACCCCTCCCTCCAACCCTGCCTTGCAAAGGTCAGGATTTGCTGTGCCAGAGGAGGAAGATGCTCCTGAGGAGAGTGTGGCACTTCATTCCCAGCACCAGCTTCCAAATCCACAGGGCTGTTTGCGCCAGAGACCAGGGATATCGTGCTAAAATAAATTAAAATTAGAATTCATTAAGATTATGACTGTTTGCAGGAAAAAAGGGATCCCATTTTAACACTCCAAGGCCAGGCAAGGGAGAACTCCCCTCTGCAGCTTCCTCAGGGGATGGTGGATGTCCGTGATCCTCCTGATCCAGCTCCAGCTTGGGTGGGATGTGGGGATCCAGACAAGCCATCCCAGGGCTCCTGCATTACCCTGCATTGCCTCTGCTCCCTTTTAGGGATAAAAGGTTCTGTTTAAAAAGCCCCAAACGCCCCATCCAGACCATTAATCCCTGATTTCCCTGCGCTGATTCATCCTGATGGAAGCGGAGCCGCTCCCCCTGCACGGCCTGGGGGTCGTGAAGGAAACCAGCCAAATGTGACAAGTGCTCCAATCCCCCCTGCAGCCCGAGCAGCCCCGGGATGAGGCTGTGGGAGAGGCAGGATCCATCCCAATGCCTTTCCCTTGGGCTCCTTGCTTCTCCTGTTGATGCTGAACCCTCCTGACAAACCGTCTGCAGCTCCGGGGTGTCACTGCTGGGTGCAACAGGGCTGTGACAGGGGACAGGGGCTGTGACAGGGGACAGGGGCTGTGACAGGGGACAGCCTGGGAGGCGGTTTTTGTTTTCCAGAGGAAGGGATTTTGCTCTGTTTGTGCTCAGCTCCCGTTCCCTGGCGCGAGGCGGGGATTCCACAGCCCCGAGCGGAGCAAATGGGACTCCTGGCAGGAGCAGCCCCCAGCTCTCAGCTGGATTGTCGGGCTGCTCCGGAATCGTGGCATCCTTGGGGTTCTTTAGAAACGAGAAACAATAGTTCTCCACGAGCCAAGCGCCGCGTGATTTAATCAGGAACTCGCCGCTTCCCTCCCTCCCTGAGCACATCCCTCTGCTCAAGGATCCGGCAGCTCCTGGTCCAGTTGGACAGGAACACAAATTTCCAGGGCAAAAGGCACGAGGGTTGGGGCTCCTGGGGCTGCTATAACCTTTCCCTCTTGAAACGCAGCCCGGTTTTCCAGAGAGACTGGAGTCAAATGTGTTATGGAGTGTAAAAACAGCGCCAGGGCTCGGAGCAATCCTGACACCGCCAGTAACAAACCAGTTAGAACCATTAACAGCAATTAGAGCCGGCGGCAGACGCTAATGAGGCTGAGCAGGGTGTTAAAGGGCTGTGACAGGCGAGAGCCAAAATCCTCGGGAATCCCTGGGGTGCGGGATCGGTGCCAGGCTGTCACAAAGCCGCGCTCTGATCCCCACATCCAGCTGGGAAACCCCCCGGGAGCTGCTCTGCTGCCTCCTGCTCCTTTGGGTGTTTAAATAACAGGGAGGGAATGAGAGGGAAAGGAAAACGTGAGTGTTTGCATGGATTTCCAGTCCCTTCTGCTTTCCTTACAGAGCCATTCCCATTCCCTGCTGCTGCCCTTATCCTGCACCATGGGGTGAGGACATGGGGAGTCTCCATGGATAAATGTACAGCCCCACTTCAGGACCACCACACAGTTTATAAAGTCTGGAATTATGAGTTTTTCCAAGCTCTGGGTGCTGGTACCAGCTGCCACTGCCAAGTACTCCAGTGGCCAGAGAGTGGGGAAACGCTTCCCAAAATCCGTAGGAGATTCCAGTCTCTGGAAGCAGCTGGGGCTCAACCCTATCTGTGCTTCCAAGATTTCCACAGGAACAGGCCTGGGCAGCCTCCTGGGCTGGGGACAACTGCCCAAGGATCATCCAAGGGGGTTTGATGTCAGCTAAATTGGATCAGGCTTTCCAGAAACACCAGGAAATCAGGAATGAGGGCTCTTGGATCGCTGGGAGGGGAAAAAACCAGCCAAGCAATTCTTGGGGCGCTCGTGAATCCAAGAGAGCACAGGAGAGAAGCTGCTTTATCCACCCACCATCCAACTGCAAATCCCTGTGATCCCTGTCATCCCACCAGGATGGGACCGTCCCCTCTGAGGTGCAGACAGTGTGGGAAGCTCTCCCAGTCCAGGCTGGGATGGGAGGATGTGTTTTCCAGGCAGCAGGAAGCCCCCGGGCAGCCCAGCCCCAGCTGCTGGGACACAAGCGCCGCTTTCCTGTGCCGGGGTGGAAAGTCCATGGAAAACCAAGCAGGTGGGAGAGGGGAGGAAACAGCCCTTCCGCTCCCATCCCAGGGAGCAGGTCCTCAAGGAAAAGGCAGGGGTGGGGCTCTGGCCACCTCGGCAGGATCTCGGTTCCTTCCGGCTTCCGAGATCCCTCCCTGCGGCAGCTTCCTCAGGGCCGGGACTCGCTTCCTGCCCCTGCTCCAGGTTGTTTCTGCCCCCAGCACCCCTTGGGATGCTCCCGCTCCCCATCCGGGATGGGATGAGGGAGAGGGATGGGAGTGACTCCATGGGGATGCTCCAGCACCCCGATGACACCAGGCAGGAGCGGGGGTGGATTTTGGGGGAGTTCCTCCACCGAGAGCTCCCCAAGGCCAAACCCCCACCCCAAAGGAAGCACAGGAAACCCCATTGGGATGTTCATCCAGGGCCTGGAGAAGGTGGGAAGAGCTCCCCAAGGCTGAATTTCCCCAGCTGAAGAGTCTCATCACTCTGTTCCTGGAGTGGATCCACACACCCTCCAGCACCACCCACCCCCCGGGGTGCCCAAAATCAACCCCCACAACCCTAAACTGGGGATCCTTTGGGCTGCCCAGAGCAGGGTGGGCTCTTACCCCTCCTCTCTCTGCTCCCACCATCCTCGTTGTCCTCTGGGAAGGGACGATCCAGCTCCTCATCTGTTGGGGGGGAAACAGCAGAGAAGTCAGGGAAGGGCTGTGAGTGCTGCAGCTACACCAAAACCCCCGGGCAGGCCGAGGGCTCCCGGAGAATCCGACTGCCAGGATAATAAATTCCCGGCCTAATTGTGGAGAGTGGAAGGGAGGAAGTCACAGATAATATTTTAAAATGTGTCGCATGAAAAACATGAATTGTTGTTAACGCTGGTAAAAACAAATCACGTCTCGTGGCCCCATAAATTCAGGCAGCACCTCGCTGAGTGTCCTGTGGGAAGAGACGTTTCCTGTGCAGGACTCACAGCCCAGGGAAAACCGGACTCCCAGGAGAAATTCCAGGACAGAAACGTGAGGAAGGAAGGAGGAATTAGGGAGAAAAAGGAGTCAGGTAGGGGAAGATGAGCAGCCTGCAGAGGAGGGGGAGAGGAATGCAAGAAATGATGCCATGGAAGGGTTGGTCAAGGAATTCCAGAGCAGGCAGAAATCATGGGAAAGGCCTGGAAAAATGGGTGCAGACTGGCAGGAGCAGAGATCTGCACAGGAATCAGTTTAAATCTCGGGACAAGAAGGACATTGAGGGGTCGGAGCATGTCCAGGGAAGGGAACGGAGCTGGGAAAGGGGCTGGAGCAGCAGGAGCAGCTGAGGGGGCTCAGCCTGGAGAAAAGGAGGCTCAGGGGGGATAATAAAAACAACATAAAAAGAGATAAATAATATAAAAAGAGATAATATAAAATGACATTAATATAACAGAATATAATCTAAATATTAAATAATATAAGATAAAATTAATATAAAATAATATAGACAAGACAAAATAATATAAATAATATCAATAATATCAATAAACCCAGTTCCCAAAGTTTTCCAAAAGCCAACACCCACAGAAATTGCTCCCCCTCTCCTCCTGGGCAGCCCTGGCACAGCTGAGCCCGNATAAAAACAACATAAAAAGAGATAAATAATATAAAAAGAGATAATATAAAATGACATTAATGTAAAAGAATATAATCTAAATATTAAATAATATAAGATAAAATTAATATAAAATAATATAGACAAGACAAAATAATATAAATAATATCAATAATATCAATAAACCCAGTTCCCAAAGTTTTCCAAAAGCCAACACCCACAGAAATTGCTCCCCCTCTCCTCCTGGGCAGCCCTGNATCACTCCTGGCTGCAGGAATCACTCCTGGCTGCAGGAATCGCTCCTGGCTGCAGGAATTGCTCCTGGCTGCAGGGATCGCTCCTGGCTGCAGGGATCACTCCTGGCTGCAGGAATTGCTCCTGGCTGCAGGAATCACTCCTGGCTGCAGGAATCAGTCCTGGCTGCAGGAATCAGTCCTGGCTGCAGGAATCACTCCTGGCTGCAGGGATCACTCCTGGCTGCAGGAATCAGTCCTGGCTGCAGGGATCACTCCTGACTGCAGGGATCACTCCTGGCTGCAGGGATCACTCCTGGCTGCAGGAATCACTCCTGGCTGCAGGAATTGCTCCTGGCTGCAGGAATCACTCCTGGCTGCAGGAATTGCTCCTGGCTGCAGGGATCAGTTCTGGCTGCAGGAATCACTCCCGGCTGTGGAGCCGATCCCAGGGCTCCCGGGAAGAGCCGCTGCCCCTTCCCAGGCGGAGCTGATCGATGCAAACCAGGTCAGGGCTCCGCCGCCCCCTCACAAATCACATCCCGAGTCGCAGGGTCACAGCGCCTGCTCCCCCTTTAGACGGGAAGCAGCACCAAAAATCTTTCCTAAATAAATCAGGCTTTATTGTAAAACTCGGCCCCCGACGAGACAGAACCTCGTTAGCATCGATTTTGAAATAAATTATTGAAAGTGGCTTTTGCCTGCTCTTTGCATTTGTAAAGGGGAAGGGAAGTGTGGCTGTGACAGCCCCCAGCTCCCATCACTGCCGTGCCCCAAATCCTTCTGCCTGGATTCCTTCAGCCTTCAACTCAATGGTCTTATCCCAAATTCCATCTTGGCATGGAAACCAAGTTCCTGAGCCACGAAAACCCCCAAAATTGGGGCAGCACCACCCACCCCATTGCTGAGGGTGACGCTGCTCCGGGGGCTCCCCATGGACATCCTGACATCCCTGCCTGCATCCTGCTGGCACTGCTTCCATCCCAGAGCCAGGCTGTCCTCGGGAAACCTCTGCCCAGAGCCCTTCTCCCAGCTCCTGGCATGCACCAGGCTCCTTGGGAAGTGTCAGCAGGAAAACACGTGGCACGGAGGAAACGCTGCCCTGCCCGTCATTCCAAGAGGAGCAGAGCTGTGGGAATCCTGGCACTGCCTGGATGTGGAGCTGGGCAGCCACGGGAGCCACAGTGATCCTGGGGAGATTCATCTATCCTGCTCCCTTCCCATTTTCCTATTTTTGTGATTCCCACAGGGTGGGTGCAGACACCCCAGGATGGCCCCACCACGGGGTGCTGCTCATCCCTGTCTGCCCCACGCTGGCCCCAGGCACATTCCTTGTGGATTCCGAGCTGTGAAATCCAGGGATGGGATCCATGGGGACACCACGAGCTCCCCTCCACCCCCACCCAGCCCTGCTGCATCCAGGTGCTTTTCTGGAGTCAGGTCTGGAAGTGATGCTCTGCCTTCCCACGACCCCGGGGTGTGATCCCAGCACAATATTAATCCAAATATGTGATCCAATATTTGGATTTCACGGTGATGAATCCAAGGGAAATGCTGGAAAATCCAGCCCAGGGGGCTGTGCTGCCTCTCCCTGTGTGGAACATCCCAACCTTGGCCACCCCACCCACGGGAAAACGCCCTTACACCCCACGGGCACCCACTCCCGGGGTCTGGAGCGCCCCTGGAGCCCCAGGATCCATCAGGCCCCACTTCCCACATCCCATGGATCCCACATCCCGGAGCTGCCTGGGCACTGGGCACATTCTCAGAGGAGCTGTGTTTTAATGTAGCAATTTGATTCAATTTTCCACTCTATAAAATTACCCATCACTGCTCGTTGCTTCCTAACAGACACCTTCACTCTTAATTTAACAATCCTATCGAATTCTGCCAGGGAAATTGGAAAAATTTATCACCTGTGAAATTTTATTTTTCCTTGGTTGTGTCTGTTTTTGTAAAACTTCATTAACGACGATGACTTGCTGAGGAAATTATCTCTTCATCTCCCTCCCCTTCTTTTCCCCCCCCTCCCACCTCTCCTTCCTTCTTTCTCAGTTTTCACTTGGGACACGAGGGAGGGAGAAGCTCCAGCCTGGATGGGGATTTTCCCTGTGCTCCCTGGGGGGTCCCAGGGGTGTGAGGGGATGGAGGAAGGGGGGATGAGTTTGGGAAAGAAAAGGCTTTTCCTGATCCCTGCAACCGGTTTGTCACCTCTGCAGGGATGTGACACCACCCCTGGGCACAATCCCTGGGAATGGGGGGTGAGGGACTGAGCACCTTCAGGTGCCAAGGCAGCTGGGAATGCTGGAAAACCTCAACCAAGGCAGCCAGGAATGATGGAAACCCTTGGCTGAGGCAACCAGGAATGATGGAAAGCCAGGAATGCTGGCAAACCTCAACCATGGCAACCAGGAATGCTGGAAAGCCAGGAATGCTGGCAAACCTCAGCCAAGGCAACCAGGAATGCTGGAAAGCCAGGAATGTTGGAAGCCCTTGGCCAAGGCAGCCAGGAATGCTGGAAAGCCAGGAATGTTGGAAGCCCTTGGCCAAGGCAGCCAGGAATGCTGGCAAGCCAGGAATGCTGGCAAACCTCAGCCAAGGCAGCCAGGAATGCTGAAGCCCTGCCAGACCATCATCACCCCCAAACACCATCCTGAGACCACCCCAAGGCTCCTGCTGAGCCCAGGGACTGCAGTGGGTACCCCTGAAGGAAAGGGGGTGCCCAAAGAGCTGAGGATGAAAAGAGAGGAGGGGAAGGTGAGGAAAGGAGGAGGAGAGATGGACACAGCTGAGGGTGTGTCCTGGAGCTCCAGCTCTGCTCCCAGCAATGTCTGGATACCACTGAGAAGAGCTTTCCCTTGGCAGCAATTCCAAGGTGAAGGTCCTGGGCACAATAAAACCTCCTGGTGCTCTTTAAAAACAAAACCCACCACTGACAGAAAGCTCTGAAATAAACACGAAGAAATAAGGACCTTTTTTTTTTCCCCATCCCTGACCTCAGATTGAGGGCTGGTGGATGCTCTCAGGGGTGGGGTTCCCACCCTCAGAGCAGAGGCAGAACAGGCTCAGGGGACCTGTTGGCCGAGCCCTGGGCTGTGTCACACCCTGATTTCTGTTTGCAGAGTCAGAAATGTTGCAGGCCTGTCACCTCTCACCGTGGGGGTCTGTCCAGCCCCTGTGAGAGGGCACCAGCCTGTCTTTAATGCAGTTATTTTATCAGCTCGTGGCAGGGCAGTAATTGTGTTACAGCCCTGCCTGCCATGCCCAGGAGGGAGCATTTCCATCAGCTCAACTCTGATTTTCCAGGTAACACAGCCCAGAGATCCCACTCTCACCAAACTCAATCTGAAAGGCAGCAAAACCTCTAAAAGCTGCTTCACCTGAATTTACTGATCAGAACCCCCCCAAGACCAGGAAAGGTTTGTTCTTGTGGTCCAGTCTGAGCGAAGAAATGGGGTGAAACCTCTGAGTTTTGGAGCCTGAGATGTTCACTCCCATCAGTGTGTTGTGTGGCCAAGGTCTCCTCTCTTGTTTAGGGGGATAAAAGGAAGGGATGGTTTGGATTTTGGGTCCTCACCTGGCAAAACCTCGTAGATGTCCTCCCCTTCCACCTCCATGTTTGGCTCATCCTGGTTCAGGGTGGTGGTGTGGGAGGTGTTCACGGAGTCAGAGCTGTCCACGTCGTTGTAGAGCTCTTCCTCCTCCTCCTCCTCCTCGCAGGGGATAGTCAGGGAGCTCAGGTCTGGTGGGAGAGCAAAAAACGGGGTGAAAAGAGGCAAATTCCCCACTTTCAGTGCTGGGAAAATCCGGTATCAACAACTGTGCCCCGTGGGGACCCTGCAAGGGGTGGAACTGGGAGCACCTGCTGTGGAAAACAAAAAAAAGGTGTCAGGAAGCTGAGAATTGGCTAAAACAAAGAAAAAACCCGAGGGGAAAAAGGTGGAAATCCAAGAGAACAAGGCCAAAATCAAGGTGTGCCTCAAGGAACTGAGCCTGGGGAGCTGCCTCAGCTTTCCAGAGGGTTTCCAAAGGCAGGGCTGGAGTTTGGTCTCAGTGTTGTTGGTGTCAAAGTGGAGCAACTCCAGTGGAGTGACGTGTTCCTGGGTGGGAAGGTGCTGCCAGGATCTTCCCAAATAGCCAGGACACGCTGGATTGGGCCAAACTCACCCTTCAGGAGGAACTGGATCTGGTCCACCCAGTCTTCAGCCTCTGCTGGGCTCGGGGCTGTGAACTGGAGAGAGGGGCACCCGTTACTGTGCTGGTTCTGGTTTGTGGGGAGAGCAAGAGGGTTTGCAGCTGGGACAAGGATTCCAGCCCTGTAAAAGGATTTCAGCCCTATAAAATAATTTCAGCTCTATAAAGCATTTCAGTTCCATGCTGGGAAAATCCGGCTATAAAGGGATTTCAGCCCTATAAAAGGATTTCAGCCCCACACAAGGATTACAGCCCTATCAAATGATCTCAGCCCATTGAAATCCATTGAGCCCAAGTTTCCTTTTCCCTGTTGTCTTCTGGAGAAGATTTGGAAGATGACAACAGCTCACCCCTCTTCCTCCCCCCCCAAAAAAACAACTAAATATCAACCCCAGAAACCACCAAACCTCATCCCCTCGGCTTCAACCCCCACCCCTGCCAGCAGTTCACACCCTGGGGGGGTGGGAGGAGCTTTTTGGAAAAGGGATGTGGCGATCCTGGCTCTGCCATTGTCTACCCCGGGACACCGGGAAAAGCCATTCCACGTCTTCATCTCCCTATTCCAACCAGGGAAACAGCAGCAGAACAAAGCCAGACTTATCCCAGAGGAAGCCTGTCAAGCTTAATTCATTAAAACAATTCAGATGAAAACCACAATCCCCACTGAAGGGACTCTGCTGCCTCTGATCCAGGGCCCTACATCCCAAATCTCCCCGAAGCCCCTCCAGGCTCTCCTGGCCACTTTGTGGGTTGGGCCAGAGGGTTTTCCTTACACCGGTTTTTAGGCTCCCCCCTGGATGCTCAATAAACTTCAGGTTTATATTTAACCTGGCTCTGGAGGGCTGGTTTAAAACTGGGCTTTTCCAACTTGACCCTCAAGTGGTTCCACTCCCTGTTCTCCCTGATCCCTTGTGAGAGCCCAGGATCACTCCTGTGCCCAGGGAAGGGTTCTCCTCGCTGCTGAGCAGAGGAGAAGCCCCTTCCGAGGTTCTGCTGGTTTTGTTTCCATGGAATCACAGAATTACTGAATTTTTTTTTGAGTTGGAAGTGACTTTTGGAGACCACCCAACCCACCGACCCCTGGAATGATGGACACCTCCAGCCAGCCCAGGTTGCTCCGAGCCCCGTCCAACCTGACCTCGGGTGTTTCCAGGGATGGGGAATCCACCACCTCCCTTGGAAACTTGTGCCCACCCTCACCGCAAAAATAAATCCCGGTTTCACCAGGAATTTGGAGATTCCAGCCTGCACCTCCAACCCCCACATTTGGGACCGTGGGCTTTTATTCCCAGTGGTCACCCAGCCCAGAATTCCATGTTCCCCCCGCTCCTCCCTCCATTTCCTACCTCGTAGGTGCGTTTGCCGGGGCAGGTTAACTCAAAACAGCATTTTTTCCGGGAATCTTTGCGGAGGTGGGAAGCCAGCCGGGCACTGTAGCGCTCAATGGAGAAGGAGCCTTTTGGTTGTTTGCCTGGAAGCAGAAAAATGGGCTAAATTTTGCAATTTCCACAGGAATTTCCATCCCATTGAAAGCCGTGGAGCCCAGGTTTCCTTCCCTCTGTCCCCTGGAGACCATTTGGAAGGTGGCAACTGCTCATCCCCCCAAAACTCCACCAAATAACCCCGGAAAACACCAAACCTCATCCCTTGGCTTCAGCCCCCACCCCCGGCAGCAGTTCACACCCCGAGGGGGGTGGGAGGAGTTGGGAAGGTTGTTTGGAAAACAAAAAGAGCTTGAGATCCTCAGACAAAGGATGTGGGGGGAGGACAAAGACCCATCTCCACCCTCAGACCCACTGGGGTTTAACCCCGTCCCTGCTGCAGGAGGTAACTCATGGATGGGGGTGGTTTGTGGGGCCTTTTCCTGCCCTGTTCCTGGGTGGGGTGGAGGAAGGAAGCTCATCCATCTCCTCGTGCCAAACCCTGCTGGAGACACGAGCCGTGTGTTTGGATGGACCTGCTGGAGCAAACGACTCCAAAATATTTATATCCATTGACACCAGGATTATATACAGGCACTGGGTGGGAGGGGGGGTGGAGTTGGAGCCCAGCTCATGGAAAACTTGGAACAGCCTTTTATTCCCACACCCCCCCTTTATTCTCCTTTCATACCCATCAAGGTGGGGTTTTGGGGGGAAAAAAAATTAAACCAAGCTGAGCTCTGCCTTTCCAGAACCTTGATAGGGGATTAATTACGGCCTTCCCACGGTCAGATATTATCCAGTCCTTCAGCAAAGACTTCCCTTCTCTTTTCCAGCCCTTTCCCTCCATATTTTGGGCAGAAATGCAGGTGTCTCTCTCACCACTTACTTTTCTCGTTGGCGTAGTAGTAGAAGGTCTTTCTGTTGAGGACACACCACCTCTTGTGCCACTCTGACCCAAAAAAGCCATGATCTGGAAAGAAAAGGGCACCAAAAGCAGGGGAAAATAGTCATTTTTGTTCTTTCACTGTGTGTTTCAGGTGGGTATGATGCTAAAAGGGCAGGAACACGCTTTGGGTTAAAACCTCCTTAATATATGTAAGTAAAACAACTTTAAGTCCACAGCTGGAGGAAGCTAAACCAAACACCAGCCCTGAGCTCAGCTGATGGACAGGGGGAGTCAAAAAAAAGGGGCTGTTCTTGCCTCCTCCCACCTGTCATAGGGTAAATAAATCAGGATAAAATCGCAGTGATGAGGAAATAATTTGTAGCTTTCACGGTAAAATCAAGATAAACCCCAGGCTGACTCACAGGCCTTATCTCAAGCCCTTAATGTGTGTGATGCTCCCAACTCCCTCGTCCTCACCGGGGTTTTATCCTCATTAGGGATGGCTCGTTAAAAGGGCACATTTTGCCTTAGAGGACTCGGCTGCTGCTTAATTCGATTTTGGGGGGGTTGTTTAATCTTTGTGCAGTTTGATGAGCTGCAAAAGAGAACGAATCCAGGCCCTCCTTGTCCCTGAGAAGGGAAAGATTCGGCCTGTGCAAATCTGCAGGGGAGGAAAAAAACGTGTTTCCCTGCTTGTTCTTCACCTGAAAACTTGAATTATTGGCAATTCTGACAGGACAAACCCAAACCTGTGATTCCAGGTCTTACCTCGGGATCTCTTGTCCAGGTATCCTTGCTTTAGAATGTTCCCTGTATCCAGGACAGGCTTTGGTGGGTTCTCCTCCAGTCCTGCAGGGAGCAAAGCAAAGGAAAAGCTTGGGATTTCCCATTCCCACACGCCCTCAGCACCACGTTTTCAGCTCCTTTCTCTGCAGGAGAAGCCAGAGCAGGGCCTGGAGGGGAAAATAATGGTCTCCCACGATCCCACCAGATTCCCACACTAGGGAAAAGGCTCTCAGAAGTCCTTCCAGGAAGCCAGGCCCGTGGTTCACATGGATACACAGATCCATGGGCTGAGGGGGATGCTCAGCCCTTCTCCCCCCAGCCAAGGCTCTCTGGGAGCTCTCAGGAGCACCTGCTCAGCTTTAGGGACTTGGAAAACACAATCCCCTTGTCCCACGTCCGCTCTGGATCTTGGCTCCTCACCCCAGACTGGTGGGTGGAGCCCAGGGGGGCTCTGGCACCCACTGATGGCAAAACCCACCCCCAAAACCAGGGGGACACCCAAGCCAGGACTCCTGGGGGAGCTGCTGCCTTCCCACTTGTGCTTTGCCCTGTTTGAGATGGATTTTCCATGGAAGCAGATCCCCTGGTTTGGGTTATTTGTGGCCCTGGTTCATAAACTCATGGAATCACGGAATCACAGGATGCTTTGGGCTGGAAGGGACCTTAAAGACCACCTACTTCCAAACCCCTCAGGGACATTTTCCACTAGCCCAGGCTGCTCCAAGCCCTATCCAAGGGCAGGGAATTGGAACTGGATGATCTTTAAGGTCCCTTCCAACCCAAACCAATGATTTTATAATCCTGCACTGCCTCAGCCTCCGGAGGGGCCAGAACCCTCCGCTGTGCTCCCACCTCCCTGGCACCCCCCTTCCCTGCCCAGGTGAACATTCCTGCCTGGCACAAACACTCTCAGGCTTCTCTCCAGCCCCTCTGCCTCATAAAAACCCCCACTGTCTCCTTGAAAGAAAAAAAAAACCCAAAAAAACAAACCAAAACCAAACCCAACCCCAGCCCCTTTTGCTGATGCAAATCCAAATGTCATTTTCCAGGACATTTATAGTTATGAAAACCATGTTGGGGGGGTGCCCAGGGGTATGAATATCCCATTAACAGTGCCCACCACCACCAGCTCGCCGATCCCGCTGGCAGGAGCATGAAAAAAACAAAAAAAGAACGCTGGAGTGGAACTTTTATTTCGATGTTAAGAATCCTTCCCCCAGCGGGGGGGGACGGAGGCGGCCCCGGCGAGATCCCATCAGCGCCGGCGCTGCGATTGAATTACCAGAGGGGGGGGAAGGGGAGCCGCGAGTGCTGCTTCGCTTCTTTAATTTCATTTACTTGCAGTGCGTTACCAGCAGGGGCTTCCCCTCTGCCCGCCCCGTTCCCGCAGGAAAAGCGGCTCTGGAAATGCCGGAGAGTGGGATGATGCTGCTGTTCAGCCAAGGCTGGGATGTGTCCGGCCGTCCCTGTCCTCCCAGGGATGGGCTTCCTGCTCTTCCCTCGCTTGCCAAGAGGGATTTGGGGAGGGAAGCAGCAGGGATGTGATGGGAGTCAGAACAAGCTCTCCCAGACCCGCATTCATGCTCTCCACCCATCATTTCCCGGCGCTAGCTGGAAGCAGGGAGGACCCCTGGGGGAGCCGCTGCCTCCCCAGTTGTTGTGCTTTGCCCTATTTGAGATCAATTTTCCATGGAAGCAGATCCCCTGGTTTGGGTTATTTGTGGCCCTGGTTCACGGAATCGAGGAATCAGGGAATCTCAGGATGCTTTGGGCTGGAAGGGACCTCAAAGACCACCTACTTCCAACCCTCCAGGGACACCTTCCACTGAACCAGGGTGCTCCAAGCCCTGTCCAGCCTTGGATCTGGGATCTGCTGGGCTGGCAGCTCCCTGGGGCCTCTGAAGCACCACCAGGAGCCCAAATCTCTCCCACTCTGCAGGAGACACCGTGCCTCAGTTTCCCAGCAGCAAAATCAGGATGGAAGGAGCCTCCCTGCCCCTTAAATACTCAGTGGCTGCTCAGACGAGATAATACAATTAAGGAGGGGCTGCAGGGGCTGATTTGATTGCACAGGGCTCTGGACTTTTATTTTAATTCCATCTGGAAAATTCAGCAGCAAGTTTGAAGTCAAACCAACTTTGGTAAAGGCAAAAAAAAAACCCCAAACCCTGTACAAAACAAGAAAAAAAAGGAGAAAATTCCAAGAGGAGTCAGAGCCTTTGGACCCCCCAAAAAACTTCCCTTCCAAATGACTAAGTCTATAATTGCAAAATAAAACCCACTAAATCTCAATATCTATTTGCACAGCTCATTAGCCAAGGGCTCCCACTCAGCAAAGAGAGAGGGGAGAATAAAAAAAAAAAAGAAAAACCTTCAGCACCGAAGTGGATTTGGGGAGTTGCCATGGAAACTGGTGCTTCAGAGCTGCATCTCGAAATTCCCTGCTCAGATGGGGCTCTCTGTCTGTCTGTCTGTCTGTCCACCCACCCACTGCCTGCCAGAGGATGGGATTTTTAAAAAAATCCTCTTAGAAAAAAGCAGTGTAATGTAATAAATGTATAAATAAATGAATATGTAAATAAAGATATAAATATATAAAATATATAAAATATAAATATCAATAT
This sequence comes from Pachyramphus minor, assembly GCA_013397135.1. NCBI lineage: Eukaryota > Metazoa > Chordata > Aves > Passeriformes > Tyrannidae > Pachyramphus > Pachyramphus minor. Next base: position 223,318 of record VYXB01000747.1, on the reverse strand, counting down.
ATAAATAAATAGAAAAATAAATATGTGAATATATAAAGAATATATAAAAATANAATAGAGATTAAATTATATTAAGAGGCATATAAATATGTAAATATATTTCATATAAATATATTTTATATAAATATGTAGGTATATAAATATATAAATATATAAGTATATAAATATATAAATATCCAGCCCATGTTACTTCTCCCCCCCAAACAGCACCATGTCAGACCCCTGACCCTCTGTGCTCCCCGGGCTGATGTTATTTACGGCGTGAAAAGGGAAAACCTAAATCATGCTGGGACCAAAACCTTCCAGTTAATGCAGCACGAGTGAGGAATTTATTCCCATTAACTCCGACCAACAGTTATAAACCACCCGTCCTTTGCTGTCTTTGCGGCTTCATCGAGCCCTCACCTTCCTCCTGCTCCTCCCTGGGCCTCTCCTGTGTGTGCTCCACCATTTCCTGGCAGCTGGACTGGCTCGTTTTCCAGGGAATGGTGAGGCTTTGGAGGCCTCCTCCATTTCCCAGCCTGGCACCTCCTGAGGGCCCCGGGCACAGATCCCTCTGTGAGGGCCTTGGGTCGGGGCTGCAGCCAATTCCCAAAGCGAATTCCCAAACTCCCTGGCACGGTCTGGAGTGTGGTGCTGGAAATCTGTGCCAGCCCTGAGGGCCCTGCAGTGCTGAGAAAGGTCCCTGCCCCGGGCTGGAGGCAGTGGTTAAACTCTCCAGTTTCCACCCAGTCTCCTGTTTTCCCACTTCCCTTTCATCCAAGGCCCAGGTCTGTGTTTTTGTGGTGGTTTTTTTTCCCCCCTTGCTGGTGAGTAATCGTTGGAAAAGGAAAATCAACAGGTTGTGAAATGATAAAAGCCCCGTTCTCTGGCAAATCCCCCCCTCGGGCTCACTTGTGCTGTCGCTCAGCGCTGATCAAATGCCCCCCTCCGCCTTCCCCAGAGCCCTCTTGATTTACATCACACACCTTGGATCACAAAAGAAATGTTGATTTTCCTCGATATCAACACGACTCCAGACACACCCAGCCTTGCTCTGCCAGTCCAATAAATCAGGAGCAGAGCCAGGAATAGCTTCTGTAGGAGTAATAGAGCTTCAAGTACAGCCCGCTGATACGGGGCAGAGCAATCCAACCTCCTTAATGCAGATCGTTATATCCAAATAAAGGTGCTTTATGTCGGCGTAAATTATTCTCTTCCCATTTAAGAGAGGCCTTTCTACAAAATGAATGTGCTGCAGCAACTGCCAATGTGGATGCAGATGGATTGTTTGGGGGGGGAAAAAAAAACCAACCACCATCCCCAGACCACGGGCAAACTCTGGGGGGGAACTCAGGGTGGCTTTTGGGGGCTCCTCCTCCTGGACCTGGCACCCTGGGGTCCCTTCAGGGCATGGTGCTGTCCTGCTCCATCTGCCTTCCACGTAGACCCAGGGATGATTTTCAGAAAGCAGAAGTTCTGTTTGGGTTTATTTTTCCCTCCACAAGTGCAACTTTCACGATTTTTTACCCACCAAAAAAAAAAAAAAAAAAAAAAAAAAGCAGATTCGTGGCTTTTTTCCACTAAAAATAATGCAGATTTAGGGCTCTTTTCCACTAGAAAAAAAGTGGAAGAAGTTCCCTCCTTTTGGGAGGAGGAACACAGGCTTGGGGTTTTGGAGGCTTTTACCCCTAAAATCTGTTGCCTTTTCTGATGCTTTACCCCCCGACTGAGCAGGTCAGGACCCCACCCCACCTTACAAGTGCTTTGCAGGATGGGAGGACAAACAAGAGGAGATGGGGACAGGGACAAATTCTGGAGCCACCACCAGGTGGGAGAGAAGATCCGCAGAGCTGCCAAATGAATTTCAGCCCATAACTGACCTCAGGATTATTTCTGCATAAATTTGACGTGTTCCAAGAGGTTTTTAGTCCTTTGCCTGTCCACAGCCACAACTAAACACACGTGAGGGTGAGGAGTGGGACCAGGATCAGGGGCCTGGGGTATCCAAGTTCCCTTTGCAGCATCCCAGGAATTGGGAATGTCAGGAGTGAGGAACCTCCCCCCCAAGAAAGGCCTTCTGCCCACATGCTCCAGCTTTTTGCCTGAGGTTTTATTCTCTTTTATAAACTCTGTAAAAACTGAAAGAGCTTGAGAAATTCCCGAGGAATCTCCTTGTCCCAGCTGGAGACAAGACTTTGGGAGCCGGGCTGGATTCCCAGCATGGGATCCATGTGCAGAGCTCTTGGTTATTAATTCCCTTGGCTTTTTTTGGGGGTAGGAAAAGGCTCTTTCTCCCCGTGGAGCACGGAGGGGGCGCAGAGACGGGAATAATCCCTGTCCCCAATTCCCCTCTTTGCCATTCCAAGACTTCACTCAGCTTCATCCCTCCCGGTGCAGCTCCACCAGGAGAGAGTCTGGAGCTCGTTAGAGGCTCCAGCTTCGTGCTGGGCTGGGCCAAAGTTGTTCCCTTTGAAACCCTCAGGATCCCAAGCGACGAAAGGGACTTTCCGGGTGGTGTCGGAGCGGCGGGATGGGAACCCCCGGATGGGGGGGATTGAACTCCAAGTGACTGAAACTGTCCCTTTTTGGGATGATTTAAACGGTGGAGCCGAGGCACCGTGACCAAACCCCTCCCTTTTTAATGCTTGGGTTGCACTGATATTTTTTCTTCCCTTCCTGGTAACAGTTAAAACACGTTGATGAAGTCGGGTTTTTATGGGAAATTTAACATTTCTTGCAGTTCACCAGCAGAGAACACTATTTCTCTGCAAAAATATTTCGGTCATTACGGAGCTTAACAAACATTTATTTGGGTACTTAAATTTCGTATTATGCTCCAAACTGGGGGGAAGATGCAGCTTTTAGTGATTATTAACTTTTATTCACAGCTAATGTTCAGAGCTCTATGGCCTGAGACTGAAAAATCAAATAAAAATGTACCAAAGCAACGGGTTTGAGTTTTATTGGCGACATCAATTTGCTTTTAACTTGATGGATATATGAGGGGGGGGAAAAAAAATTTAAATCCTGTTAAATTTAGAGTTGATTTATTTAACCACAAAGGAAGAACTGTCAGTAGTGATGGGGCTTAAGGCTCCTGGTTATCACGTCCTTCCAGCTGGGAGATTTCCTCCTCCCAAACCTTCCCCATTTTGAACAGAACCAGAGGTTGCCTTTTCTCAACCTTCCAGATTTTGGAGGAGAACAGATTTTGGGTTGAGGGTGGGAGTTAAGCTGCTGCAATATATCAAATTAAAGAAAATATTCTCCCCTCAGCCCCTGTGTGGTTAAGTCTGGTTTGGGACCTTTCTGAAATGCTGGGACTCTCCAGTGCTTTGTTTAAGACTTTGCTTTGTTAAAACTAAAAGTTTTGGGATTTGGGGATTTTAAAAATTCATTTTGGGGTATTTAATGATCCTTTTAAAGCTTCATTTTTACAGCAAATAGCTTTGGGTTTTTAAAGAGACCCATTTGAACTCAGCCCTCAGTGGCCTTGTGACAAACCCACAGTGTCTGAGGCTTCCCATCCCGTGGGATCGTCCTGGAGGAGCATCCCACAACCCCCCAGCACTGCTCAGGCCAGATCCGACCCCTGGAATGGCCCTGGAATACCCACTGGATGAGCCAGAAACCCCCAAAATCCACAGTGGGGTGCAAAGTCAGAGCATCACCTTCCTTCACCCTCCTCGAGCTGAGCAACAGGGAGACTCCAGGGGCTCCCTCAGTGAGCACAGCCCGGGATTTCACACCTCATTTTTCCCAACCCAGCTCCGATATTCCAGCAACTTCCACCTCCCTCCTGCCGTGGTTCATCCCCCTCTTGGCGTTTCCCGGCTCTTTCCGGGGTCTGACACGAGTAAATCTGGTGTCTGTGAGTCCTCCCAGGCTCCCACCTCCTGCCTCCCAGCTTGGCTGGGCATGGAGCCATGTGGGAATTGGGGAATGGGGAACATCCCTGCGAGCCACGGCTGCTTCCAGAGGAGGAAAAGGGAGGAGGACGCTGGAGGCTCCGTGTTGGGTGACATGGGGCAATTAGATTAAAGTCTCTTCCATTAGTGAAGAGTGAGAGTTTGCTAAGTGTGGGATCTGTTAGCCCAGAGTCATAACAAACCCACAGATAAATGAAGTGCCAGTTACCTCCTCCCAAAGCAGGGGGGGGGAAAAAAAACAGGGAAAAAAGAGCAAGCTGCTTCCTCTTGGAAAAGCTCCTGGCTCCCCCACTTAAAACTCCAGTATCCCATCCAGCCCTATAAACCAATTTCTAGAAAACTGGCTTTTTTAACACAAAATTAAGGATGTGTGTTAAAGGGAGACAGCTGGGGAATGATAAAAACGGGATGAAGTTTTAGGGAGTGCTGGGTGGAAAGGGTGACACGTCACACGTGGGGAGGGTGATGGGTGCTGCAGGAATGGGGCATCACTGGGGCCTGGGGATGCAGCAGCCCCTCAAACCCCCCCCCCCAGCCCAGTTTAGCCAAGTTTCTGCAGGATAAGAGGGCAACCACTGGAATGGGATAGTTGTCCCGTGCAAAATTCATCAGGCTGCCACTGGCCTGTCAATTAATTTAAGTGAAATTTATGTGGCACTTTGCTCGTACGGGTCCGGCTCAGTGACGGGGTGAATTGTTCTGCCGCTGGGCTGAGTCCTGCTCCGTCCTCCATCCTTCATCCTCCACCCTCCATCTCCTCCATCCCACACCTGGGGCATCCCACCAGCCCCACACAGCTCAGGAACCCCCTGAAACAGCACCAGGGCAGAGACAGGAGGGCTGAGAGCCCCCAGGACCTGCCCCTCACAGGACAGTGCCGAGAGCAGAGAACCCACAGGGAGCAGTGGGAATGTCACAGCCTTCCCCCTCACATGCCAGTGCCAAGAGCAGGAGCTGGATCAGCCTTGGGATTCACTTGTTTTCGCATTCAGGGCTCTTCTGGTTGCACAGAGATCCCCTGAGGCACAACCCTACAGTGGGGCTGCTGGGGGGCAACAAACCTGGGGCAATCCCGACGGGGCAAATCCAGGAGGAAATTCAGTGTTACTTGGATTTTACAGCAGGGGTGGTGCACAGAGGTGGTGAACAGACCCAGGGCTCTGTGCTGAGCTGGTTTCACTCTCTCCTTCAATCCCAGCCATCCCAGCACTCGGGGTAGAGCCGAGCAACATCACCCCACTGCCCCCCGGGGCATCCGGGCGGGAAGCGGAGCCGAAACTTGGCCACTGCTTTTCCTTGTTCCAGATAAGAAAATCATTTGTCACGGCTCGGGGCGGGGTGGGCTTTTTATCGGCCAAGTGTCAGCCTGTCCACACGACCTGGAGAACAAATGTGTGTTTTATCATCCCCCCGGGCCGGGGCCGCCCAACACCTGCAGCAGGCGTGTGCTCCGGCCGCTCCCGCCCGCCGGGCGCGGGGAGAAAGTCACCGTGATGGATTTGCCCATCTTAATTAAGGTAAACAAACAAAAGAGGAACATCAAATAATGCCCTTGACAGCCTGAAAACGGAGCCGGGGAGAGCTTTATAAAAGGAGCCCTTTTGATGTCCGGGGCCGCGGGATGAAGGTTTGTAAATAGCGGCAGCTCCCTATCGCCCCTTATCCAAATATTTTCATTTCCCATCACGGGCTGAGAGCCGGGGGTTGATGGTTTTGGACTCTTCAACTTTCAGCTTTCACCCTGCAGCCCCCAAAGGAGCACGTGGAGGAGGGTGGCGGGGGGTCACCTGCCCCCCCCATCCCGGGATGTGCTCCCTAATCTCCCCATGGAAAAGCTGATATGGGGCACCTGGGACACCAGGCTGGAGCCCCCAGAGCTGCTCTCCCACACTCCCCCCACACTGTCCAGGGGATGCTGAGCCCCTGCAGCAAACCCACCCAGGCACAGCCCTGATCCATCCCATCCTTTTCCTCCTCCAGGCTGGAGCAGGGGATGGATCCAAGGTTAGGGCAGTTCAGGAGCCGAACATGAATCAGGGGTGTCACACCGGGGGTGAAGCGTCACCCAGAGATGTATAAACAGGATTAGGGTTGTTGAAACATGTGAACAAATCCTTCTCTTCCTCCTGGCTCCGGGTAGGACCCCAGGCCTGGGACCCCAGAGCCCAGATCCCAATGGGATCCTCCTGCCTGGTCACTCACTCTCCTTGTCTCCACTGGGAACCACAACAGGGTCACTGCAGGGAAAGGGGACACGGGTCAGCCCCAGGGCAGCCCCAGGAGCAGGACATCCAGGGCCACATCCCTGATTTTGGGGAGCAGAGAGGGTTTATCACTGCGGGTTTCACAGAGAGCAGTAACCCCACGTTTAATATGGAGCAGCAACGACCCTAAACTTAGGGAGAAAAGGGTGGGAGAAAAAAACCTTTACACCATAAATATCCCCTGAATTCCCATCTTGACACCAGGGTTACATTTCAGGTCTTTAAAAACACATAGGACTGAAATCAAGTGCTCCCATCAGCCTCCCTGGCATATTTACGGTCTCCAGGAAGGGCTCCCAGACACAAATCCCACTTTGACTTATAAAGGACCCAGCAAAGGTCAGCGCAGGGATGGACAGGGGTGAAGGATTTCCCTCCTGGGGCTGTGGGACCCCAACCTGGAGCTGGTACCCGGGGGATGCTGGAGGGGAAGGTCTCCCCGGGGCCGGGGGTCGCTGTTCCCAGGCAGGGCTGGGGGAGGAGGGAAGGACCGTGTCATTCCAAGCCTTTGCCACAAGGAAGCAGCAGAAGCCCAGGATTGAAGGCAGGAGAGGGAGCATCGTGGTCCAGCCCCGTGGAGAGCAGCAGCGGGGGGCTGGGGGCAGGGTGGGACCCCACCCCGACCTGTGTGACCACCCCAAAGAGGGGCTGTGCTGATCCCACAAACTCCCCTGCCCAGTTTGACCACCCCAAAGCTCTCCCAGCTGCCAGTCTGGTGTCCTACTGGTTAGACTGGCCAAGTCCAGCCTGCCTTGCTCCCACATTCCCTTAATCCACCCTCAGCCCAGCCCAGGGGACACGGGATGGTTGGAAGGGGTGAGAACCTTCCCTGCCCCTGTCCCACCAGGGCTCAGGGGGCTCCAGTAACCCCTGACAGGTGGGTGACAGGCATTTTCCACAGATTTTGGGGTGGCTGCACCTCCATGCCCCCATTCCTGCTCGTGAGGGGAAGTGGAAGGCCCAGCTCCCGCCCTTCCCTCTCCTGACTTCATCACTTTTTCCACTCCAAAAAGTGCTGAACGTGGCACTGCTTCCCTGTAATTATTTATCCAAAGGTGGGGGATGAGAGAAACACACCATGATTAAAAAAATTATTGGGAAAAGGAGATAAAATAAAGTATTGATCGTTCCGTCTGGATCCCACCTCTGGAAATATAAGTGACAGTGGATAAAGAATGTCGGGGCCAAAAAAAGATGCTGCTTCTTATTACATCTCACATACCCACCAAGTGATAAATCCAGGATGCTATGGATCAGGAGTTTATTATAAAAAGCACCAAATGTGGTTAATCAGATGTTCCTTTGGCCACAAATCCAGGTTCAGGACCCAAGGGTGACATTCAGGCCTCCAGCACCCTGCAGGGTAAAGGGATGTGGCATTAACCACACGCAACCTGCTGCAAGGAAACGGGGGGAAAAAGGGAAATTTCAGTGCCAGTTCTGCACCTCTTGGATATTAAGCCTTAAAATTGCAGCCTGGTAGAGGGGGAGCTGAGGAAGAGCGGGGCAGGGATGAAATGTTCAGGTAAAGGTGAGGGAGACACCGAGACCCTCGAAATGTCCCTCATCGAATCAAAACACGGACTTTAATGTCTTTGGTTACCTCAGAGACCAATAAAAGCCCCAAACCCGGTTATGAGCCCGTGATGGGAGGTTAGAGGGAACCTGGCAGAGCTCTGACTGCTCATGGGGGTTATTGGAAAGCAATAAAAAGGCTGCATTAGAGCCTAACGGGAGGTCAGAGCGCCAGGGCGGCTCAGGGAAGGTGCCCGCCCTCATCACCCACCCCAGGGCACCCCCTGCACCTCGGGGATGGGGCTTTCAAGGGTCTTTGTGGAAAAGAGATTTATATAAAACTGACTCTTGTTGGGTTGGGGAGCTGGGGAGCAGCAGGTTCATCTCTGCCCCACCTCCCCCCTGCTCTGGGCGACCGACCCCCTTTTTGCAGCCCTGGATGTGTTCAGGGGGTTGAAAATAGGACAGAAAAAGGGAAATAACAGCAGTGCTGGCCTGGTTTTCCCCTCCTCCCACCACCCTTAGCCTGTCTGTGCAGCATTCCTCCCTCTCCACCTCTGGGATGGGTGCAGCCTGTAGTGTGGGGGTTTGTGCTGACCCCAAAACTCCAGAGACTTCAGGCTGTGTCCTCCCCAAACCCACCCCGGGAAGGTACAAAGGCTTTATCTCCACAGCAGATACCTTATCTCTCACAACGTGCCCTCACTTTTTTTAACTTCCTTTGAAAATCCTGACTTCTGAAACCAAGGAGGAAACCCAGATAGGGCCAACAAGGCTTTAAACAAACCATAACCCCCCCAAAAAATATGAGCACAGAGCAAAGAGGACCCACATAACTTCACGCACCACCACGTTATTTAACTTCAGGTGCCACCACTTGCCATTTTTCCCTGTAAACTTTCTGCTTTTCTTCAGGCCTTTGCCCAAAATCTACCAAATTCTCATAGCAAAAAAACCCACTAAAAATAAGATTTTGCCAATGGATTCCAACTTGGAAGGTCCTGACAGCTCAACTCCGAGCAACCAAGGGGGGCCACAATAAACTTGGTATTTTGCCTCCAAAATCTGTGTAACGTCAGTGTTCCCAGCCCCAGGAGAGCTCTCCCATGGGAACGAAGCATCTTCCCATCTTCCCAGCACACAGCTGGGCTTGGGGTCACCCCAAACTTTCTCCTCCAGGCAGGGCCATGGTGTGTGTTCCTCCCTCCCTCTCCGAGGACCCTCCCGGTGCCGAGGGGAGGGAGAGGAGCAGCGTGAAGAATTTGTAACCGTGCATGTAGGGATGACATTTATAGGGCTCTCAAATTGGAAACTGTACATTTTATTGCACTCTCTGTCAAAAAATGCACTTCCATCAGAGGCGAGAACGACAAGGGAAACAACCAATCAATATCTGGGCCTCTAATATCTGGGCTGAAAAAAATCATTATCCTCTTACTTTTATTATGGCGTTATGCTTGAAATATGATAGTTTAAGGTTGTTTCCATTACCTCAACAATTTTTAAGGGGTGTTTCCCCTCCCTGCTGCCTCTGGCTCAACTCCCTTTGGGCTGCAGAGCTGAGTAAGCCACTCCAGAGGGTGGATTTGGAGGTCCCACAGCTCCAGGGTGGGGATTTTGGGAGCCTCGTAGATCCCAAATGCCCTCAGAGATCCCCCCTCACCCCGAGGGCAGAGGGGTGTCCAAGCAGATGTTCTCAAACATGGGGGTGGCAGATCCGTGGCCTGATGTTGAAATGCTGAACCGAATCCTTCAGGACTCGCTTCACCCACACCTTTGTGCGAGTCCAAAGCCCATCCCAGGTGGATCTCCACAGGATTTCTGGTGCCACCAACACCCCCAAAACATCAGGACCACGGGAAGAACACCCCTGAAAGGTTAATGCACCCCAAAGAGTGACTGTGCCCCACCCCAGGCTGCTGCTGAGGGCTCAGCTGGGCACACAACACCCCCTGCACACCCAGGGAGATGCTCTGAGTCCTCCCCGCAGGTTTTCCTCTCCCTGGGGGTGGTTTGGGGTCGGGTTGGAGCTCTGGGAAGGTTATTGATGAAGTTTTGCATTACCCTGGCTAAAAGCCCTGCTCTCCTCCAGACTGTCTCTCCTCAGTCCCACAGAGCACTAAGTGGGCCCTTAATGAGCACGGGAAAGGTTATCAGGCCCCGCACGGGGCTCCTCGTCTGCCCCAGCCAGAGCAGGAGACGCCACAGATAAGAGTTCAAAGCGCTGCAGAGACGGCAGCTCGGCCTCGGGGAGCCCAGGGAGGCACTTCCCAGCACTGGGAGAGTGGAGCAGGGCAACAGCCAGGCAAGGAGACCCCCAGACCACGGGCGGGGGGGGGTATTGGTGAGGAGACCCCCAGGTTTTGCTACACATCACCTCTGACCCCACTTGAGCCTCTCTACAACACCTCTGAGCCCTCCCAGAGACCATCACAGCACCTCTGAGCCCTCCATAACACCCCTAAGCCCTCCACAGCATCTCTGAGCCCTCCACAGCACCTCAGAGATCATCACAACACCCCTGACCCCTCCATAACACCCCTAAGCCCTCCACAGCATCTCTGAGCCCTCCACAGCACCTCAGAGACCATCACAACACCCCCTGAGCTCTCCATGACATCCCTGAGCCCACCACAGCACCTCAGAGCCCCACTACCCGTCCTGCAGAGGTGTTGGCACCCAGCACCTCCCAGGTAGGGCCTGCAGCCAAAGGTGCCCTCAGCTCAGGGGTTCTGCAGCTCATAAACCATGAGGGTTTGGCCCCAGAACTGCCAGAACATCAGGAGTGTGACCCCAGGAGCAGCACTGTCTGCTGGGAGCCAAAAACACCCATCAGCATCTCTGACTCCTCTGGTACAGGCAGTTCCTCTTGCAGAGGATGGTCCAAAACCTGCTGTGGGATTCATCCATCAGGGGGACATTGGAGGGACTGTGCCCAGCTCTGTTCACATCCCTGATGGGGTCACAGGAGGGTTGTGTCTGGGACAACACTGAGAACTGCATTAGGAGGCAAATCCTGGCAAGGCCCTGGGAGAGGGGTTTGGAAGCTGCCAGGGGGATATTGGATACACCAGGACCTGGAGTCATGGGAAGATGCAGGACAGGAACCACATCACTCCATCCTTCCATCCTGACATCCAACAATCACTGAAAGGGCTCATTACTGCAAAGCAGAGGAGGGGAGAGGCTCCCAGGAAGCATTTTGTGCTTGAGGCTCCCTGGGCTGCACTGACCACAGAATCATGGAATGGTCTGGCTCGGAAGGAACCTTGAAGCCCATCTTGTTCCATGGGCAGGGACACCTTCCATAGACCAGGCTGCTCAAACCAGCACCAGGGTTAGTTGAGAGACTCAGTTCTTGCCCGTTTTTGGAGCAGTGGGGATCACTGAGATGGCAATGCCATGTCAGAACCATCCTCACACCGTCACCTCCCTCCCTGCCCTTCCCTGCCACCCCACCTCAGCCTCTTCCCCTCTGAGAAACTGCCTGCACAGATCCCTGAGCGTTTTGGACAGCAGAGTTCTTTAAGCAGGACACCCTGGAAGGCTCTAACCTTTAAAGGATTTGTGGTTGGGGAGCAGAGAGAGTTGGGAGAAACAGGGCAAGGAGCGAAGGCGAAGAAAAGGCAGATCAATCCCAACGATCCATCATGCCAAGAGCTGTCCAAATAATCAAAGGCATCAGCCAGGTTGATGTATAGCTGATGTCACCGCCAGAGACCCTTAACAAGGCAGGCAGTACAACAGCTGCTGGTCAGGGAGTGCCTCAGCACACGCCGGGCTGGGGCACGGGGACACAGCCATCCATCACTGACCCACCCTAATGGCCAACCTTATTAGGGAGCTGACAGCCCAGGGCAGCCCCCTCGCCCTCCCCACCTGGCACAGGGCACCCACGGGGCTCAGGGGGCTCAGGGTGGGCACTGCAGTGGGCTATGGGTGGTCACTGACCGGCAGGGCTGGCTCCAGGTGATCCCTAAATCCCTGCCAGCAGCTCTGGAGGGTCGGGATGAGACACCTCCACCTCTCTGCACATCAGTGGTGAGGGGCAGGGCCCAACTGTGCTGCCAACCTGGCAGAGAACGGGGTTTCCCCCCAGTCTCTGCCCTCCTGAGGGTGCCCTGGAACACAAGGAGTGACATTCACCTGCTCAAATCCCCAAATTCCTGCTGCAAAGCCTTCACTGAGCTCATGGCAGGGCCGTGGGGGTGACCCCACAGCCCCAGGGACTGATGGGCACCAACGTGTTCCCCTCCCCAGCAGCAGGAGTGGTAAAAGCAAGAGGGTAAAAGATGGTAAAAGCTTTGCTTCAGGTCTCCCTCTATTTCTTTATTCTATTTTCGTTGTTAATTCCATTTTCCTCAGCAGCTCCCACCCCTCAAGTCCCACCCAGAAGGTCAACAAACCCTCCAGGGCCCCATGTGGGATACTGGAGGATTCATCAGGGATGGGAGCAGACCCAGCCCCCCCCAACCCCATCCCAACCCACGGGAAAACACCAAGAAGTTGGAAATGGCTGGATTTCCAGGCTGGATTTACCAGCAGATGGCACTGCCCCCCCCAGCACAGCCACCCCTGTCCTCACCTCCAGCAGCACCTCACACAGAGGAGGGGGGAGAAACACCTTCAAAAAACCCCTTATTTCTCCTCAGCTGGGCAACAAGATGTGCTGATGCCTGTCATTAATTAATGCCTGCAATGAATTAATAATATCAATTCAGGTGGGGGTGCTGCAACACCTTGAAAGGCTCCAACAGCAGAAGGCAGGACACGGCTCCTGCCTCTCTGCACACCCACGGGAAAGCTCAGCGCCAGCGCTGCCACCAAGCCCCCATTTCCCTAAAAATCCCCTTTTCCTGGCAGATCCCATTGGATTAAGTGGAGCCCAGTTGATTGCTGCAGTTTCAATAGCTTGTTCAGCCATCGATTGCCGTCATGTCACGGGGAGAAAAGGATTAATAATCGGGTGCTCAGGTTGGCTCAATACTGCTGATAGTGCCTGACAAAACGCCGCTCGGAGCACTCCCACCGGAGCACTATCTATGGAGGGAAGCTGCAAGAAACATCACTCAGGGCTCCGTGGAATAATGATTAACTCCAGATCTTCAGCCTAGAAAATCCAACAAATAGTTTCTATTATTTCCAGATAAATTCTCCCCCCTCTCTTCTTCGCTCCGCTCCTGTTGCGCGCGCGAAGCTTTTCAGTGAAACCCGCCGGGGAGATGCATCTCTGGCTGTCTCTATCCCTCCTCCTCCTCCTCCCCCCCACAGCTCCTCTATAATCCATCCCGGAGCAAACACACTCCTTTGTAACCCTCACATTTCTTGTGACCCTCAGGAAGACAAACAACATCCCCCTCACAAGCTCCTGGTGCCACGGACGAGGAGCAGGTTCCCAGCAGGTTCCCGCGTTGGGAGCGATGTCCATGTCCTGCCTGGCCTGGGTCACACCACATCTCCCTGCCACCATCTCCCTGCCACCACTGGTGTCTGTCTTAATGGCAAGGGACAGCCTGGAATCCATGATTTCCATGATCCACAGAGCAGGGATACAGGTAAGGAGCTTGTGGTGCCTCCCAACAGCTCGAGCTCACTTAGGAGCCAGGGCTGAGCTGGAGCATCCAACAGCGGTGGAGCTGCAGGATCCAACCCACCATCCCATCTTCCAGCCTCCAGGAGCCGGTTCTGGGTGTAGATCCAGTGACCTCCCCCCAAATAAAAGGGGGATGGGATTGGGGCAGTAAATCCCACCCCGGTGCACATCAGCCCGGCAGTAAATCGGAATCCTCTCCGTGCCCTCTTTATTATCACATTCACAGCATGAAGTTATGAGCTTCTTCACAGCTCCTGCTATAAAAATGTGATGGATGGCAGGGGAACCTCAGGGAGTTAATCTATTCTCCCATTAAATTTTACTTTAATTGGTCTTTGAGTCAATCAGAAACTCACTAGACAGTGAATTAAGAAAAGAAAAAAGGGGGAAAAAAAAGAGTGAAACAGGGTGGGGGGAGCAAAAGGAGGTGCCTTTTTGCTGGCTGGATATTATAATGCTGAATTAGCCTTCCAGAGACAGGCAAGGGGCTGGCAGGCCACACTGAGAGGGTTCTGCATGGCTTGAGGTATCACCACAGAGGGAGAGAGCCAGTCAAGGGATGCAGAAAGGGAAACAAAAATCCTTGGAGAACACAGGGGCACGCACGGAACCTGGTCAGCAGCAACACTACAGCAGCAGCGCCGGTGACGGGAGAGGGAGGATGGAAACGGCATCACTAAACAACCACCATCAATAACATTAACATGGAGGCTGGGGCAGTGTTCCTGACTTCTGGCAATCACTGGAATTGCACAGCAGCAAAGCCCCAGGCTCAGCAAGGCCCTGGCACTGCCATCATCCCAAATCTGGGTTGGCACAGGAGCGAAGGGTGCGGCGCAGCCTGTGAGGTGTTAAATCCCCCAGTGGGCTCTAGGTAAAGGTATCAACGTCCTCCCAGGATCCTGTGTCTCATTAGAAGGAAAAGAAGAGCATCAGCCTGCAGATGAAACATCCTACCAAAGATAAAAGTGCAGCAGGAAGGATCCCAAGCAGAGGGAATGGGAAGGCAAAGCCGGGAACGACGCGCCGGGGCCGACGCCTGAAGTTTATGCCCTGGAATACATGATAATCAGGTTTTATGGGAGTGAGCCCCAGGGACAGGCATTGTCTCTGCAAACAAGAGGCTTGAGGGAAAAGCTGAGGTTTGAATAATGTGCTCAACCTTCACTTATGGTAATGGTTATATGCACATATGCGTATGTGTGGATATATGGGCACACACAGACAGGGCCACACCGGGCACGGAGAGCAGGGAATGGCACCTTGCTCTGCCTGCAGGACCTCAGGAGCACAACAGCTGCCAGCTGCAGTGGGAAACACCTTGTCCTGGGCTGTACAAGGGGTTGAAACCAGTAACTCGGGCAGGGAGGAACCAGTCCCAGAAGTGGCACAGCCCTAAGAAGGGTTGGCTTTTAGCAATGCTGACAGTCCTGCAGTAGGAACAGCCCCATCCAGGCTGTATCCCGGCATTCCCATGCCTCCTCTCTCCAAGAGGAGGACTGAGTGATACTGTTCCAGCTCTCCTAAAACACACCTGCACCAGCCTGAGAGGCTGAAGAGCACCCCAGGCTCCCTGCACGGGCTCCAGGCCTGACCCTGGGATGAACTCTTGGAGCAGAGGCAGCGATGACTCCCCTGGGAATGTGCCCTTTCCAATGAGGATGGGTGGCAAGAGGGGGAGAGGGATGGAGGCAGGCAGGAGTGGTCCTGGCTAATTATGAAAATGAGATCTCTCCAGCAGCAGACTTTGGGCTCCATTTGGACTGACAGCTCCTGAAGGGATCATCTGACGCCCTTAATGGGGGAACAGGGGCTCGGTGTCTGTGTGCCATTAAATCCTGCCTGTCCATGGAGTGGGGACATGGGGAGGGGGGACAAGCCCACATGTGCTGAAAGAGATTTCTAGGGACCACTCTGCATCCAACTGCTGGCTTTGCTCCACAGGAAAATAAGGAAAACACATTACAAGCACTCACTCCACCACCTCCTGCATCCCTCCACTGGAAGTGCTCGGTGCCCAGCTCTCAGCTGACTCAGGTTCCATTTCCACTGGGGTAAATCCTGGGATAAGGTGCCAGTGGCTGTGGGAATTTGTTCCCACCCAGGTAATTCATTCTTCCAACACCCCACCACCCATTGCCCACCTTCCCTTCATGCTGATGTTGCTTCAAATGAATCAACGGGTAAAGCCAAGACCAGAACTTGGAAGCCCTTGAATCCCCATTCCAGGTTTTTGGGAAGGCTCAGCAAAGGCATAATTTACCATCAAGACAATTCCTAATGCTCAACATCCACCTCTGCAAACCTGGTGAGGAAAAACACACGATGGGGATGCGATTCCCTGCTGTGGTCGGTGACTCCCCACGGCACAGCAGGGACAGTGTTGGTGTCCCTCCATGGCACAGCAGGGACATCCCAAAATGTTTCTGGACCATCCTCCTGGGAATCCAGCACCTCTGTCTCTTTGCTGAGGTGCTGTGTGACCCCTGCACAGCACCCAAAGGGTTAACACCCCCCAAACCCACCCTGAGCCAGAGCAGGGTCTGCCCAACCCACATGTCACGAAATGAGTGTTTTAAGGTCGGTTTAAAGAGCGCAGTTTTTCCTCTTCCCTATTTCCCCATTTCTCATGAAGCTGGAGGGTG
>VYXB01000747.1:167037-207337 GCA_013397135.1 Pachyramphus minor | reverse complement strand
TCCCCTTCCCCCCCCCCTCCCCATCCCCTGCCACCCTCCGGGCTCGGCTGGATCGGCGGCAGCCCGGGAATGAGCCCCGTCCATCAGCGCCGGAGCAGGAGCGCTCGGGAGGGCGTAATTCTGCCGGAGGAGAATGGACTTCCCGAGCACATGGACCTAAACTGCAGGGAAACAGAGCCCTAAATCTCTGGCTGCAGATTTACGGCCTCCATTCTCTTTCTTTACTGCAAATACAATCCGGCAGTAATGGTCTAACACAGGAACACCATCACCAACTGGCTGATGGCTCACATAAAAGCAATGTCAACCAAAAACTATGAGTTTATAAAAGGGAACAAACCCTCAACAGTGACAAGAACATGAAACCCATTAACAATTTAAACACTCTCCATTTTTTATTCCCCACCTTGAAGCTATTACGGCTGATAGAAGGCTTCACAGCTGAGTTAACCACTTCAAGGGAGGGCTGCTCACACGCAGAGTTTGCCGAGGTGAGAGGTGACGTGGTTTAAAACCAGCCAGGGCTTTGCTCCTGTAAAGTGCTCAACCACCCTTCCCTCCCCTGGGCCTGCTCAGCATCCGGCAGGATTTGTCCACGTGCTGCTTCCAAGGCTTTGGAAAGCTGCCCAGTAACCCCAAGGTACCAAAAGATTATTGCTATGGTTACTGGAGGGAAAAAAAAAAAAGAATAAAAAATTGCAGGTGTGTTCTAATTGTTTTTCCTGGAGATTTTCTTGCTGCTGTGGGTCTCTTTTGGCACTTTGTCATATTATGGAGCAAATATTTGTGGAGGCTCTTGTGGAGTCCCAGAGCTGAGCCCAGAGCCAGCGTGGGGGAGAGGGGAGAGCCCACCTGCCCTGAGACTTCTCAGGGAGCTTTTGCAGAAAACACAGGCAAATCCCAAATTTACTGGAGGGAAATGGTTTGGGTTGGAAGGGTCCTTAAAGACCACCCAGTGCCACCCCCTGCCACAGGCAGGGACACCTCCCACTAGCCCAAGTTGCTCCAACCTGGCCATGGACACTCCCAGGGATGTGGCAGCCACAGCTTCTCTGGGCAATCCCACCCTCACAGGGAGGGATTTCTTCCCAATATCCCACTGAAATTCCTCCTCTTTCAGTTTGACCCCATTACTCCTTGTCCTACCCCTACAGTTCCTGATGAAAATATCTGGGGTACAATCAGACCCAATTCAGGCCCCAGATGGTAAATTCCCTTGCTGAGGACTCGGCACATGGTGCCAGCTCCCAGTAAAGTCTCTCCCGGCTCTCCACTGACCCTGAAAACACCATTTTACCTCTCTAACTATCAATTTTCTCCAGCTGCAAAACAGGGATAACACCAGTTAACCTCTACTGTAAAGTGCTTGATAATCTTCAGTGTAAGTGCTCTGTCCTAGCAGGAAAATGACTGTAATTTTTCCCTATTATTAGAGGAATTAAGATGGGGCTGACCCTCATCCAGCCTGATCTGCCTCTTTTCCATGAGCTGCTCCAGGAGCAGGAACAGTTTGGACTCCTCCAGGTCTAAACATGCAACAGCTCCATGCAAGGTGCAGAGACATCACTGATCCCTGAGGACATACAATCGTGGAATCATGGAATGGTTTGGGCTGGAAGGGACCTTAAAGACCATCTCATTCCAACCCTGTGACACGGGCAGGGACACCTTCCCCTAGACCAGCTTACTCTGATCATTCCTATCATTGGTAAAAAACAAGGAAAATCGGGAAAGGGAGTGAAAAAGATTCCCACACAAACAGCTCCAGAGCCCACTTTTCCGGGTTGGTTCCACAACCTCCACTGCCACATCCTGACTTTGGAGGCCGCGGGTGCGGCCTGTGCCCACCGACCTCACGGGGTCCCTGTGGCACCACCATCCCCTCCCTTCCTTCCTTCCTGCCCCCGGGGGCAAACAGCAGGAAAGCTGGGAACAGCTTGAAATCAGATCCTCGTTCCCAAATGGGAGGAAGTGGCACTGGAGGCTCCTGCCATAAAGCCGGTCCCATCCCATTGAAAACGCCGGCAGATGGGGCCATAAACGTTTCCTCCTCCCCTCACCAACAGCCACCGAGGCTTCAGATTCATCTTTATCTTTCTCTTGCTGTCAGGCTGTAAATGCCTCTTGCTCCATCTCTCGCAGCTGGGATGCACCAGCCCAGCTCCCTTCCTCTGGAGGTTTTATCCCTTTTATCCCCCAACACCGGAGAAAAGAGAGGGGAAGAAGTGGAAACGGGATCGGAGAGCACAGAGGGAAGAACCCACCCCTGGGTTTATGAAGATCCCCGTGAGGAGATGGAAGCAGGACCCACCAGCAGCTCTGATGGGGCCAAAATCAAAGGCACCCCCAGATCCAGGCCCCCCCCATTAGCATATCTAATCACAGGCCTGGATTAATGGAGCCTCTTGTTTACCTGGGTTAGATATTTACACGAGCAGCACGAACATCTGCAGCTTCATTAGGCAAGATAAAAGTTAAGGACTATAAACCTTTATGCTTCCAGTCATAAAGCTGAGGGGTCAGAAGGGAATTTCTAAATATAGGGAAGTTACTCCAGCGCTGCCCGTTACGGGGTTTTCTTGTGACTCTACAAAGCAGCTGGTGCTGGTCACTGGTAGGCACTGGCTACTGGAAAAGGTGGGGGGTCCTGAGCCTGATGTGAGGTGGCACTTCCCACATTTCCATGGTCTTCCTTTTATATCCCATCCAACATTTCCACTGTTTTCATTTTATGTTGCATCCCACCTTTCCACGGTCTTTGTTTCACGTTGCATCCCACATTTCCACGGCCTTCATTTTATGTCATGCCCCACATTTCCACTGTTTTCATTTTCTATCGCACCCCACCTTTCCATAATCTTTGTTTTTACACTGCATCCCATATTTCCAAGGTCCTCATTTCATATCACATCCCACATTCCCACAGTTTCTGTTTTACATTGCAGCGGCAAACAACCACCTCCTGTAAGATCTGGGTTTGCTTCTGATTTAAAGACCTGATTTATAAAACCTGATAGTTTTATACCAAAAAAAGCCAAATTTAGGCTCCATAACCAGTGTCCTCTTGAGCAGAATGGGAAAAAGTCACCTTTTTGACCACTTCTTTGAAAATTTGGGCACCTTTTATCACACCAGGTGCTTCGTGTCTCACAACACTCGGCTCCGGACTCCTCCTATCCAGGAGCTGCCTTGGCTGCCCACAGAGTCATTCCTGGGGCTGATGCTTTCCCAGTCTTAGTAAGACCTCAGGCCACAGAACCTTGAGTTTGAATTCCACAGCCCCATTCCCTGCTTTTTAAATGCCAAGTGTTAGTTTTCCACCTTCGCCTGGACCCGGGCTGTGCTCTGCAACACCTCTGAGCCACCTCAAACCCTTTTAAGCCCCACTCCAACCCCTCTGAGCCCCTCTAAAACCCCTCTATAACCCCTCTGAGCCCCTCTAAAACCCCTCTAAGCCCACCATAACACCTCTGGAGTTCCACATCCACCTTCCCGTGACAGACAAGCCATAAACCCCAAACCCCATCCGCGCCCTCGTGGGACAACCATATCTGAGCAGGCAGAGCCCTGTCCTGGGCCATAAATCAAACCCTGGGGACTGGGGGCCAGCAGCCCCTTCCCTAAACACGGCATTTCCGCAGCCAGCAACAACCTAAACAGGAAAAGAAGCTGGAGAAACACACGGATACGCTCAGCACCCCCACACCCCACAGGCAGGAGGAGCCTCACGGCGCTTTTGACCCCGGTGAGATTTGGAGCAGGGAGGGGAAAAAACCTCCCCAGCAAAGCTGCCACGGGATGGGAGCCACGGTGCTTCAAAGCCCAAATTCTGGCTTAGAGCACTTAAAACCCCCTAACTAATAATAATAGTGACAGGCTGACGTTAATTAGGACAAGTGGAGTCTTGTTCAAACAGTTTACGGAAGGTTGTTTCGAGGGATGGATGTTCCAGGCTGTTTTATTGCACTGCACCCCGACCTTTTTGATTTTAAGAACAGTGGGTTGTTTTTTTGGGTTTTTTTTGGAGGGGTCTGGGCTAAAAGGGTGAAAGTTTTGGAGGAGGAAACGAGCTGACAACTCTCCTCTGCTGAGTCCCGGGCACAGGATGCTCCAAGCCCTGCCTGAGCTGCTGCAGGGCCACAGGGAAGCAGAGCCTCCTCACCGGCCACTTTTCAAGAATAAAATGAATTTTAAGGGCTGGCTGTGTCTCACAAGGGGATTTGAAGGCGTTTGGAGGTCCTTTCTGTCTGGAATCAGACATATCTTGGGCTTGTGGAGTTGCAGGAGCTGCTCTAGGAGGTCCCATGGGCACCTCTGGCCACAGAACCCAAACGTCTCCCTCGGTCCATCCCCACATCAAGGGGTTTTATCCCCAAGTTTCCCACACTGACTCCAAAAATGACAGATTTCCTTTCACATCCACCCATCTCCCCCTATATTTTATGTGAAGAAACAAAACCCAGGCCAACTTCTGTCCAGACCCTGCGTGGGGTCAGCCACACCAGGGCAGCCCAGACAAGCTGGGAATCATCAATAAATACCATTTTTCCACAGGACTGAGGAGCTCTGACCAGTTTTTCCCACCACAAGCCGCAAACACACCCCCAAAACTCAGAAGTTTTGATGGCTTGTCCCTTTGAATATTTAATAAAGATGTTTTTTAAAGGAAGAGTGTAAACCCAGAGGGATTTATTTTTATCTTTTTAATTGTGGGAGCCTGCTCTGCGTTTGTGTTTTCCAGGATTAACAGCTAAAGCAGGAGCTCTCTGTTTTCTAAGTCTTCTAATTCCACTAAACATCCTCTACCCTGAAAGGACTCCACAGAATCCCATAAAACATTATTTATCTGTGTGCGTTAGCTGCACGATACTGTAATTTCCAGAATAAATGCTGGGTGTAAATTGTTGTTTATGTTGGAGTCTGACTGTCTTTACGAGAAACAAAGTGAAAACTGAATCTTCACGGCTTTATTTCTTCCGCTGAAACCTCTCCTGCAGAAGGAGAAATGCCTGGTGGAGCGTCTTTAATGGATGGCTGTAAAGATTGTTGGGTTAAAACAAAGTACAGGGAATCACCTTCTTCCCCCCTCCTCTTTTTTACTGCCAAATCCTCAGCTGGTGTAAATTGGTGTAGCTCCAGTGACTTTGGTTCATCTGGCCCACGAGTGTCATTTAAATCAAGCTAAATTAAAGTGAAAGCAGCGCCGTTCACATGGTTCTAATTAAAGGCCCATCAACGATTCTGTCACAAACCCTGGCTGCTGGAAAACACTTTTCCCACCCCGTGTCCAGCCCTGAACTGGAGGCTCAGTGACCCCAATATCCCCCAGCAATCTGCACCTGGCTACCCCCAAAGATGCCCCGAGGTACCTCACTCCAGGCTCCACAGCTGATTCCCTTCATGGATCAGCATCTTTTGGAAGAGCCTGATCGTCCTCCAGGAAGGACTTTGGGGCAGGATCTCTCCTTGCAGCTGCTGGGGAGGGTCAGACCTGGGCTGTCCAAGCCTGCACTCACCCCATTTAACTTTTGATACCCACAAAAGATGTCTCTGTGGGCACAAACATCTCTTCCCGGGGGCAAAGCTCTCCCTGGGGATGTCCCATTCTGTCCCAAGGTCCTGTCTGACGGCAGGGAAGAATCTGAGCCATCAAAACAGGAAAACTTGGCCTTCACCCTGACTCTCCTCTCAGCTGGAGGCTCCATTTTAGCCCCACTGGGCCAAAAGGGGTTGTCAGAGCCAACGGTGCAAACCCAGGTGGGTGGGATGGAGCTGAGCTGGGAGGACCTGGAGTGGAACAGGAGCTTGGGAGAGGTGGCTTTGGGTGTGTCACACACTGCAGGGACATCCCTGCTCCCTCCCAGCCCCACTGGAGGCCAGTCCACACCACACTGGGAGTGTTTCTGCCCTGACCTTGGTGCTGAGCTCTGACCTCAGCCCAGGGGATGCACCACGGATGCGAAGAGCAGAACATTTTAACCACACGAGCACCAAATAACGCGGAGCTTTTCCTGCTCCCAGCTCCCCAGAACTTCCTCCTTCGGCATCAGACATGAAAAGCAGCTGCTAATGATGAGCAGGGACCCCTGCCCCGAGCTCCTCATCCCATCCCTGAGCTGGGGGACCCCTCCCCAGAACTCCTGGGCTGCCCCATGGCAGCAGGGAAAGCCCAAAATCTTCCACAGCACCAAACCAAGCAGGATCCTGGAAGATCCTTCCCTGTTCATCCCTTCTCTGCATCCCAAAGGAACCCCAGCAGGGACACAACCCCCCTCTCTCCCGATCCCCTGCCAAAATGGTGCCACCAGGAGCAGCAGAAGATCAAAGTTCAGGGAAACTTTTGATGAAGTGCTCCAGCAGACCCGTCACTGGGAAGCAGGAAAGGTCAGAGAGTGGAAAAAATAATAAGAAAATATAACTGCTTTCTTATGAGGAAAATATTATGAGTTCTTCCCCTTTTTCAGCTTTTATGGAAGGAGATTCTGCCAGTTCCCTCAGAAAAAAAGAAGAAAAAGTAGTTTTAAAATGAGATTATGCACCTTCAGGGTGCCATTAGGAAGTTTTACTGTACTGAGATGACATGAAAGCTCTGGAATTAATATCCCTGAGATGCTTCAAACCTGCAATAGCAATTATTGTACTACGTGTCCCTGGATAAATAATAGGGCCATTCAGCTAATTAGCTTCAATGATTTCAGCTCCCTGTAAATTCTCTCTCACTCGGCTATAAAAATAACACAAGGCAAACTTTTGGTAACAGAAACTTCTTTCAGGGGGGAAAAAAACAATATATAAAAAAAATAAAAATAAAAAATCAGGGGGTTCCCCAGCTCCTAATTCATAACTGCTGTCGTGGTAGTGGTGTGATTCCAAGGGCTGGAAATATTAATAGGCTCTAATAGAAAATATAAAAGGAGAACCATTATTAATTGCCAGTTACTGGCAATAAACCTATTGCACCAATTTCTGCCCATGCACATGTGCAACCCCATTAATTTCAACGGGGCTGCACGTGTTAATTGAGAGCAGAGTTTAGTCCACTGGTTGTAATTAATTAATCAATCAAGTTTTCAGTCTGGTTTGCCTACTTTAAATCTTTTTTTTTTTCCCCTTGTTTTTTTTTCCCCTGTTCTTCCCGACGATTTTATGTCTTCACTTTTCTCTGGGTTTCACTTGTGCAACAGGGGCTCCTGTTCTCCACCACCTGGTGGAGGGACAACGGGAGAAAATCCTGCCATTCCTTATTTTCCACAGGGTAAATTCACCTCCAGCTGTCCCAAGATCCTTGGAATCATTTAGATCACATTCCAACCTACACCAGCGCCTCCTGATCCCTGAGACTGTCCCACCACCCACCAGTTCTGGGGGTTTTGGAGCAGTAAAGGAACACTTTGTACCAGCAGCAACAGCTTTATTTTTTTTTTTAAAGCTGCTTTTAAGCCCTGATGCTCCAAGAAATTTAAAGCACCGACAAATTCCCATCTAATTTCATGCACAGAGTTTAAGCACATAATTATTTCCTTTACAGCCCCTTCAGAGCTGCCTATAAAAACAGAACGTGGAGATAGTGAGACATTCTGGGGTTTTTTAAGGTGAACATGAAACAAGCCTTAAACAGGGATTAAATCCTTTTAACAAGGATTCTCCTCCCTCCCTCCCAGATCCCAGGTGTCCAGGAGGGAACACGGCCTGTTTCCAAGGAACTCAACAGGTACAATGGGATGGAAATATTTGTGTTTCTTATTGAAGTAAACCTGATTTCCCACACAGAGCTTAATGAAGCAAAGCAAAGGCACAGAGAATTTTAGGGAAAAAATTGGGATAAGAAAGCACCCCAAGTGCTTCCTGGATTTTTTTTTGTGTGTGTGATTCAAAACAAACAACACCCAAATTTTATATAAAATGAGGGTGTGCTCAAACCCCTCACAGTGGGACCATCTGAAAATCCCTGCTGAAGGAGCTGGGGATTTCCCAGGATTGGAAACCACCCATTTTCCAGCAGAATCCAGCTCCAAAAGACTTGGCTGCCTCGAGAATCCCAACAGGGGAAGGAGCCCAGGAATTGGTGGCCAGTGTGGGGTCATCTCTGACCAAGGGACAAGGGACCATCCAGACAAGGGACCCTGTAAATAAGGGACCATCCAGAAATGGGATCATCCAGAAATGGGAACATCCAGATATGGGACCATTTAAATAAGGGACCATCCAGAAATGGGATCATCCAGAAATGGGATCATCCAGACACGGGACCATGTAAGTAAGGGAACATCCAGACATGGGAAAATCCAGATATGGGACCATTTAAATAAGGGAACATCCAGGCAAGGGAATATCCAGAAATGGGAACATCCAAGACAAGGGACCCTGTAAATAAAGGACCATCCAGAAATGGGAACATCCAAGACAAGGGATGATGTAAATAAGGGACCATCCAGAAATGGGAACATCCAAGACAAGGGACTGTGTAAACAAAGGACCACCCAGACACAGGACCATCCAGACCAGGGCCCACCTCCCAGGGCAGCTGAGCCCCCGTGTCCCCTCACCCCGGGGTGGCCCCTGCCCAGCTCTGGCCCTGAACAGGGACCAGGGTTGGCAGCAGGACATAAAAACCAGAGCGATTCCTCCAAATGGAAATTTATCTGCCAGGTCCCCCCGCGCCGGCGCTTTCCATCTCAGCACTCGACATTATGGCCCTTGGAGGTGATATTAATAATAACTCTGTGATCAGACACCGCACGAGCCTTCAAGAACTGACCCAGTGTTATTTTAACGCTCTCAAACCCCCTTCTCCTCCCGCTCCCCCTCACCCTGCCCGAGAATCCATCTCACTTTGGGCGGGATCTGCGCTCTCCGGGCTGATGAGAAATCCAGGCACCTCGGCTCGGCGAGGATGGGAAGTCATAACATTTGTTTTGGGAAATTTATTTGAGGCCGATATTTCTCAATAAAATAAATTGCACAAATGAAATCAGGCTGACACGGCGATATTTCCCAACTAGCCGGCGCCTCCCCGCAGCGCTCAGGGACTGTCAGAAATCTTTCCCTGAGGTTTTCCCCGTTTATTTTATTTATTTTTGCAAAGCAGGGGAACGTGTGAAGGTTCTGGCACGGGGTATTTTTCAAACCAATGCAAACCTCATTATGTAAGAAGCGGGTTTTGCATGTCTCACCCTGACACACCGTTCGAGGCACGCTGGCCGTACATCCTGATGCCATTTTGATTAATTTGACAGGTTAAAACAATTAAAAGCCGACCCTGAAAAGATTTAATTCGTTGTCCTCAGTGCCTTCAGGATTTGAAATCCCCTCATAGGATTCAAGCTGAGGTTTGGGTGGGTTAAAACTGCCCTTGGTGTTTTTTAAAGGCTGATGTTGAGTTGGGGTCGCTGCGATGAAGATGAGGGGGAAGGTTTTTGTGTGGGTGATGCTGATACAGGTGTTGCAAAAATTAGGGTTAGAAAAAAAGAAAGAAAGAAAAATTTTGGCCATTTGGGCATGGTCAAAATGCTGGTGTGCTGTTCACCCCCGTGGCCAGAAGGGGAACATCCAGGCAAGGGAACATCCAGGCAAGGGAACATCCAAACAAGGGACCAACAGGACAAGGGAATAAACATCCAGGCAAAGAACCACCCAAAAAAGGGAGCAAACAGACAAGGGAACAGCCAAACCAGGGATCATCCAAATAAGGGACCATCCAGAAACAGGACCATCCAAATAAGGGTTTACCCAAAAAAGGGATCAACCAGACAAGGGATCATCCAAATAAGGGATTAAACAGACAAGGGACCATCCAAACAAGGACCCACCCAAACAAGGGACCACCAGAGACCACCCAGACCACGTTATCACTCGCTCCCAGGTCTTTCCTCTGCACTCAAGGACCAGCCTGTGCCCATCCTCCCCACCCTTCCGGCTCAGCCACGTGCAGCTCCAGGCACGATCCTGGTGGGAAGCTGCAGCGTGGCAGAGAAACGAGCAGGCTGAAAAGCAAGAGCTGGAACAACGTGACAAATTCAGCCCCAATTCCTCCCGGCTTTGGATTTGTCACCACCGGGGTTAAGTTGCTGGCATGATGTGGATGCAGCGTTTAAAAAGCAGGACAGGCTGAAATGCCTCGTGTTGACCCATCCGTGGACCCATGGCCTTAATCTAAACTTTCCTGGATCTCATTGGATGAGTAATTATACACACAGCTCATCAGCTGCTGTAAACTGGCTTAACTCCACCAGAGTAATTGGAGAACAGGCCAGAATAACGTTTCCAGACATGGTACGATGCCACTGGGGTTGAGCAGCAGCAGCACAGGAGGACTCCAGGCAGGAATCCGGGGTTTTATCACCGCTCTGGGATCAGCCCTGGTCCATGGAATATGAGCCAGGACCCTGTGTGCTTTGCCAGTTCTGTGTGTGTCTTTTGAGCTTGTTTAATTCAGTTCACTTCTCTTCAACTTCAGTTCCCTTGTCTTTTTTTTTAATTTTATTTTACAGAATGACAGCGCCAGCACCTTGGAAAAGCAGCTGGAATTGTGGGGTTAAAAATAAAAGTCCCGACTGCTGAGCATCACTGCTTCCCACTGCTCATTCCTGATTTTAAGTCATCGATGTGTGGTTGGTCCTGCTCACCCCCCACACTCCCTTTTACCCCAAAACACACTTTCAGCCTCAATTTCTTGCCCGAACGAGCCACCAAACGCAGGGTGTGCCCCAGATAACCCCACTGCCAAACAGCATCTTCCCAGAACGATTTCCTGGTGCCCTTCCAAGAGCTTCACCCCTGTGAAACCTTGGCCACATCTATGGATGACAACAACACATGGGTGTGTGGAGGGGATCCTCGTGGAGGAGCAGGGACAGGCTCTGTGTCCACCCCTCCTCTGCTCCACCTGGAAGGAGAGATTTAGTCCCTCAGCCAGAGATTCGCCGGCTGCTCATCTCACCAATCCATTTTTACGGCTGGAGAGGATAATAATGGTAATATCAGTATAAAAAAACCCCCTCAATGACCCATAACAGTAACATATTACAGCTCCCTTTAAATAACTGTGCGAGCTGCAGTTCCTTTGTTTCTCTGGCAGCAGACAAGACGAGGCACCGGGAGCGTCTCCGCGTCTCCGGGATGTGCCAGAGCTCCCAAAACAAGGAGGACACGTCGGGCTGGGGATGGGATGGGTGAGGATGAGAGGTCCAGCAGCTGTGGGAGAAGGGCTGGCAGGGGGAACAGGGCAGAAAGAGCAGCTCAAGCTGGAAAAATCGAGGCTGAGATTTAATCCCGTCCTTGCTGCCGTGGCCCAGGCAGAGCCGACCTGAGCGGAGGGTCCTCTCCATCCCGAATCCACGGCACTCCCACCCACAGCTGTGTCCCAACAGAGCATGCACAGCTCCATTCCCAACTCCCCCTGCAGCTGGAAAACCTGGGGGCAGAACATTTTCCTGGGGCACCAAAACAAGAGCCCATTCCTCGGAGCTCTCAGAGGTTTCTGTGCTTTATTGGTGCTGCAGGACTCCAAGTTCTCGTCTGCCACGTGTGAGACAAGAAGTGAAAGCACAGAACTCCCCACACCTTCACCCCTGAAAGCCCCAAGGGGAGGACAGGGCTTATTTTATTTATTTTATTGATATAAATCCCACTGAAGGGAGCGAGGAGGGAAGACTGAACAGGCATTTGATAACAGGAGGAAGAACCACCCAGGATTTCGGTTCGTTGGGATGGGAGGATGAAAATTAACAGGATTTGCTGCTTTCTTTGCAGATTCAAAGTCATCAGCTTAGCTGTTCTCCACAAAAACCTCCTTAAAAACCTGGGCTTGATTTCCAAGTACAATAAAGCACCTTTCTGCTTTCATGTAAAAGGACCTCGTGGCTGCCCTCAATCTCCAGCACATCATTACCCCCCCGCCAAGTACCTGGTACCCAACGCTCCTGCACCTCCCAGGCAGCATCACAGCCTCATCTGAAGGGCTCTTTTCTCCCAGGAACTGTTTCAGATAAATTTAAAATGCAAAAATAGAAAAAAATTGAATTTTTAAAAGACTCTTTGGGGTGCTGAAGCCCTTTTTCCCCCAGGAGCAGACCCAGATTATCACTGCTTCTTTCAGCAGCTTCAGATTTGTGTTTATGTACCAAAATCAGCAGGGTTGGGTCCAAACTGTCTAAAACAAGGTTTAAAAAGTAGTGGGTGAGATGAGAACGTGACAGGACACACAGGAACACACACAAACCACACACAGACACGGGCTCCCCAGTCCTCACTCCCAACTCCCTCCTGCCCTCACGAACCCCACAAATGCCGTGATTTTCCATGGATGTTGTAGGGAACGATGCTTCCCAGTGACCCTCAGATTTGCACACACAATAAAAGCTGATCTGCATCTGCACACAGTGAAATGGTGTGGGGACACGGGGATGTTCCCTTCGTACAATCCCACGCCGGTTTTTTAAAGGGCAGATCCGGAGCCTGTTTTCCGCACGAGAAAATCCGTCCCTTTCTCCCCACAAAATTTTCCCCCCAAAAAACAGCAGCCAAACCAGGCTGAAAGAGCTGCTCCGACAGCAGCAACCAGGCTGAGCAGGAGAGAAGGAAATGTAGTAAAAAAGATCCTAAAACAACCTTAAAATGTGCTGCCTTAGATGGACTTTGCTGCTCGTGAATCCCGAGTTTTCCCCACACCAACCCCTGGATTTCTAATTCCCTTTCTGTCATAATATTTGCTTTATTCCAGAATATTCCCCCCACCCAGCCCTATTCTGTCTCCCGCTTAACCACAAAGAGATCCTTCAAACAGGAGATTCAGACTTTTCCCAAATTCCCATAAATATCCTCAGCTCTCAGCCCCGTTCCCTGCTGTGCCTCAGATCCGACCCCCCCTTTCCTCCATCCTACCAGGAAAAGGAATTGGGGTACAGCCCTCCAGATTCCCTCTGCTCCAGGTGTTTTCCTGGATTTTTAGCTCTTAATTCCTAACAGATAATGAAGCAGGAGGATTTTATTAGTGCAGGGAAGTGGGTGCTGCTTCCTTCCATCACCTCCAGTGAATTCCCTGATTCCCAATAAACCAGTAAATGCTGCCGGGGACACATTATGGAGCCATTTAAACGAGAAGGAAATGAGGTGTTTGGGCTGCAAACCCAGGTATTAAATATATAAGAAACCATTTAAACCCATCTCTGCTCCTGCTTCCAAGAACACCAGGAACCCGAAGCACGGGGATATCTCAGCTCCCAGAAAAACAAAAAAATCAGGAAGATCTTACTCAAAAATTCCCCTCCTGCAAAATTTTTTTAAGCAGGGGAAAAAAGTTCCTTTTATTTATGTATTTATTGCTCTGTGAGAGGTGGAAGGAGGGGGGAAAAAGCGTTTGTTTTAATCAAACCCAGAACATTTAAGCAGCCGAAATGGGTTTATTTTTCACGTTAAAAAGGGATGTTTGGAAAACGCTCCTTAGAACAAAAAATTAAAAAAAAAAAGGGAAAAAAAAGAAAGGGGGAAAAAAAAAAAAGGAAAAAAATCAACCCAAACCAGCTTGATGACCAAATAAATTATTTAGCTCTTATATAAACCCCGGCGTGAAACGACAAACATTTCTGTCACTTTTGCAGAGCCCTGATTACGGTGCATTATGTTCCCTAACAGCTTTCCCCAGCATCATCACTAATGGATTTTATAACATGCTTTATAACAGGTTATTAAGGAATATGGCTATAGCTGGTAATCGCTGGATAATATGAATAAAGCATTTAAGAAACGGCCCCTTCATTTAAACTGTTAACTGGGAAAACTGTGCTGTTATGAATAAGCCAAGCGAGAGGTATTTCTGGGGAGGTTCCATCGCCCCAAAATCCCACCTTTTGGAGCGTTTCTCCCCCGTTTTCCCGTTTTTTTTTGGTTTTTTTAACCACTAAACCCCGTTTCATTCATCGCTACTCTTCAAACCTCCCTTTTGCTGCGGCGCCCACGAGAAGCGAATCCCCCCTGGGACCATTTTCCTTTCTATGATGAGTCATTTCTTTTGTACAACGGGGCCATAAATTCTCCCAAAGTTCAAGCTCGCCGTGCACGGGCCATTGCCAAGGCTCCGTGTCATCTCCCGCCCGTGTTTACGGCCTCTCCTTCCCCACACCTCCCTGGTTTGTCATCCCTGCCACTGAATCATCCCAGGCTTGATCCCACTGCCATTTAAGCCAGTGGCAAAATTCCCATTGACGTCAACGTGAACACAAGGAAGGGGCTCTCCGGGAGCGGGGGGATGGATGGGGGTGGATCCGTCAAACCCGGTGCTGAGGGTCTGAGAATAAAACATTATGGGCTGCAGAGGTAGTGGGGGAATGGGAGGTGGGAGGGAGGGATAAAGTTAACGGGGTAATTGGGCAGGTGTTTGTAAATCTGCATCCAGGAGGGGTTTGGAATGTCCGGGAAAAGGAAAATATGGTGTTGTCTCCCGCTGGTTAAGGGGTGGGTTGGGGGTTTTTTGTGGAGCAACCACCCCGGCACCATGGGAGATCCAGTATCCTGCA
The DNA here is from genome assembly GCA_013397135.1 of Pachyramphus minor. NCBI lineage: Eukaryota > Metazoa > Chordata > Aves > Passeriformes > Tyrannidae > Pachyramphus > Pachyramphus minor. Next base: position 192,824 of record VYXB01000747.1, on the reverse strand, counting down.
TCCCACATCCAGCATCCCATATCCAGCATCCCATATCCAGCATCCCACATCCATCCTGCACCCCATATCCTGCACCCCATATCGCACATCCCGCCTCCCACATCCTGCCTCCCACATCCTGCACTCTTCCTCCCGTATCCCGCATCCTGCACCCCGCACTCAGCATTCCCACATCCCGCACTCAGCATCCTGCACCCCACATCCCTCATCCAGCACCCCATTTCCCACATCCAGCACCCCACATCCCACATCCAGTACCTCATTTCCCACATCCAGCACCCCACATCCCACATCCAGTACCTCATTTCCCACATCCAGCACCCCACATCCCACATCCAGTACCTCATTTCCCACATCCAGCACCCCACATCCCTCATCCAACACCCCACATCCCACATCCAGCACCCCACATCCCACATCCAGCACCTCATTTCTCCACATCCAGCACCCCACATCCCTCATCCAGCACCCCATATCCCTCATCCAGCACCTCATTTCCCACACCCAGCACCCCACATCCCTCATCCAGCACCCCACATCCCTCATCCAGCACCCCACATCCTGCATTCCACAACCTGCACCCCTCATCCCGCAGGATGTCAATCCCGACTCCACAAGCAGGTGGCAGTGGCGACATTTCCCGACGAGTCTTCCCAGCTGGAAATGTCCAAAAGGCGGGAGAGGAGGGGGGAGGACAAACCCTCGCGCAGGAACAAACACACGCGAATAAATAACCTGGCGAAACGTGAACTTCTTTGCCTCTATCAGATCATTGTTAGCAGCTAATAAAATATCAGTCTGCGGGGACACGAGATAGAGCCAATCCCCTAATAAAGAGAGTCAAAGAAAGGAAATTAGATCTGCTGGGTTTTTATACCGTTCCAATAAAGTGATGGATCTGGAGATTTGGGCAATCGTTGCCTTAAAAAAATTAAAAGCGGGGCCCGTGTGTGCCAGGGGGTCACTGAGCTGGGGCATGGCTCCACCACACATCCCATTCCCATCCTAAGTAGTGCTTGATGTTTTTAAAAAGGGCCCATTAGCAAATGCCACATGTCAAATGATTCATGGGTGAAAACCCGGATGAGAAAGTGTCGAAGGCTCCGCTCCGATATTGCGACGTAATTAATATCAATTGAATTAATCACGGTGAGTTAAGTGAAATGTTATTAAACAATGCACAGGCACAAACATCCCGCCAACCCCCTCTGACCAAATGTAACGTTTTCAATATTTGCCTGCAGCTGACAACAATAAATCCTCTTAAATTTGCCTTCCAAGGTCAGCGAGAGCGGGAGATGCATGTATATGATTTTCAAGTTTACCTGCTAAGGAGAGAGAGGGGTCAGTAAATTATCCTCCCAATTCAGCCTAATTGAATAGACGAGTGGACGTCAGGCTCGGAGCTGCAGGGAGCACGAGGACACACTTGACAACACCCATCTGTCACCCAAGACAAGAGGAGCCAGGTAAATGGACTGATGGGGGGGGAAGACACACCACGTGTCTCAGAACCACGGGGAGGAGAAGAGCAAGTGCCAAGGGAAGGATAACAGAGCCACCTCCACACCAGGAAAGCCACTTCCCTCCTTTCTTTAATTAGTGCAACCTGCTGCTGACAGAGGAGGGTGGAGGCCCAGCCAGGAGCTGGTTACAGGTTCTGCTCCCCACGACATTTTCAAGCAGAGGGGGTTTGAGCAGCCAAAGCTGCAGCCCAGGGACTGCACAGTGTTTGCTCTTGTGTGGGGCTTTTATGCAGAGGTTTCGAGGGTCTTTATGTGAATTTTAATGGAGATGGAGAAAAGCAAAGAGAAGCCATTTGCTCCAAATGACTCAGTGGAGACCAAGAACCAACTGCTCCAAAGCTCCTCCTGAGCCTGATCCGAAGGGATGAGCAGAGAGGAGCATCCATCCTGCTCAGAGCAGAGGAGGTGTTTGAGGGACAGCTCCAAGCTGGGTCTGAACACCCGTGGGATCCAACAACACCCAAATCCCTGCAGGAGGCCTTGGAAAAAGTAATACCACAGGGATTGAGGGATACAGGGATATTGAGCAGAAGGAAAACCAGGAGCCACAGAACCTGTTGTATCAATGCAGCACTGCAGAAATATAACAAATATATTGACTTTTTAGAAGAGGGGCCAGGAAAAGTTGGGTGAGGCTTCAGAGACAAGCTGGTTTTCCACAGCGGAGTCTCTCTGGTCGGGAATTTTTCCTTCCATTAATTTCTCCTCACATTTAGCAGCTCCTGCCAGAGCACATCAAACGCACAGCAACGTTCACAAGTTACTCCTGGGAAAAAGGGAGGGTGGGAAGAGGGATGCTGAATGTTGTCATAGGGTTTAATCGATGAGCAAACCAAGGCAAAACGTGTTCCACTCTCGTCTCGAACTCACCAGCTGAGTTCAAACAGAAAGCAGCGATTTTTACTATTAATCTCATTTTAAATCACGGGAAAACAGCACACACAGCTCACTGTGAGGGAGCCCAGAAGCTTGGAGACCCTCACTGTGTCACTCACGCAGGGCCCGAGTGAACGTCTCCACCAATGTTTTGGTGAGCAGCTGATTAAACATCATTTAGCAGCCCAGCATTCCTGTGCACTTCCCAAAATAGCATGATCCCAATTAAACACTGGAGACTCTTGAAGACAAAGTGGAACCTTGAATGGGCAGCACTGCTCGGCCTGTTTGACAGGCAACATCATTTTAAAGATCAAGACCAGAAGTTCAGAAAACTCCCGATGGGGTGACAGGACGTTCTGGGATTGCTGGTGACAAGAGATGGCAGAATGAAGTCTGAAATCCAGCTGAGAAGGGCCCTTACATCCAAACATCACAGGAAAAGTCTTCCTGGATAGCTATGGCCCAAGTAAAGGGGTGGCATCCCATCTTCCTGCCACTGCATCACTCTGTGACCTACCAGGGCAGCCCCTGGTGAAGGGGGATAAGCTCCATCCTCACCACAGATCTCAAAATCTGACGTTGGTGAAAAGAAAACGTGGCAATTCCTCCTCTCTTGGCTGAGAGCAAGACCTGGGAGTGGCCTTTTCCTCCCTGTCCTTCACAGCAGGGAGAGCTCCAGAGAAGCTCCTTGGATCAGTGTCTCCCTCCATCCCTGAGGAGCTCCCCAGGCACCTGGAGAAGTGCAGCAGCGACTCCAGCTCACACATTTGGCTCTTGCTGCCTTCAGAGCCCCAACTCCCGAAGGCACAAGACTTCCTGAGGATCTTGGCATCTTTTAAGCAATGGTCTGGCAGAAAAGAAAGTTGGGGACCAACAGTTCTCAGTTCCACAGAGGATGAAACCCCTGAGTATTAGGAAAACCAGCCCTTCTTAATCCATATCCACTTCTAGTGGCCTGTCCTGTGGTTCCACGAGAGGAGAGAGGGCTGATATTAAAAATACAAGGGGGGATCAACCAGCACAGCTCCCTTGGACAGTGGATGTGAGTCTGACACTCACAACCTGGGGATCTCCCTCTGCCTTTGGACTCTGCAAGAGATGTGGATAATGGGGACACAGGAATTGCCAAACTCACAGAATTTTATGGAGTATTTCTATTTATATAGTGCTTTGTAAGGATGTTTTAAGAGTTCATGAGGTACCAGGGGAATACATAAGGCACTAGAGGAGACCAAGCACTACTATCACCACTCTGGGACTTCCTTCCATGTAATTCCAGCACAGTCAGTCATTCAATTTTAATCATAACTAATGCAATGCCTTTTACACGAAGAGGTTGTGCTACAATCTAATCCACTTTGTAATTAAGCATAAATTTTAAGGATTCAATTGAACACAGCCATGAACTCACAGTTTACTCAATGCCTTTGATGCCAAAGGGTGTCCCTGTGTAATTAAGAGACTTAAAAAGACCTGGCTGAAGGATGGAAAACGTTCCCAATCTCTGGCACGCGGGCTTATCTGGGAAACAATGTAAGGAATAAAGCAGCAATGCCATAAAGATAAGGTGGAGAGGCAGGAGAGGGTTTTTTTAAGGAAATGTTTAAGAATAGAGAAAAAGAATGACCTGATTTAGAACAGAGCAGGAAAGGGAGGGTTTGACCCCTAAGAGGAAAATCTTGGAAGAGGCAGTGAGAGCTTGAGTGTTATATTTAGCTTTCATTTTGGGCATCTTCCAGTTCCTCCAGTTAACACCTTTTCCACTGGGCAGGGCCAGGATGGACCTGACCCTGCGCATCCTGGTGGGAATGGCCTTTCCCATCATCCAGTTTTAAGTGGACTGGATCCCATCCCTGCCTGGGCTGGGACTGTCCAGGCAGGCCCATGGTGGGAGGTACTGGCAGGGCCTGGGCAGGGATCTGCTCTCTCTGATTTTGATGGAGTAGCAAAAGAACATCATGAGCCCCTCAGGTCTGACTCTCTTCCCTGTCCAGGGACAAAAAATTTAGCCTGAGAACTTGGAAGTGAGGAGAAGATGAGGTCTACCCCTTCCTCCCTCTCTCTCTCTCTGCAGTTTGGTCAATTTAAACTAGACTTCATTAGGGATAGTTTTAAAATCTGAACATTTTTTAACCAGAGCCAGGATTTTAAATGTCCTGAACAGTCTGGCTGCAGGAGTTTGGAATGCTGCAGGAATTGCTGCCATTTGCAGAATCTGGCAGCAGGCTCTGGGCTGATTTTGAGCATCTCCATCCCTCAGGACTCTGTATCCAGCCTCTGCTCCCAGCTCCAGCTCCACCACCTGCATCCAACCCAGCCACTGTCAGCAGAGGGCAACGAAGCCCACGCAGAAAGCCCCACGCCAGCACCTCCCAGAAGGCAGAAAGCACAATTTTTTTCATCCCAATGACACCAAATTCACCTCCATCCCCAAATCCGGGATCGGGTTTCTCCGCCATCTGACAACAGAGCACTTCCGTTGTGTTTACACAGGGCAAAGTCTCTCTTCCCCTGTAAACACTTTGCTTCCTGCATGCACAGAAGTACCAGCCTTCCCAAACTCCCCCTGAACCCACAGGACTGGGATCTATCCCTCTTGTCTGTCCATCAGTCCGGGGAGATTTAATTTGCTTTCTTTCCCAAGCAAAGCCGAACCCTGCATGTGCTTCAGCCTCTCAGTTGCTAAGGAGAAAAACATCACTCTGGGCCACATCCTCCTAAAAATCCGAATGAAAGCCGAGCCCCCTCGCTGCCACAGGGTACCACGAGGCAGTGAACTCGGTGTGGCCACCGGGAACAGGCTGGAATGATTTGGTTTTGACCGCCGGATGACCTCGAGGGCCGCCCGGCCTGATGGACAGTGGGACCATTAGTCCTTTTAACACACATTCTTTCCCCCCAAACGCAGACATCCCTCGGCAGAGAGAGAGAGAGAGAACCATCTAAACCAGCCATGACCCTGCCCGCTGGGTTATGGGCCCTAAGGCGAGGGGGGATTCATCCCGGGAAGGAAGGAAGGCGACAGCTCGCCTTTCACAAAGAGCCCCCGAAAAAACCCCAAGCCCTGACACAGCCCCGGGAAAGGAGGCTACAGAGCTCCACATTCCCCACAAAAGGCAAGAGGCAAATCTCTCTTTGTGTTTCCCAGTGCTGGGATCAGGGGTTTTTTATCCCAAATAAACACTAAACATCCCTCAAGGTACCGTTTGCTCTGCGTGCTTTTATCTGAGGATGAAATCCCGGCTCCTCTCGTTTGCCCCCCTCTCTCTTCCAGCAAGGCATAATTTTTTGGTCTTATTATTCCAAGGAAAATGAGGCAAGAGAGAACGAGCCCTGCTGCTAATAGAGCAGAACAACCTATTAATCCAGAGCAAAATTAAGCAGCACAAAGGTTAAGGAAACCAGAGTCTTGCTGGTTTTTAACCTCATAACTGAGGCCTGAGCCCAAAGCCCACAGACAACCAGAGTTTTTTCCACTGGCTCTAATGAGATTTAGACCAGGAGATTTAGGTGCAATCTGTAGATATCCAGAGGTGTTTTGCCTCAAGAGAAGGAGAATTTCAGGAATATCTTCATTTTCCTGCCGTCTTGCAAACCCCTAGTGCCCACAGCTGCCTCAGTTTCCCCAAGCGAAAAACGGGGGTAATGATTAACCCATCAGGTTTCCCACAAAGAACATGTATGAAGTGCTCCAAGACTGTCACAAATTGCTACAGACACACTGTTATTATCCACATTTACTCTGCCTGAACCAGTGGCTTAAAGAAATGCCGAATTCTGCTGGCAAAATTAATAACAAAACAACAAAATGCGCTTCGAGGGGGAGAGGGAGAGAGGGATTTTCTGCCCTCCCCCCCTGCCCCAAGGAGATGATTCATTCCATCTAAAAATAAAACGGGTAAATAAATACAGATGCCAAGACCACAACATGGGGGCAAGAAAATATCATAAAATCAAGCTTTTCATCTGCCTTTGCAGTGGCTGCAGCAGACAGAGCCCTGCCTGTCCCGAGCCCTTTTTAATTTCCCTCTTGGGATGACTGACAAGCCACGCTGAGCTAAACGAGGAAACATCTGTTTGACTTTCCAAAAGCTGGCACTGGGTGCCAGAGCCACGTTCCCAAACCCCTCCAGCTGGACAGTGGGGCAGAACCAGGGCTGAGACCTCCAGACTCGCTCGCTGCTCGAGATCCGAGCTCGGAAAGGAGGCTGCACCAAAACACGACGCTCGGCCTGTTCTCCCCACACTCGCAGAGAAATCCAACTCCAAAGAGCCCCAAAACCTCCCCCCACTCCCCACTGCTGCTTGTTTTGGGAGGACCAAGAACACAGGGAGCCTTATAATTCCTCCTAACTGGAGGCAGCGAGAACCTTCGGACGCCTCCAGCCTCTCTCTGTCCAGGAAAGCCTTGCAGGGGCCTTTAATTATTTTTTTAAAGTCCTTCCCACAGCCCCTGACATTGTGCAGGCCGGGGCTGTTTGTTTTCTCTGGCACGGTGGCTGTACAGTAGAGTGTGCCTGACCCCTGGGCTCTGGTGAGAAGTGTGTCTAATGCTCCTACAAGGTAACCTTTTCACTGGAGTTTTCTCGGGTGACCCCAGAGTCCCATCTGTCCGAGGCCTAACTCCTACGGCATGTGGAAAATGCGGCTGGCCCGGCTCCAGAATGCCTCCTGCAAGACCGACCCATCTGCATCTTTTCTGCTTTATCCCACTTTGCAGTATGGCACATTTCCCCCCTTCTCCCTCCGAACCAGCTCCAAAATTAACCCTTTTCCACCCAGGCACGGGGTTTAGCTGAAGCGAAACGAGCCGGGAATCAGGAGGAAGATTAAATTCCCTCGAACCCCCTTCAAACTCGCAGCCACTTCAACTAAATTATCCCCTGAATTTACTTGGTAGTGGTTGAGAAAATCACCCGGAGAATCATTCCCTGCCTTCCCCCAGGAGGGTTTCTCCATCTCATCTCCGTGCCCAGTCCCTGCCCAGCCGTTGGCAGAGCCACTGCCACTGTGGGGACAATAAGATGCCGCTGGTGCCGCTTAAGGGACACGGTAAGAACAGCGAGTCGCCCAAATGCAGCAATTACTGGTAAACTGCAGCCACGAGGGACTTGAGGAAAACCATCAGCTGGGTGAGGGCTGTGCCATGGAAGAGTGCATTTCCACTTGGAGGAAAACAACAGCGTGCCTGGGTTCTTTGGGGAACCTTCTTAATAGGGAATTAGTGGCAGAAGATCTCCGGAGCACGAGCAGGGGGAGGCTCGAGCCCGGAGTGGCAGATTTGCAGCATCAGGCTCTGTTTGGGTTTATCCATGTTTTAGTAATTAGCCAAATATTTGCAGCAGAGAACTGCAGACAAATCCTCGAGTTGAGAGTCGATGGGCACAAAATAGTGGCATTAGGGACCAGCTTGTCCTTTAAAACCGGCTTAAAATTGAGGGGGAAAATGGCAAAATGAAGCTGCATTTGCTTCACAGGTCTTTGCCACCTCATCCCAGAGTTTGGGGATTTCCCTCCTGTCTCCCCAGGAAACCCTGGGTAGCCCAAAGAACAAGGATTGACATTCAGATACCTTTGACCACACGTGAAATTCCTGGTTTTCTGCTTCATTTAGATGAGTAACATTTCAAAACAAACACCAGCACCCACGAAGCTGTCCCTGCACCGCGGGGTGAGCTCACCTGAGAGGGTCAGAAACCCTCCCATTTCTTTATTTTAACAGGATTAGAACTGACCTTTGCAACAGAGGTGCAGAATCCAGCTCCAAATTACCCGGGAGTGAGGATCCACCACCCACAGGCACCTCGGAGAAATCCCAACTTTCATTAACAAATTACAAGCGAGCTTTGGTTCCCGCAGGCTACAGCACATAATAACCCAAGAATTAACTTCAGTGTATTCACAGGATTAAGGCTCTACCAAGGGCTGATAATTAAAAGAATCCTGATAAAGACTCTGCCAAAAATTAATTAATAAAAAGAGAAATAAGGCTGTAACACGAGATCTGTGCTTTTGATAGCCCAGCTCGTGCAGTTATACAAATCTCTTCCGCTTGCTGGCACTTCAGGGATGTGAAAACTTTTGGAAGGGCAGAGAATGGGGCTGAGTTAGCAAAGCAGAGCTTTTTTATCCTGTTTAGGCTCTGACACTTGAAATCCAAGGCAGCTGCTCCGTGTATCCTGACCTCGCTCCTTCCCCCCTCTCCCAACCTCCCATCGCTCCCTCCTCGCTCTTAATTTTTAAACTTCAAGTTGTTCTTTTTCTTTTCTTTTGTTTCTTTTTTTTTCCTTTTTCCTTTTGCAATCAGGAAAAAAAATGGCAGCCATTAGAAACACTAGTTAGGGACTTAGTCCAAAATCAATTTTAATTAAAAACACACCGCTTTAATGTTGAACATGGCCATTCTTAGCAGTGCTGTTGGTGAGACTCTTCGGGGCTGCTCCACCACCACTGAGATGCAAAGGAAGGACTTCCCACCAGGAACAACCTGGTTATTTACAGGGGGGGTTGCATGGAGAGCCCTGGGGGTCAGGGGACCCCTTCTCATGGCTTTTATCCCTCTCTAAATATTTGGGATGTGTCCCGTTTTGGGCAGGTGGGTGTGGGGTAAATCCACCCTGAAGAGCCACGTTGTGGTTTTATGAGTCGCTGTGACCCAGAGTCACTTGGTCACACGCAGCCAGTGCCCATTACCAAATCAATAAGCATTAAATCAACCTCATTTTCTACTATTTAAATTAACTATAACTGTTTTAATTGCAGATTCATAGCCTGTAAACTGCTTATTACGCTTTACATTATGGCTCAGATTTGCTTGCACGTTACAGACCATTGAGAGCACCCTACAAACCCAGCCCTGCTGAAACCTTCCTCCCCCTCAGCCTCTCCCCATTAAATCCAGGGGAAGCAGGGAAAGGGGAGGGAGGGCTGGGAACACACGGCGTGGGAGCTCAGCACAGGGTAATGGTCACCACAGACTGGAGCAGGAGGAGAGGAGTTAAGGGCTTGTTCTTGGGGTGCACCTCTGGGAAATGGGGTCCCTCAGCACTTGGAGGAGGTTATGGAGTTATAAATCCTAAAGAAGAGCCCGGATCCCAAACGGCAGCGCTGCTGGAAAAGGTGGAGAGAGGGGATGAGCCACTGAAGGGCTAAACCTGGCTGAGGACAGGGGTTATCCCCAAGGTGGGGCTTCCCAAACTCTTGGAAGGAGGAGCTCAGCCCCAGGGGATTCAGGATCAGGGCTGGATCCTGCAGGTTCCCGTGTGGCACCCAGCAGGAGGGAGCTCACCCACCCCAACAGCACTGCAAGGCTTGGGGCTTCACCCCACAAAAGTGCCTTGCTCAGGCCTCAACTGCATTTCTCTCCAGTTTCCAGACTGTTCTCCAGCAAAAACATTTGATTAAAAAAAAGACTAAAAATAATAATCATTTTAAAAACCATTATTTAAAAAAACCAATAATTTTAAAAACCCCACCCCATTTTTAAGGCAGAAGCTTTTTAGAACCACTTTCTTAGAAAGTTTTCTTCTTTCCTAGGGAGTGCAAGCCCTAATTTCGGCCCTGGGCATCACACTGACATTTTGCCTCCGTTGCCTTGTTCCCATCCTGCCTGGGAGACAAGGAACAGCGTGTAGGTGACCGGGAGTTGGTTCATTTTTTATGGATGTCAGTCTCCTGACATTAGTGCTGGATAGACTCGTCCCTGGGTCAGTGGCAGTGACCCCAACAGCACTAAAACATGCACAGAGTAAACACTCGAGGGTGGGCAGTGAGGGGCTGATTCCAGCCCCGTTTGCTCCGTGCTGGCTCAGCCTCCCCCTCTCCCAGTCAAGGTTCTGGGGGTCTCCCAGGGAACGAGACCCTCTGGCACTGCCAGACCAGGTTGGACAGGGCTTGAAGGACCCTGGTCTAGGGAAGGTGTCCCTGGTGGAACTGGATGGGCTTTAAGGTCCCTTCCCACCCAAACCACCCTGGGATTCCATGATCTGAAGTTCAGAGTGATCTCTGCCAAAGCCCCTCCGTCCTGCCCAATCAGCCTGTGACAGCAGGGATGGGTCAGCACCAGATACAAGGAACACATAAGCTGGGATCAAGTCCAGGGAGAAGGAAGAAATTTTTCTCTGTGAGACCCTGGCACAGGTTGCCCAGAGAAGCTGTGGCTGCCCCTGGATCCCTGGAAGTGTCCAAGGCCAGGTTGGATGGGGCTTGGAGCAACCTGGGCTGGTGGAAGGTGTCCCTGCCCATGGCAGGGGGTGCAATGAGATGGTCTTTAAGGTCCCTTCCAACCCAAATCATCCCATGAGTCTTTAACTCCCATCTAGTGCCACAGGTGTCTCAAATCAAGCAGCCACATATCCAAGCACCACCCAACCTCCCATCGTCAAAGGAAGACCCATCATGAGGCAACACAAGGAAAAAAGGGATCTGTTGATGCTCTCAAAAGATGACCCCAAGGAGCAGAGGGGCACATCCAGCTTTTTCCCCTTCCACACCAACCAGGGCCACCTGGCTCCAGGATCTGCAGCTCAGCATCTCCTGATGCACCTTCCCAGCGTCTCCCTCCTCCTCCTGCCCCTCCCATTACCACAGTCCCAGGCCACGAAATGGCTCAGGGACTGCACTGAACCCCCAGCTCCCTAACCAGGTTTTCTCAGCATCACCAGATCTATCTTCTTGCCAGGCCAGAGCACCCAGGGAAAGATCAAACACTTAATACCAGCGGGCTGCCCTTTGTGGAGAAGGCTGTTTACAGGCCCTTGCTCCAATCTCTTGGGTCTGAGGAGGAGAAATTTAATTCTGGGCTCCCAGATTTTCTATCTGCACAGCTGGCTCCATAACAGGAATTCTGCCTGCATGCTGGGGATAGGCCGGGACTACTTGAACAGCTAATTTCAGCACAGCAAGAATTAGCTCATCCATAAATGACAGCAGGCCTGCAGCTCCTCTGTCCTCTCAAATGCCCAAAGCACAGATTAGCGATAAAAATATCTGATTTTCTAGATGCTGTACTTGATAATAAGCTGCTGAATTCCCCTGGATGGATTTCTTAAACAGTCCCTTTTAGTGCACAACCTGCCCTCCCCGAGAACTGGAGTTTCCAAGGCTACAGCAATGGACAAAATGGACAATCCCCCATCTGTCCCCCCCAGAGCCCCAGGCACAGCTCCACAGGGACAGTTAATAGCCAGGATTAGTGAGCTGACCAATACCACGGGTCTCTCCCGTGGATTTCCCGGGTCTCCATTACTGCCCAGAGCACCACTGAGCACTCTGCAGTCATTAACAGAGCACGGGGGGCTGTGATCTCCATCCAACACAGCCCTGCTCCGGCTCCAGTTCCCGAGAAACGACGGAAAATATTCAAGGGAGAGGCCTGGCTGCTGGGCAGAGCAGCCCAGCGCCGTCAGATTCCCCTCCCCAGCCTCCTCTTCCTCAGGAGTGGAAGGACAGCAGCAANGTCCAACCTGGCCTTGGACACTTCCAGGGATAAGGCAGCCACAGCTTCTCTGGGAAATCCATCCCAGCCCCTCCCCACCCTCCCAGGGAAGAATTCCTTCCTAATACACTAAACCTTCCTAACAACCTGAACCTGCTCTCCTTCAGTTTAAAGCCTCTTCTCCCATCACTCAGCTCTGCTCAAACCCCACCCTCAGGCTCTGGTCAGAGGGAAAATCACCCAACTTGCTGGAAAACCTTTTCCCAGGATGGGACGTGGAGTTTGGCCAGGCACAGCGGAGAATTCAGCCCTTGGGCAGGCATGGAATGCTCAACTCCTCACACTCCCAAGGCTGAGCAATGGTGAACAACCCTCAGGATGCCCGAGGAAGCAGAGAAAAATGAGGGGACGCCCTGGGCTCTAATGGGGAGGCAAAAGGTCCCCGCCCAGGTAGGAGAAAATGCGCAATAAAATCGGCCGATTTGGCTTAACAGGTAATTACAGAGTTAATAAAACCAGGCTCCTTGACACGACGGGTCCCAGCGACACAGCCCCGTGTCAGGGGCACTCGGTGACTTTTTCCTTGGCTGGCCATTGATCCAGGAGACAGGAACAGCTCCGAACTGGATCGATGCAGCTGTCGCGGGTTGGCCGCGCTCGCAAACCGCACGGCATTTCACATGAAGGAGTTTACTGCTCTTGCACTGTGACCTGCTTGGAAATGAAACATCTGGCCATTTACCTCTCCTGCTTTTAATACTGAGATTAATCCATGCTAGGAACTATTTGCCAGAAAGATCCATTTTATAAAAAAAAAAAAAAGGGGGGGGGGGGGGGGGAAGTAGCAGCGAGTTTCACGGCGGCGGCTTTTCGTGGTGGTGAAGTTTTATTTTAATTAAAAAGTTCTGGAGTTGAGAAAGAATTAATTAATCAAAACCCAAGCAGCAAGCAAGCCTGGGTCAAGGACTACAGCCTGAGATCATCTCCCTCCACCCCACCAATTTCTCAGCCAAACTTTTTTTTTTTTGGTTTTCATTTGAAAACAGAACATGGAGGGTTTTTTTTTCCTAAATACACGATTTTTATGGCAGAAGGTGTTTACCACAGGGACCTTCCCAGCAGCTCGAGCACACACAACACACAAACTGCGAGTGTTTGGAAGTAAAAGCAGCTCCTGGAGTGGTTGGATGTCCGTGGATGGGGCATGGATGGAGCTGGGACATGTGGGGTCCAGCCCAGGGATGTCCCTGTGCCAACCCAAGGCACTTATTCCTTCCCTCTGCTCTGTCAAACACGAAATTGCATAAAAATAATATGAAATTCAATCCCTTGTAACAAATTCCATTAAATTTGGCCAAAACTGGCCAACAGGTTGAAGAAATAAGAGTGAAAGAGGTGATGGTGAGTGATGAAACCCCAACCCCTCAGAAAACCCGGATAAAAGCAAAAACGAACACAGCGAGTTCCTGGCAGGAAGCAAAGGGTGCAGCCAACATTTCTGCTGGTTTGATCTCCTCAGGTAAAAATAAATACCTGCAGGGCAACAGGCACAAGGAAACTCGGGATGGAGGCCATGGAATGACCCCCGGATGGGGACAGGAATGTCACCACAGCTCAGTGCCTTGTTTTTCACCTGCCTCAGCACAGCACACCTGCGGCTCCCAGCCCTTCCAGTGGGTATAAATCCCAAAACAAAGAGATCCAGGGGGATTAATATTTAACTGTGCCACCAGGGCACCCTTAAACATTACCCAGAACCTATTTACAGGTTGCTTTAGAGTTGCTCCAGCCCCAGAAAGTTTCCACAAAACCAGTCACCCGTGCTCTGCCCAAGCGTGCGTTTTGTGTTGCTGGGAAGAAAGTGATCCATCAGGAGCTGGAATTCAGCGTGGCCTCGCTTGAGCAGCTCCAACCTGATGGACAGGAAGCACGGTCTGCTGGGGCCAGCACCAGACTGGAACTGGGGGGGAACTGGGCTCAAACATCTGCTCGGCCACTGAGTCGCCAACAGCCCTGGGGGCATCGCTCGGCCTTCAAGGTGCCTCTGCTGGGTCACAGCTGGTGGGAAAATAAAGGTGTTGAAACAAGGGCAGAGTGGCCTGTAAGGTGCCTGTGACTGTGGAGTGTGTTGGGAAATAGAGGAGAGCAGGAGGAACATCCACCACGGCCATTGCACGGGGGGTCGATGGGGAAGAGGCCTCCAGCTCTGTCTGACTCCCCACCACTCCCATCGCCCCCCAGTTAAATCCCTGTAGTGGTGCAGAGCTGCTGGAATCTCACAAAACATCTGTGGCAGAAACAGGGAAGGCCCAGGGCCCTGTTTAAGGGAAAAGCTGTTCTTGTTCTCCCTTCCCAAGGTGCCTCTCCCAGCCCTGGGAAAGGCAAAGCGAGGTCCAGTCACCCCCAAACTGCAGCTCTGAAGCCCTCCAGGCACGGATTTCCTCTGCTGGGATCGCCCCAGTTTGGGGAAAACCGGGTTTTTTCTTACTGACTTTGCAAATTTAAGTCTCAGAAAATGCAGGTCTCGTAGTTCTCCCCCCCAAAGATGGGCCAAGTTATCCTCTGAGACCCAGAACCAGCAAAGCTGTACTGAGGCCAAAACACAAAATCCTTCAGAGCAAAGCTGTGGTCTGTGACTTATTTCTAAGTGGATGAGAGTGGGGGGAAAAAATGTATTACGGAATCTTTTGCAGAATAAGCACATGAAGCTAAACATATGCTCGATAAACACATCTCCCCAGACCAGACACATCTGTCTGGCTCCTGAATTAACAATTTCTGAGCCTGCTTGGGGTAGGTGACTGACTCAGCCCTTACACCAACTCTTCCCCTACGAGAAGACGAGCCTGTCAGATTTTTACAGCCTCGGATGCAGAGACCAGATCCCTGCACTGCGGGACGAGAGAAACGAAAAACATCCAGTTGCTTCTTTACAAGCATTCCCACTTTAACTAAATATTTGCAATATGTTTATACAGAGGGAGCTGCATGACCTTTTATAGAGAGAGCTGCTCCAGCATCAGCTCCACAGCTCTCCATGGAAGACCTACAGAGTCCTAGAAATGATGTTAAAACACAATAATTGTCCTTCCCCCCACGCACACCCCCTTCATTTTATCGAGGAAGGGAAGGCAACGACTCCTCTTTCAAAAATACTGCTGAAGATTCATGTGAGCAGTCGGGTTTTTTCCCGACTAACAGATTTCCAAGAGGCACGATGAAGTGGGATACAAACAGCAAAAAAAGCTTGCAAACAGGAATTATTAACTGTGAGCTTTACATGAGGCACCGCGGGCTCCAAGCAGCCGATATCAGATGGAGTTTACAGGGACAGTTGAACTCTGAGATCTGATACCAAACCGGTTTAAAACCAACCAAATCTGCCCCCACATAGTTTTGGCTTTTTTTTTTGCACACAAACACCCACCACTTAAGAGCACCCAGCCAAGTCAGTGTTTCCCACCGATTTAAGAGCTGCACCCACTGGGATTTAAGCATTTAGAAAGTGGAGTTAAACACTGGCTGGGGGCTCAGTTAGCAAGGGCTTGTTCAGGGCATCGGTTGTTAAAAACGTCGTGGAGGTTTTCTCCCGTTTCCCCTTCCAGGACTGTCTCTTTGGAGCCAAAGATCAGACCTTGGGAGCTCTGCCTCGCTGCTGACGTGGCCCAGAGCTAAGGGACTGTCACTGTGCACCGTGACAGAAAAGGCAATATCAGGTATTGCACAAAAGGCTGGTTAATTCTCCAGAGTCCTTCAAATGTCTTATAAAAACTCCCATATATAAATAATCTCTGCGTGGAAGGAGAGGTCCCTGCAGAGATCAGGGCCCTATCACGCAGGGTGTTTTATGCACACGCTGAAAAAGCCTGTCTGTATTCAGAGGAGATTATATTTTAAACAGAAGATAATGAACCTCATTTTGCAGGTGGGGACAGAGACATAAAGATAATTTGCACTCGCAGAAGCCGCTGCTAAGCCAGAAGCTGAGCTCAGATCCTCCTATAGGTCCTGTCCACTGCCACAGCCACCAGAGCATCCTTCTCCTCCCTCAAATCCTGCTGCCAAGTTCCTCTGGAAAATAATCCATGCTGTTCCGTAGCTAAACTGCCACTCTGGGGCAAATTCTCTGCTCGGTGGTGCTGGTGCAGCCCTGCTCACTCCAGCCTGGCTGCAGCAGCAAACCAGCCGAAATTTGGCCCTGGGGCACCTCCAAAAATAATTGGAGGTGAGAAAAACACAACAGCAACGGGCGGCTTTTAAAAGTATACATAAAATATTAAATAATAATAATAATAAAATATATAAAAAAAGGGATAAATTATATATGTGTGCACAATGCCCAGAGATGCCTCGATTTATACGATACGGTTTCCTGAGAGCAGCACAGCTCCAGGCAACAGAAATGAGAAGTCAAGCTGAACAGCAATACTGTATCCCAGAGATTGTGACATCTTATAACAGGGAACAGAGGTGCCCCTGGGGCAACCCCGTAAAAATTATTACCGAGCAGCAAAACAACAATGTCAGTTAATTTCATTGGAATTAACAGTACTTGCCTCCCCTTGAGCACACGGAGGGGTAGAATCCGAGGGGAAAGGGGGGAGGAGTGTGCAAAGAGCCACTTGGAAGGGCTGAGAGGCACAAATGCTTCGGAGAGACTTCAAACCAAACCCAACCACGGCAGGATTTTGGACTTGTGGGTTTAAAAACGAGAAGTAAAAGGGGGGGAGAAAAAGGGAGAGAGAGCAGTTTAAATTGCTCTATCTCGCCTCTGGAAGCTGTAAAATAGAAACTCTCTGCCTCTTCTTTAACTACATTTTCCTCAGTCGAGCCCAAACGTGCTAGGAGGCTGCTCGAGCTGCTGTTTTTCCCCTCCAGTACAGGGCACCTCTGCAGTGTTTCTAACACACACGGTGTTTCACATACATTGAATCCCTCAGTGAACCCCGTCCTGGAAAAAACTTTGCTCCAGAAAGGGCTGTTCTCTCTTTTTTTTTTTTTTTTCACGTTGTAACCCCTGCTGTGATTTATCTGAGCTGGATTACAATAATTATATTAGCACATAGTTCTAAAGTGAGTGTAGTTAGAGCAGAACTGCTCTGGTTTCTGTTGGTACAACTTGTTTACTTCCTCTGGAAGTGCCCTGGTACCAGTTCCTCCGTGTGTCTCAGCAGTGCAGGGGGTGCACACAGAGGGAAGCTCTGACCCTTTAAGAACACAATCCCCATTCAAAAAGTACTTACACACACAGTTAAGCCCTGCTGACTTCATTTGTTAAGTAAAGGCTGTTTTAAGCAGATGCTTAAATGTTTTTGCTGCCATTGAGGCCACAGAAGTCGGGGTTGCCGCGACGAGCGTTGGCGAGGACCTGGCAGTGCCTCAATAAACACAACGTGCAAGGAAGAAAAACAGCCCAGACAAACCTTTTAAGGAGGGTAAAGTTACCAAGGATGAAATATTAGAACTCGAAGAGCAACTAAATCAAGGAGCAGTTTGATTTTGCCTTGGCCTGGCCGTGCCTCAGTTTACTCCCACCCCAAGGCGGTGGGAATCACGACCCCGTTGTCTTCCTCCAAGCATCAGCCTAAAAATCACTTTGCTACACAGTCCTCTTCTTTAAGCACAAGGCTAAGAGACAAAACGTCCTCCAGTGATAATGAAACAAAAGGGAAAATACTTGGAAATTCAAAAGGAAGACGGAAAGCCTTCCGTCATGTCCTGCTGCTGAAGTTCAGTAATATATGAGGCACCCAGGGTAACATATCACAGGCACCCAGGACATTTGTAATGCCAGGGTCAAAGTGCCATCCATGCACGGAATTGTGCCTTCTCCCTCCAGGCAAAACTCTCCCAGGCAGCTTTTCAGCTGGTGTAAATTGCCCAAAGCCCCTAATGAAGTTATGACAATTTACAACAGCTGAGGATCTGTTCCTCTAATGAAGAGAAATACTGGGAGGAGGGAATGAATTAGTTTGAGGAGTTCATCGCAGAGCACACACAGCCAGCTCCAAGAGATCCCTGAGAACTGTTCCCTTATCCAAAGGAAAAAGAACGATGTCCCTTCCTGAGCCACGAGGTTTCATGGGATTCAATAAAAGCTCCTCAGACACACTGAGGAGGGGAGGGGGGGGCGAAAAACCCACCTAAAAGTCATCAAAGAGGTAAATAGCATTAAAAAAGGGGGCTTCACTTCTCTTGCGGGCTGGGGGTTGTTTTTTTTCCTGTTTCCCTCAAACAGGAAAGGCAGCCACGCTGCCCATATTTCACCCCTGACAGTCCCTTCCATCACGGGAACAATGGCCCTGCGCCGGCTGACCAGGGTCACCACCGCGCCGGCGCTTTCCCAACGCCGCCGCTCTGCCACCAAACATCACTCTCCACCTCCGAGCCCCTTCCTGCCATTCTCTCCGCAAAACCCTCTCTCCAAGCCCTGGTTGTTTCATGGAATATCTACAAAATCCAGGCAAAAAAAAAAAGAGACAAAAAAAGGGATGTGAACAAAGAGATGAGAAGCTTTTGTCCGCAGACGGTCCGGGCTGAGTTCGCTGTGACGGTCGAGATCCGACACGGATTTATAATAAACTGGCAGGGAAGTGGCTCCTTCCTTACAAATCCCCCCTCCATAAAAATAAAACAACTCAGTGTGCAGAGCACACATGTCCTTTCCACATGGCAGACCCTGCTCCCTGCCACAGGTGTCCCAGGGCCAGTTGGAATAAATAGAAGTATT
Organism: Pachyramphus minor; assembly: GCA_013397135.1. Taxonomy (NCBI): domain Eukaryota; kingdom Metazoa; phylum Chordata; class Aves; order Passeriformes; family Tyrannidae; genus Pachyramphus; species Pachyramphus minor. Next base: position 174,253 of record VYXB01000747.1, on the reverse strand, counting down.
CCAGCTGCACGAGGAGGAGCAGAGTTACGTACACGGCTCCACTCCGAGCAGAACTACTCAGCAATTGAATTCCCATGAATTACTCCCGTAGTAGATTGTGTGTAAGGTATGAAGCACCTGGGGAATAAAGGACAGGCAATATTTCAACCACCCAGGATGGGGAAAAGCAGATTTGAGCTGGCGGGTCCAAACCCCGGAGCAAAATGTTTTGGGAGGGACAGAAAAAAAAGCCGGGAAGGATGAAGAGAAATAAAATAACTCCTTCACTATCCCCGCCTGTAAAGCCCTGAGTGTTTTTAGAGCCCAGAAAAAACATCCAGCCATATTAAAATGTATTAAAATAAAAGCCATGCGATGCCAAATGTAACCTGGCTGAAATTCAGCCTCACCGAATTTATTGACCATTTTATGCCTTGATTTCTTGGCCTTCCAGTTTTTAAGCTGCTGTAAGTTTTCGACCGCTCATCCCTTGTAATTTTTCGTAAAGGAAGAAAGGAAGGGGCAAAAATAAAATAAAAAACAAAACCAAAAAAGTCCCAAGCTCTTGAGCTGAAAGGACTTTTAAAAACATCTGTCATCATAAATGTGTAAAACAAAACCAGGCAGCGGCGAGTCCTCTGTCTTTATCCACCGAGGCAAAATTCACGCTCTGCAAGTTTTCCTAGGAAGCGCTGGCAGCAGAGATGTTTGGTTGGGGTTTTTTTTTTTTCCCTAACTAAAAATAATTCTGACTAAAATTTACCAAAAAAAAAAGAAGAAGAGGGAGCGAGTTGCTTGGGAGAGTTGAAGCAGGTTTTGGGTTTTTTTTTTTCCCAAAGGAAACGCGGATCACAGCGACGAGATGAGTGAGGGGCTGAAGAAACGACACCTGAAAGATCCAGTGACAGCACTTGTGTCGGAGGTGCTCGATGGCTGTTTACACCAAGTGCCATCTGGCTGTATAGATATAATAACAATTATTCCATTGAGCTCTGCAGCTCTGTAAATCATATTAATACACAATGATTCCCCCAGCCTTAGAGGGCTTGCTGTTTCTGCCTGCTCCCATTTAACCCGGGTAATGCGCTAAAACAAGGCCGCCTCATCATTAAGAATTGATTTTTTATTTATGGCAACGTCGCCGGCAATCCCATGATATCCCTCCGTAATTCCGGGGAGCGGGGCTGCAGCCCCCTCCTTCACCTCGTTTTATGGCACAGCTTTAAAAATTTCCAGCATCTTGCTGCATTTGGATATTTATGCTGAGATTTGTGTCCTCACACGCTGCTGCTGTTTGGCTCCAGAGCTCTATTTCACCCCGGCGCTGGATCTCGTATCCTTCATTAGCTGTATTACATCAGATAAGGGGTTTATTTCTTTAAATTATTTAACCTTGGCACAACCCACTGGGACCACATAAATTACAGTCCCGCTAATGAAAATCATTAGTTAGGCTATTCAAAAAGACAACAGGAAAAGAATTGGATATGAGTTGAAGCAGGTCTCTTTGCTGAAATATATCTTTCTTATATCTGAAATCCGAGATATTAGACAACTCAGCACAATCATCTTTGTTTTTCCCTCCCACACTGGTGCTGAGTAGAGCTCAATACCAAAATCCCTGAGAGAAATACATAATATTTTTGCAGAATATCTTTTTTTCCCCCCCTGATTTTTGGAGCCCTCGGAGAAGCTCCTCAGTCTCCTGCAGAAGGAGAGCAGGTTCTTAACCACCTTTTCATCGTCGTCAGTTGAGGCAGAATTTAGTTGCTAATCACAGAAATAAATGTTAAACACTTTGTGGGTCCTTCCCTCGAGCTGGAACATGTGATCCAACCACGGAAATCAGAGGTTGGACCATCCCTGCTCCACCTGGAGAAGTGCTGGAAACCCAACAGGGCAGAGGGGAAAAGTGGGAAGAGGCAAAATTAAGTAGATTTGCTTCAAGTTGTTATCTGAGCATTAAGTAATAAACACACCACATTTAATTTAAGCTCTCTCCCCACTAAGTATCTCAGGGGGGACATCTTTAATAACACCTTCCACCATCCATATCACTGTTATGGTAAATGTTGCCGCATTCAGTCAAGTCACTCGTTTTTCCTCCTGTCTTTGGTAGGACAGGGCAGCACCACTCGTTGGTCTGGGTCTGGTTGAGCTCTACACACAACGAGCATCAAGATGTTTTGGGGGAGTATGAGGAAAAACAGCAGGATTTTGCAAGGATTCTCCAGAAAAATGGTGGGAAGAGGCTCACCTCCCCTCTTTTTAGAATTTTTTTTTTATAAACAGCTGAGAAGAGTCAAATAAACCCCACAACTCACCAAACTGACCCTAACAGAGGGTTCAGGAGCACAAGGACTTGGACACACGTCCCAGAACCACAGAATATCCCAAGCTGGGAGGGATTCACAAGCATCACTTGAGAAGAAACCATCAGAGCAAGGAGAATGTGAACCACAGGCATCTTCCTTCCCCCTCCCAGCCACCCAACCAAGCCACAGCAAAAATAAAAATAAAAAACCAGGGATGACCTGGAGATGAAAAGTGCTTGTAGTGCCCTGCAAGTGGAACCACCTGCCCAAGAGGATTTATGAGGCTGCAGAAGTTCCTTCTGGTCTCCAGGGAGGCACCAGGTAGGACCACCTTGGGCCATGGGTGACACTTCCAGCCCTGCTCAAAGCAAGGCCCCACAGCTCCCCAAAAGCACCAGCTTGGACAAATCTATTTTAGAAGATTTTAGAGCTTTAGATTTTATTTTAGAGCTGGATCTGCTCTCCTGGGCTTTGCTGGGACCCAGAGCAACTTTACTGGGATAAAACCGGAGCCAAAGGTTCTGTTTCACTCATCCAGGGGGGGAATCGGGGGTGGCTGGAGCCTCCTCTCCCCAAGGGCTGTGGATCACACCCTCACTGTGTGCAGGAACAAGCCCCAGTGTGACCCCTATAAAACCCCAGGTTTCTGAGGGTGATTTAAGGCTGGCAGCTCAATTTCCCAGCTCCTACAGATTTAAACTCAAAATGTCCCCAAAACCAAACGCGTTTTCCCTGCTTTAATTACTGAGCCTTCATTTGTTTGAAAAGGGTTTTTTCTTTTCCTTTCTCTCTCTCTGCCTTTTTTTTTTTTTTTGGTTTTGTTTTGGGGTTTTTTGTTGTTGTTAAACCTGTAAAATACGCCTGGCTCAGAGTTAATTTTAACCTTCAGCTGATAAACCATGAAAAACATGGGGTTTGCAATGAAAGTGCTGACAGCAACAGTAAAGACAGAGCACTGCCATTGGGTGTAGCTGCAATTTGCCTTCCAGGGCTGTCTCTGAAACAAAAAAGCTCCACATGCAGCATGCAAAGAAGTTACAAGTGTGTTGGGGGCTCACTGAGGAAGGGGGGGGGTGGAAAGCACATGTAAGACGAGAAGGGCGGGTGGCGACGGGAGCGGGGAGAGCTGCAGATCAATCATTTATAATTAACAAAAATCCGATTGGTGCTTTAAATAGAGATCAATGTGTCGCAGGCTGAGTGGATTGCGAGGATGTATTCACCTTCTCGTAACTCTCCTCGCAAGCTGTCACACCTACAGAATCCCCATTTGTTTTGTTAACAAAGCTTCAGGGGGCGCCGGGCTCTCATTGAAATTTCATTAATCTAATGGAGTAAAGTCCTATAGAAAAAAATCAAATTCTCGTTGGGCGAGATGGTACCTGGGAAAGATAACCTCTGGTTGAACTCCCCGACTCCGATCGCTCTGCTATTAGTCTGAGGAAATAGACAGCAACTGGGATGATTACAGCCACCGGCCTCGACATTTTTTTCCCCTCCCCTCCTTCTCCCACCACCCCCTTTTTTTCCTCCCTCCCTCCCCGGCACCGCGGGCTCGGCGCTGAAACCGTGCTGGGAAAGAGGGAGGTCGGTCCCCAGGAGCAGGAGGGGAGAGGGGTGGGAAGGAGGTTTGGGGGGGCTCTGGACACACCCCTGCTGGCTGCAGGTGTGGAATCAGAGGTTGGTTTGGTGGGGAAAGGTCTCTGAGAGAGAACTCAGCCTTTAAAACCAGCATGGAATCGCGGAATGGGTTGGGTTGGAAGGGACTTTAAAGGGGTGGACTTGATGATCTCAAAAGTCCTTTCCAATCCATCTTATTCTATGATTCTATGATTTTGTGATCATCCAGTTCCACCCTCTGCCACAGGCAGGGACACCTTCCACCAGCCCAGGTTGCTCCAAGCCTCATCCAACCTGGCCTTGGACACTTCCAGGGATCCAGGGGCAGCCACAGCTTCTCTGGGCACCCTGTGCCAGGGCCTCACCCCCCTCACATGTCACCTCCCTTCTTCAGGAATTCACCACCCTCACGTGTCACCACTAAACCATGTCCCCAAGTGCCACATCTACACATCTTTTAAACCCCTCCAGACTCCACCACTGCCCTGGGCGGCCTGGCATGAAACAGGGATGTCTTTTCAGAAGTCATCTGGGGTGAGAGCAGTAGAGAGGAACAAGAGCAGATGTGAAGCTGGTGGTGGGTGCTGTGCCAGGCCCTGAGTATGTTCTGGAGGTGCTCTGGGTGCCCTCTTGGCTGGTCCCACTGTTTTCCAGCCACGGGGTGCCCTCACTACCATGTTCAAACCTGGGAGTGTCATCACCACCATATTCAGCCCATGGAGTGTCATCATTCCTATCCCTAATTAAAAATACCCCAAATTTATTTCTCTTCCCCACCCAGCCCTCAACTTCTCATTCCTCAGACCCTGCTGGAGTCTGACAGAGATTTCCAAGGGGAATCCACCATGTTCCTTCTGCTGCTGGATGCGTGACCTCCACACACGGGACGAGCAGCTCCTGCTAATTTCTTGAAGATGTTGTATTTGGAATATTCCAGGAATCCCAACAACTGGAGTAACACAATCGCAGGAGATTCTCAACTTTCAGTTCACACTCCTCCCAAATTCCTCATCCCCTTGTTTGTGGGAAAGAGCAGGAAACTTGAATCCAAGGGAGGAAAGACCATTAAAAAGGGAAAAATCTCACGGTTTTCTGAATGCCTGGGACTGCAGGAAGGGAAGGATTTCTGGGAGAACTGAGCACCAGTTTCCATGAGAGTTCAAGTGAACGGTTATAAAGATGCTGCTGAGCACAGACATCTGCACAGCCAAAGTCTGCTGCAGCAGGGGCAAATTATTTTACAAATTCTTTTAAATTTATTGGAAAACTGAAATAGTCCTTCCCTCCACTCTCAAATCACTCATCCAGGTGGCTTGTAAAATCCAGCTGCAGTTTTTATTTTGGAGGACTTGTATAATCCAAGACAGCACTACACTTGCCATCTGTGGCATGTGCTGCTGAGCCTTTGGCCAACTGTCAACAGGAAAATAATAAACTGAAAAATCATGCCATTATTTCAAATTAAAGGACCCCCACAATAAACAGAACTCGAAACAGATCGGATGGGGAAATCAAAACCTGAAAAATCTCATCTGAGCGAGCGTAAATTTAACTGCCCTGGATAAAGTGTTGGTGCCACATCACCCACAGCACGGAGTGGAGCTGTTATTAAAACAACAAGTGGATTTGTTTTCTGTTCACAATCCAAATAGATGCTGCACTTTAGTGCCTTCATCTGACACTGTCACAGGGCTTTACAGTAAGCCAAGCAACCTCCCTTTTTCCGGGAAGGGCTCGTGTTCCCTTGCTGAAGGTGGAGAAGCTGAAGCAGCCACTGCCACACTGGAGGACGTCCACGAGCACCCAAACTCCTGCTCTGCTCTCAGGAGTTGAAGGGTGTTTGCTCTGACACAGAGGGGTCACAGGTCCCACCTTGTCCCCACACCAGTCCCACCGTGGTGACACAAAGGTGCTGAGGGTCCAGATCCCCCTTTTGGGCCCCCTGTGTGATCTCTTGGCATTTTGCCTCCCAGCCTTAATGTTCTCCAAGGTTTTTGCTCCTTTCAAGGTGAGAGTCACCCCCTGAGCTCTACCCATCTCAACCTGATAACCTAAGCAAGCTCTGCATGAGGTCAGTGGAGAGGGACAAATCCTCCTTGTCCTGAGAAAAAGTGATGGGACTTCCCTGGGAGGGTGGGGAGGCCCTGGCACAGGTTGCCCAGAGAAGCTGTGGCTGCCCCTGGATCCCTGGAAGTGTCCAAGACCAGGTTGGACGGGGTTTGGAGCAACCTGGGCCAGTGGAAGGTGTCCCTGCCCATGGCAGGGGGTGGCACTGGGTGATCTTTAAGGTCCCTTCCAACCCAAACCATTCCATGATTCCATGACTTCATCCTCAGCAGCCCAACACCCTCCTGCTCAGCTCAGACCAGGCTTCCCAGCCCACGATGCTGCATCTCCACAAGGGATCAAGAGGCAAAAAAGAGGGGGAGAAACATCAAACTGAGGGCAGGAGAAGCAAGAGGGCAGCAGGTTGGCCATGTGCCCCTGCACAACGGTGTCTGCAGGATGAAGGGACACATCTGGCCCCGGAGTGAGGAGCTGAGCCAGAACCCCAGACTGGAACCAGGGGTGGTGTCTACAGAGGATGCAACATGCCAGGGCTGAAATCTGAACATCAGGAGCCTGCTGGAGACAGGCAGGGATTCAAGGAGAGGGCAACATTGAGGGAAGACAAGAGGGGATTACGGTGTTGGCGAGGCAGGCGCTGCTCTCCCGCTGGCTCTGTTCACTGACGGGCATTTTCCTCTCCATGCCCTGCACACCCAAACCCCTCTGCTTTCCCTGGACTTTCTTTGTTTGCCCCTTGCTCTTGCACACACACAGGTGCTTCCTACCGTGGATCCACCTGCGGAATCAGCTTCCTGTCCCCCATCCCTTATCCCTGTTTATCCGCTTACGCCGTTCCAAGCTCCGCTCTGGAAGCGTCTTTTCCTTTCCGAGCCAAGAGGGGTAAAGGACAAGCAGGGCTGGGGGAGGAGGAAGGGTGCTGCTAAGCCAGGAGTTAAAAAAATAACAGTAACCTTTGTTTAAAGTACAGCACCTTTCTGGGCATCTGTCTCTTAGTAGAGAGTCTGGGAGTGAGAGGGATGTGAGCACACACACACCCGGCTGCAAACACACACACACACAGATGAGCCTTCAGGGAATTGTATGAACTTTTGAACCAGAGATGCAGAGACAGAGCCTAGCCTGTTCCCACTTTAATAAACAATTTTTTTTTTTTCCCCTTTCAATTAATTAAGGTTTGGAAAGAAAAAAAAAAAAAAAATTGAAGAAGAAAAGAAATTTAGCATGGGGGGGGT
>VYXB01000747.1:146209-166947 GCA_013397135.1 Pachyramphus minor | reverse complement strand
GGAGGAAATTAATCGCATTGTTTTTCACTATTCAGAGGGGTTTGCAACCAGCACAGAAAATGATGCAGGGCTCCCAGCCCCTACCCCCCACCCAGCTCCCCCCATTCCCACACGAACAATAAGGACACAAACCCAATTCCCGCCGTGCCAGGAGGAGCAGGTTTGGACTGAGACTCCTCACACGACCCACTGCTGTGCCAAGGGTTTATTTGCAAGACTCAAAAGCCCCACTACCAGAATTTCTCACTCCTTGTTTGCTGAATTGTCCTGTGGAGAGTGGAGGGTTTTACCTGAACCGTACTGAGAGAACCCCAAACCTCCAGTCCTTTGGCAATCAAGGATCTGGCTGAAAATGGGCAGGGGATTGAAAGAAATGCCCAGGGAGCCATGAGGGATCTGGATCCCATCAGCTTTAATAAAAGACTGTCGTGCTCCAGAGATGGAGCTCAGCTCCAGCCTCCTCCTCCTCCTCCCACTGCATCCAGGTTGTCCCAAAATAAGACTCGTGCTCAGCTCCCAAGGACCACACCCCTCAGCTCATGAGGACCAGGCTCTTCTAAAGGAGTCAAGAACCACCACCAGGTTTTCTTCAAAAACCTCCCAAGCCCTGGATTTTTAACAGGAACAGCTCCCCAGCAGTGGCAAACCACTGTATTACATCAAAAACCTTTGAGTTGGTTCTCAATAGGTCAAAAAAACCCATAGTCCCTNTTCCCCCTTAAATAAATAAGGGTTGGAAAAAAAAAAAAAAAAAAATTGCAGAAGAGAAGTAATTTAGCATGCGGAGCGTACTTTACAGATGGATCCTACCTTTGGATGCTTATTAAATCTATGCATGATTGCGCTGGAGGAAATTAATCGCATTGTTTTTCACTATTCAGAGGGGTTTGCAAACAGCACAGAAAATGATGCAGGGCTCCCAGCCCCTACCCCCCACCCAGCTCCCCCCATTCCCACACGAACAATAAGGACACAAACCCAATTCCCGCCGTGCCAGGAGGAGCAGGTTTGGACTGAGACTCCTCACACGACCCACTGCTGTGCCAAGGGTTTATTTGCAAGACTCAAAAGCCCCACTACCAGAATTTCTCACTCTTTGTTTGCTGAATTGTCCTGTGGAGAGTGGAGGGTTTTACCTGGACCGTACTGAGCGAACCCCAAACCTCCAGTCCTTTGGCAATTGAGGATCTGGCTGAAAATGGGCAGGGGATTGAAAGAAATGCCCAGGGAGCCATGAGGGATCTGGATCCCATCAGCTTTAATAAAAGACTGTCGTGCTCCAGAGATGGAGCTCAGCTCCAGCCTCCTCCTCCTCCTCCCACTGCATCCAGGTTGTCCCAAAATAAGACTCGTGCTCAGCTCCCAAGGACCACACCCCTCAGCTCATGAGGACCAGGCTCCTCTAAAGGAGTCAAGAACCACCACCAGGTTTTCTTCAAAAACCTCCCAAGCCCTGGATTTTTAACAGGAACAGCTCCCCAGCAGTGGCAAACCACTGTATTACATCAAAAACCTTTGAGTTGGTTCTCAATAGGTCAAAAAAACCCATAGTCCCTTCTTTTTCTCCTCATTCCTTGGCCACCCCATCCCAGCAAAGAAGGTACAGGAGTCCACAGCTTTGAATCCCTTGGATTGAGAACTGGGAATATTTATAAATAATTCAGAGCATTACTGGTATCTCAAAGGAAAGGGGGTGGGGAAGGAGTTGGCCCAAGGAGAAGCAGCAAGGGGAGGAATTCTGTAGAGGAAATGATGCTGAGGTGGGTATTCCAAGCAAATACTCCTCCTTCCTAGAGATAAACCCCCTGAAAAAGCAGGACCTGGGGAAATGCTCAGTAACCCACAGATCCCACGTTGGTACTGATGTGCTAAAACTCTGCTAAATGCCAACTAAAGGGGTCATCTCAGCATTCCAGCAGGGCTAAAACTGAGGGAAATTAGGAAAAATAATGAGGTCAAAACTTGACATTAGCAGCAACCATGAGAAGGTTGGTTCTTCTTAAAGAAGAAAGGCTTCTTTAACCAAAAGAAGGGCTCCTTAACCAACACAGCCAAGGAATATATTGAAATCAGGGCCTCTCTTGCCTGGATTTTGACATTTCCAGTGACCATCTGCAATTTCATGCTCTATTTTACAGAGGTACAAATCTTTAGCTGCTTGTCTCTCCCTCAGAGCAAAGACTCCCAGCACAACACTGAGAGTGTGTGTGTGTGTTCAGCAAATGTCAGAGCATCCAGAATGCAAGAAATGAGCTGCAGGGCTGGGCTCTCATTAGGTCTGTCTGGTGCACACACAGGAAAAATAACCCAGTGAAACCAAGGGCAGGGGTCAGGAGGTGTTTGAGGATTTAATGTGATAATAACTTGAGTTTCTCTGATTCAGTTCTCAGTCCTCCACCTCCACACGCTCTGCAGGGTGGACTTGATTCCCACCCAGGTCACCAGCAACACCATGAGAGTGGAAGAAGGGAAGTTTGGCATTGGCTCCTCATTTAGGTCACAACCTAAAGAACTCCTTTATCTTGGGCACAGACAACTCAAGTCCAACAACTCATAACCCTCCCACTCATAACGAGGTTCAGATGCACAAAAACAGCTGCCAAAGAACCAGAAAGACCAAAAAGGATGGGAAAACCACCTCAGGTTTTCACAGGGCTCTGATGAAGTGAGGGATAGCTGCAAAAGTTGTTTTACATTCTGGTTAGGGCCTTATATCTCTCCCCTTGTAATGATAGGGTTATAACAACAATTTTTAAAAATAAGACAATGAAGCCCTACTGATAAAATAGGCCATAAACAGGGATCTATAGCCTGCTTATTGCTTTGTAATGATGAAATACGGCTCGCTCGCACTTAGCTGGAAGAAGGATTTTATTTTTGCTAATACTGCATCTATTAAATAAATTATCCCTAAGTTCTGGTGCCTGGGAGACACCACACGTGGCTGGAACTTCCCACTACGTGGCCCAGGTGGGGAACAAGAAGGAAATAAAGCCCCATTACGGTACTTTCCATCCAAGGTTTCCAGAGTATTTCACGGGATCATTCACAGGATGGTTGGGGTGGAAGGGACCTCAAAGATCATCTCACTCCAACTCCCCTGCCATGGGCAGGGACACCTTCCACCAGCCCAGGTTGCTCCAAGCCCCATCCAAACTGGCCTTGGACACTTCCAGGGAGGGGGAAATACTGTGAAACTTTAAAACTTTCTGGCACAGCATCCACAGGTGAACAAATGTGACACAGGGGAAGGAGAAAAAGGTTCTCTTTTAGGTCAAGCACAACCATATAAAAGGTTAAATTTAGACACTCTACTCCTTAATTCCTGGTGGGGAACCCCAAGAACCTCTTGCTCCTGTTTCCTCCACCCCAAGAGACGTTCAGGGACACAGATGCCACTCCCTGGGATCCCTCTTGGGGCTGAGAGCTGGTCCCTGTCCCCAAAGGCATCACCAGCGCCACCAAACCACAGCTCTCCCAGTCCCAGCTCTCCCAAGGCAATGGGGCTGCTGGGATGAGGATCAGCATCTCCCCCCAGGGCCTTTGGCCAAGGAGTGACGTTGTCAGTGCTTTATTTGCATTGCTCAGAGCAAGCTGAGGATTTCCACAGCTGCTCCCAGGCCTTTGGAAGTCACATCCAGGCCCTTCAGACACCTCAACTCAGGAAAGCAATTAAACATTTGCTTGTGTGTGGTACTGAGGGCAAATCATCCCCTGTTCTGCAGCTCAGAGAAGGGGAGAGCGATAATTATTTCCAAAATAACTTCAACAGCAAATGCCAGCGTTCCTCAAGTTCAACAAAGGTGGGTCAGGACCTTTTTGGGACACCTGGAGACTTGGGGTCCACCAGAAAGGTAAAGGGAAACACCTGAAGGTGGAGATTTTCCTTCCAGTTCATCTTGTCAGCAAAACAAACCCAGAAATTCTTCCTTGTGAGGGTGGGGAGGGGCTGGGATGGAATTCCCAGGGAAGCTGTGGCTGCTCCTGGATCCCTGGAAGTGTCCAAGGCCAGGTTGGATGGGGCTTGGAGCAACCTGGGCTGGTGGAAGGTGTCCCTGCCAGTGGTAGGGAGGTTAGAACAGGATGATCTTTAAGGTCCCTTCCCACCCAAACCATTCCATGATTCTATGATATTCCTTGGATTTTCAGAGCAAAACCAGGGCCAGCTCTGGCTGAGGCAGCTACGGAGCAGGGATGACAGAAAGCCCATTCCTGCTGCCTGACTCCAGGGAACTGACCTTCCCAAACAACTCCTGACTGCCTAAATCTCCTAATTTGGACAATTACTGATGTTCCAGAGGTAGATGTTCTTCACCCAGGTTTGTCCTGGCAGTGTCAGATCTTCAGCCTCCTTGTGGGAAAGCTTGGGAAGGGAAATGCATCCCTTCCTCAGCACGAAAAAACCGCCAGGCTCCAAAATCCACCCACCCTGAGTTCCCAATCTCCAAACCTGAGCCCTTTAGCCCCTCGTGGCACCAGGCAGGGCCTGCCCAGAGCCGAGTCTCAGCTGTGTCCCCATCAAACTTTTCGGGAATTTGGGCTTTCCCATGGGCCAAGTGGAGCAGCAACAACCACAGTGGCCCACGTGTAAATGCAGAAACAATAATTAGGGAACATCCACCACTCGGGGAGCCCAAACCTTTTAAAGACCCAATAAATACGGCCACAAAACTCGGGGGGAAACTGAGGCAGGAAAGATTCTGCAGCGATTCCCACTGAAACCAGCGACAGGGCAGGAACAGGGACCCCTCCTGCCCACCCACAGCACCCATCCTCTCCCTCCTGGCCCCCACACCGGTGCTGCCACGGAATATCTTGGCGGCAGCGGGACGAGAGGAGGGGAATGAACCCAACTCTTGGCGCCTTGGCCAGAGGTGCCCGCGCCGAACGACCCGAAATCCAACCAATTTGTCGGCGCTCTCGAAGGGCTGGGGGGGAAGGGGAGGATGGAGGAGGCCTGGACTATCTTTGGGGGTTGCCATGGCTGCAAGGTCATCCTTCCAGACTTGGCTCTACCAGCAGAGTTCAGACGGGTCAGCGTGTGACCGGCTCAAACCCCGAGGTTAAAAGTTCAAGCAGCGAAGGAAAAACCAATATGTCCACGCAGGGTATGCTGTACAATTTATTTCAATTTACATCAAGCCATGCATATAAAATTTAGATAAATTCTATTCAGATCTGATGTTGCCTGACACACAATGTATGCAAACAGATGTCTTTGGGGCTTTCACTCAGCTTTGGGGAGGAGACAGGGTGCTAAGTTAATATATATTAATAATATATATAAATGTTGGGGGGGCCGAGGGGGGGGAGGTGGAAAAGTCCTTTTATTGTTTTACAGAAAAGCCGGACGGAGATTTTAGGTTTAAAACCGCCGCGTTCCCTTCTCCCTGCTTTTAATTTTTCCCCTCCCTTTGTAATTTCCCGAGCTCTCCCAATCCACCCGGTGTCATATTAAGAAAGATAATGAGTATTTACAACTGCAGCCCTGCTTGTCACCGCAGTTATAGCCTCTATTTATATCCTGTGCCACTTTCTCCGGATTCCCGGTGACTGATGGCTTTGATTTATATTTGAACACAGTTCCCCCCTTTTCTCGCCTCTCTCCTTGAGGTCCCACCTTCGGGGTGGAGGGGGGAAGAGGGGGTGGCTGCCACTCGGTGCCGTGGCCACGAGATGGCTCCTGGACCCCTTCTCCGACCACCTCCGGGGGCTGCAAAGGGGCCGGGAATGCTCCAAGGGGCCGGGAATTGTGGTAGAGAGTGAACCCCCCTCCTTTCATCCCAGCACAAACACCACCTGAACCGCCCCACAAAACTCCCCTGAAACTGCCTTTTGCTGCTTTTAAGGACTAACAGAAGGTTAAAAATAAAAAAAAATAGAAAGGAAAATATGGGGTATGATTTAGAAAATATGAGATAGCACAGCACCCAAAGTCCCCCCGGGGTAAAAGGCTGCGCCGAGAAAAAATTCCAAGAGTAAATTTTTCCCTGATTATTAACTCGCTTAGGTGGGGGTTTTGGGGTGGGAAAGAGGAGAGATGAGGGGGGAAAAATCTGGGAGAGACAGAGGATGGTGAAAGGGACCCGTTTTCCCTGGAGGGGCTGGATCAGACCCACGGAAAAGTTGCTGCCCGCTCAGGCACCGGCAGGGTTGGGTCCCACCGAGCCCCTTCCAGCCGGGAGGAGCTGCGGGATGAGGCTGGAATAATAAAACCAGAGTGTTCTGGAAACACAGTGCACAGGCTTTTAGGAAAAATTAGCCAGTTCCTCTAACTGGTTTAATGGGAACCAGCCACACTTCGAGGGGTGCTCGATAATGAGAAGCTGCTGCACCTCGGCCGAACGCGGCCGGAATTTTCCAACGGGCACTCGCCTGGAATAAGAGCACACACACTCCTGCATCCAGCAGCAGCTTCCAGCTCCCCCAGGTTTTATCATGTTTTAAATAAAAAAAGCTCCTTTAGCCTGGAAAATGACCGACAACCGTTAAGTTTCGGTAAGGCAGCAATTAAAAAAAAAAATCAACTCGCTTGAAATAAAGTTGGGAGGGTTTTTTCCTTTCTCTTTGCAGCTGCTTTCAGGGGTAAAAATCACAATTTCGGGTGACTAATAATTTTCTAATCATCGCCTTTAGTTTTTCTTCCTTCGGAACACGGTGAAAAAAAAAAAAACCCCATTCACAAATTTAGTTAGTCCCATAAATTTGAACAAACCTCCAGTCAGTTTGCTGTTGAAGTGAGACGACCGGAATTTCATACATCAGAATATAAATCCAATTCTCTTTACCTGCCAGGATTTCCTCGGAGAGCAATTCCAAGGTCACAAAGAACGGGCCAAATCCTCAGGTCTTTTATTCAGTTTTATTTAGTAATTATTCTGACTTGGCTGTGAGTTTTGCCCGTGACCCACAGCCCCGTACCAGAACGTTGAAGTAATGGTTTAATAAAGACCTTGGCTTATTAAGGGAAAGAATATTTGGGTCAAAAGGCAACAATCCGGCCGCGAGCACGAGGGGATGTTTGTGTTACAAACGTTACGTCCCAAACCCTTCCACATGTTCAAAGCAGTTCCCTCAGCCCAGGACGGGAAATTAATGATCTCCCCACTTTTCAATGACTAAAAACGAGGGAATAAAAGCATTTCAGGAGCCCTCAATTTCTCGATATGGACAAAGTGCCTTATTTTCATCACCCCTGTCAGTTATGACAAGTGGCGGGTGGACAAACGACCAGCTCCAATTCTGGTCATTCCTTTCTACTCCTGATGATTTGAGGAGAAGCTCAACTGCCTAAAAATATATATTATATATATATGAGTTCTGTTTTGGGCTTGTTTGGTTGGGGTCTGTCGTTTTTTTTGTTTTGTTCCCACGGAAGGAACAATAAACTACAAAAACAAGACAGGAAGATTTCGAGGCGCTCGGAGCTCCAAGCTCGCGCATTTCGAGGCTCCGCTTGTACAAAACGGACATTTCCACTCTTCAAATAAATAAATAAATGAACAAATAAATAAATAAATGAACAAATAAATAAATAAATGGAATAAAAAAGCGTTTGCCCTCTCAGCCCCCCTTAACCCCCTCCTCTGCCATGATGTGCTGGAAGCCAAGCTGCAAGAAATAAGATTTACTGCAGCAAGAAGCTTTTACTGTATTTGTAGCGAGTGTTTCTTTTCTATCAGTTCCAGACTCCGGCTCACAGCATCCCTTGAAGAACAGATGTCCTGGGGACGTGGAACCATTCATCCTGAGCACAGTTTGGGGGGTCAGTCCCGTAGGAGGCGACAGCCAAGAGGGCTCTACAATTGGCATGAGAAATCTACTTTTCTGATGAGCTGGAGAATAATATAAAAACGGAGCATTGCTGTGAGCAAAGGACGCTAATTTGCTACACTACTGGATGTGGCTGGGGAGAGGCGGCGGGGGGGAGAGGGAGGTGGGGAAGAGAGGGGGGAGAGAGAGAGAGAGGGGCTGGAGGAATAAAATTCCACCCAGTTACAGACTCAGTGTTCGAACCTGCTCCCAGTTCTTCATCAGCATGAAAAATTACAACTGTGACGAGATTTTTCTCTGTCACCGGCGTAAATGTGCGATTACAGCTGTTCATATTTTCACTCTAATGAAGGGTTGCACATTTAAATGGCGAGATTTATTATATATTGTGCACCGCCTCTGTACATGCAAAACTGTTACCCCGGCGCCTAAAACCGCCGCTTGTTTATCCTGGCGTCAATTATCATTTTTCTCAATTTTTAAATAATAATAAAATAAAAAAAAAAAGCTCCATTTTGGCAGCAGTGAGTTTTCTGGGTTGGGTTGGGTTTTTTTTCTTTTGGGGGGGGGTGGTTTGTTTGCAGGAGGAATAAAACAAAACCTCAAAAATACGAAGCGAGCGCGGGGACGAAAGGGGAAAGTAAGGAAAGGGGAAAATAAGGGAAGGGGAAAGTAAGGGAATGGAAAAGTAAGGGAAGGGGAAGGTAAGGGAAGGGGAAAGTAAGGGAAGGGGAAAGTAAGGGAAGGGGAAAGTAACAACAAGGATTTGGGGATGAAATGAAATGAAATAAAAGAGAAGAGAAACCCGGAGCCCACCGCCTGCTTTTTTTCCTATTTATTTTTTTTCCCCTTCTTTCTTTTTCTCCTTCCCCCGCCGAGCAACCGGCACGAGGTTGGGTTCATAAACAGGTGAAATGATGGAGTTTATTGCAACCAGCATCAACACTGAAACTAAATAACCGCGTTGCCATCTCGGGCCCGGGGCTGAAAGACGGATGGTAAACTTGACCTGCCGCTGGTACCATCCCAGTGCCATTTTTTATCGCCCTTGGCCGCCCCCCCGGCTGAGCGCGCCGGGTAAATGCCTGTGCGTGGTCAGGTCAGGCGCGGGCGCGGGTGAAACTCCGTTCACATTTGCATACAGGCGGGCCCTCACAATGAACACCCATCTGTTCCCGTCAGCGAGTACAAATCGAGTGTCACCCAACTCGGCTGCGAACGACAGCCCGCGCGGCCATTAGGCGCAGGGACGCTCGGCTCAGGTTACGGATATGGAACCGCTGATTTGGGTTTAAATACCTGATAACTGAAGAGTTTTTATTGCACGGGAACAAAGAGTGAACCTTGAACTGATGGCGGGAGCTCCCTGCTCCCCCTCAACACACACCCCTCACCTCCACCCCAGCGCTCTCTATTATCCGCACAANCTGCTTCCACCCCTCTCCCCCCGCCGGAAAAATAAACTCGAACGGATTGAAATGTCACAAAACATCTTAACGGCAGCGCCGGCGCGGAATTGAGGGCGAGGAGAGGAGGGGAGCGATGGGGGAACGGGGCAAAAAGGATCGGCGGTGTAAACAGGAGGCGAACTCTGAACTCCTCGTGCCCTTCGAGGTCATTAATATTGTCGTGGTGTTGTTCCTTGAACTTCTACGAAATTCTGCCAGGGTGCAAATATTTGCAGCCCGGGTTCAGCAGAGGTGAAGCTCTGCCCTTCTCGCCCCTCCAGCCTCCCCTTAACACCTCCCCAGTGCTGGTGCTGGGCGCTGCTGGTGTCACCGGGGCCTGTGTCAGTGTGTCCTCCCCTGTGGTGTGTCCCCAAAGCCAGGGTCAGCCCCAGGGCCAGCCGGGTCACCAAGTTCACAGCAAGTTTTGCTGACCACACCAAGACATTTTGGGGGCTGCCCCTTGTCTCTACCCAGTTCAGAGCCCTCCTGGGAAGCTGCTTGGCTGCTTCTCCCTCTCAAGTGGGGAAACTTCTGCAGTTTCCTGTCAAGATGAGGTCAGATGACATTATTTGGTGTTCCTGTCCCATAATTAGGCTGCTGAGGGGGTGGGGGGGGAGGAAAAGCAGCAAAGCTCAACACCCACGTGAGGAAAACAACCCAAACACCACCACCATGAACCTCTCCTTGTTTCCACAGGGGGACAACAAGCACAGTCAAATCCCCCTGCAGAGACACCTGTTCCAAACTCTTCGGGCCCAAATTCTGGTCCCAAGTCCAACATCACAGAACGATGCTGTGAGAAAGAGCCCTGACTGGTAACTATCATCCCACCTTCCCACACCTGCACGTGCGACTTAGAAACAACCACTTGCACCCACGGCGATTTTTCCCCGTGCCCTTTTCTCCCAGGAAATCCCCTCCTGCCCTCCATCACACCAGAACACCCACCAGCATCCACAGAAGTCCCAGATTTCCCAGGACAAACACAGACCGTTTCAGAAGCGTGAATAGGAACACATCCTTCTTCCACCAAAAACATTTACGGGGAGCCGAAATCCTATTAAATCCCCCCAAATGGGCAGTTTTCCCCACTGTCCATGGCCCAGCTGCCTTGAAAAGTTCCCATAAACAACGTGGGGATTTGCATATCACAGGCAAGGCCCTTCTAGGGTGTCCCTGATTTACATACAAGGTGGCTGCATGTGCAGCGCTCTCCGAAGGGAAGAATAAACCAACTAGGAAAAAAACCCATTACACAAGGTTTACCCTTCTGTTGGCTCCTAAAGAAAGAAAGCCCCATTAAAGAGCTGTCACTGGTTTAATTCCAGTTTTCCTACAGGGATATGATCCCATTCCCTTCCCCAAAAGATAAAGCAACTCGTCTGATAGAAATATTGGCTGCTTGGTGTGCGTGGGTGTTGTTGTGTGGGGTTTTTTTGTTAGGAGTGAACAGGAACTGAACCTTGAACTTCATTTACCCTTTGAACTCGTTACCTTTAAACAAAATTCCCCATGCTTTCCCTCTTCAAACAAATTTCATCACAATTACAGTCCCTTCCACTCCGCTTAAAGATATATAATCATTGACTTGACCTAATTACCTGGTGCAGGCCTTTCTCTGCAAGGTGAAAGCCATATTGGTGTGAACAGAAGCTGACCCCTGTATTCTTGATACCCCAATTTTATTCTAATTATTGTATAGGAGGTTTTCCATCTTCCTCTGTCCTCCTCTGCCCTCCCCCCAGTTGCTATTTGGTTGCCGGCGCGTTCGGTGATGCCCTTTGGGTTGGGAGCTGCCTGGAGACAGGCTGGAAAATACATCTCCTGATGAAAAGGGGGTTGTTTTTTTATTTTTTTTCCAAGCTTCCCCATTCAATAGGGAACCAGGAGATTCAAGCTGTGCAAAAAGCTGCCAAGAACTGTCTCCTGTGGAAGCACACACAGCCTGCACCCATCACCCCTGAGCTCAGCGAGCAGNATTCAAGCTGTGCAAAAAGCTGCCAAGAACTGTCTCCTGTGGAAGCACACACAGCCTGCACCCATCACCCCTGAGCTCAGAGTGCAGCCTCGGACCCCCACGCAGGGACACCCCACATCACAGGGGAAGCTTGGGGTGTTTGTGTACATGGGTTAAAAGCTGCCAGGGAACGGGAATTCTGACATGGAGACAATGCCAATGTTTCCTGTAGCTCCAGAGCAAAGCATTGGCAATGTAAGCACAGAGAACTGGGGGCTGGGTGGTCCCACAGAACCCTCGTCCTCCAAACCTGAGCAGAGAACCCCTGAGCCGCCAGCCAAGGTCACTCGGGTGCCCAAAATCTATGTTTGAAGTGAAATGATTTTTCCAGCTTCAACAGTGTCAGTGTGGCACAGACAGGACCCGGGTGCACATCACACTGCTGGGTTTTCACCCCCAAATTCACCCTCCCAAAATATTGGAGGGTGCTGGGCTGACCTCACCTCTAATGTCGAATCACCTCACGCTCCTCTATAACATCACCCCTACATCATCCTTCACCTGATTTCTTCACCTGTTCAAACCACAAGCTCTTCAGAGCTGGAACTCTGTGTAAAACAGCTTTTGGAACCGGGGGTATTGCCACAAAATATCACAGCAATAAGAATTAAATTGTATTCCAGAAGACTAGGATAAGACTGTTGCACCTTCTTGTATGAAGTTGAGGTTTACTGTGGATCCCCACCTTCTCTGAGGGCTGCTTTTCTCCTTAAAAATGAAATCAAGTGCAAGGAGAGGATGGAACTCCCCAGCAGTGCCATTAACCTGCAGATTTCTGAGGGACAGACAAAGCTTGAATTACAGAGGTAATTTAAGCCCATCTCCCTCTTATTCTTTAAAACCAACAAGAAAAATCTAACAAAACCAGCCCCAACATTAATAAAGAGTCCCAGCCATTGACAGGCAGGGTCACTGAGAAATGGCACCTCCATAACCTTCTCATTTGTCTTGGGCAATTGAAAAATAATTAGCAATCTCGAAAGGCTTCAATACCTAAGAGTAAACAAAGGGAAAAGGGTGACTCCAAGTCATGGTCCCGTGGCCTGGGGCAGAGCATTTGCTCATCCCCAAGGTGAGCATCTTCCCCCCACCCCATGAAAAATGAGCCAGGAAGGGGAGGGGAGGGCAGGTGTGCACACTCGACCCGAGCTGCTCCTGGCATTCAAATCCCTTTCCTGGCTTCCCCCTCTTGGGTTTTTTGGGTGTTTTTTTGGGTTTTTGTGGTTTTTTTTTTTAAGCAGCACAACAAAAGAAGGAGCAGGGCTGGAAGGAGCCAGGGCTGGAAGGAGCCAGCACCAGGGTGTGCAGATAGGTGGAGCACCAGGCTCGGCTCTGTGGCAGAGGTAGCAGAGCCATTTGTTATGGTCTCTTGGCGAGAGAGGCCGTGGTGCTCGGGTGCCCTGGAGCTCCCACTGTAATAAATAGACACTGAAGATTAAAGAAGCAAATCCTACCACCTGCCCCAAGCCTGAACCCACAGATTTTGCATCCTGGGGTACCCAGGAGGGATGGGGGCTTCGCAGGCAGCGCAGCCACGGCCGTTTTATGGCGGTTCCTGCAACCTCAGGGCTTGTGGTGCCCCTGGCTCCGACAGCTCAGCTCCCCTGCTGATCCCTCAATTCAGGGCTGCAACGGGAACTCCAAGGGGGAGGGAGGGAAAACAGGGCCTGTCCCCAGCCCTGAGCCTTGCCCAGACATCACAGGATCAAACCAAGGAAGCAAACCCCAAAGTCACCATGATCTGCACTATTGTCCTCCTCTTCCTCCTCCTCCTCCTCCTCCTCCCAGAGTTCTTTGATCAGGGCCAAGTTTGCATATCAAAGAAAAGGAGGAAAAGAGAATATTCAAATACTGATCCTGTCTGGCCTTACTTCCCCTTGGTGGGGCTGGATAGTTTTCCATAGCAAAAGTTTGTGTGTTTTTCAGCCTTCTTGCTTGGCTTTCCTGTTGGTTGGGGTGTTTTTATTAAACAAATGAAGGGTGGTTTTGCAAGACCTTTTAAAATTCAAGCGCTTCTGATCAACCCTTTCCGACTGCATTTGAAAAGAAAAGCTTATGTTTGTGTTGGGTTTTTTTTTCCCCCAACTAGATTTCTCCTGGGCTGGGTAGGAGGAGGGATACAGAATTTTGTCTTGACTTAAAATAAGGAGCTTTTTGGTTTTTTTCTCTCCCCCTCAACAAAAGAATTGAAGCTGATGTATCTCACCCAGGGAGACACTCAAAGCAGACCTGGAATTTCTACCTGCAGATGAAAACATGGCAAATTCAAACCAACCTTGGCAGGAAGCAAAGTGGAAAGTTATCCTACAAACAGTGTCCACTAGGTGACAAGCACGGCTAAAAGTTGGCAGAGGAGGTTTCTCACCTACTTGGGAGATGCTGCTGCAACTGGAGGAGTCAAAGCACTGCTCTGCTCCTCCAGGGCTGGAGGGATTACTCAGGTAGCCATGGGCTTCCCTGGCTGGAGCAAGGACGTGGAAAGGGGCACACAAACACACCCAGTTATCACTTTGCACTGCTGAGGTTGTGTTTTCCCTCCCAGGAACCCCCATTTGCACAGAATCTCACAGGAATTGCAGTGGCAGAGCTCCCAAATTTACCAAACCCCTGGTCTTCCCTTCTAATCACATCAGAGACCTCAGAAATACAGAGAGGACAATAATTAAAGGCAGCACCAAAGTTTAAAGGCACCTCCACCCTCCCTCCCCTGCCAAGGTGAAGGTGAAAATCCAATGTCACACTCGTAAAATAACAAATCTGGTGGGGGGGGAAACCCAAACAATCAAAAAGGGACTAAATGACTTCATGAGCACCTCAGCAATAATTTTGCTTTCTTAGCAACCTCTGGGTGTGTGAGGAGAGAATGACCTTAGGCACACACAGTCAGCCCTTCTGCTGGAGCCACAGAATTAGCAGACTGAGGGGAACAGGGGAAGGTGAAATACATCTGGGGGCTTTACTGAGCCTTTGATGTGGTGCCACAGCAAATCTCACCGGGGAGGGGGGAATAAAAAATAAATAAATTAAAAAAAAAAAAATAATTTCCTTCAGCTTGGAGGGAAGCAATGGTCACACAGGCTGGAAACTGGCCCAAGGGCCACAGACAGAAGATGATAAATGGCTTTTTGTCACGTGGGGAGCAGCACCCATGTTGGGGTTCTGCAGGGTTTTAGTCCCCGTTTTATCTACGGCGAGTAAACAGTCCATTAATTCAGTGAGCAGCAAGACACTAAATTAGGTGGTAATGCAAATATCAAGTGAAAGCAGAGGAAATAATAGTGGGGGACATGGAGGGGTTAGGGATATGGCTGGAATAATGAAATGAGGTTCATCCTGCTAAAGAATAAACCAGGGTGACAAAAATGAAGCGATCCAAGAGCTCGTCCAGCACCGGGGAAAGATACGGAGTAAAAGGGGAGAAAATAAAACTTGGGGTGTTCCTGAGGATCTCAGAAATAAACTGGTTGCACAGAGGGAGCTCTGACACTGAGAGGAAGGGAGCCAGGATAACAGGAGGCTTCTTCCAACATCAACAACAAGGATGCTACGCCCCGAGGCTGGAGCTGGCCCAAAATCTTGGCAACTCGCACCTAATCCACTGACCACATGAAGGGTGTGCACAGGAACAGGATGGAAACCATTTCCCTCCAGGGGCAGAGGAGCTCTGAACTCAGCCTGTAGCCCCTGGAATAATCAGCTCTGCTTTGAAGGATAAGGATATAAATGAAGCTTAAGGAAGCAGGAATCAGGGTCCACGTAAAAGCTCCACTGAGCCAAAGACTCTCCTGCTGATGGCCACGGCCTTTGGGGGACAGCAGAGCTCTGTCTGTTCAGGTGAGTAAGAGCAGGGGAAGCAGAGATGCAAGGAATGGGGGGTGGAGAGCACAACCCCACACGTGTTTTCAGGGGTTGACACCGACCCCCTGCCTGCTCCAAATCTTCAAGGGAAGCTCATCCCTGTCCCGCGCGTCCTCTCCGCACACCTCATGCATCAGGTGTTTATCAGCAACAGCAGAGTGCTCCTGGGATTTGGAAGGAGTTCAGAGACTACAAGGAGCTTCAACTCACTAAATTTTGTCCTCCCTTGGGTTTTGTGACTTCACCCACTGGCCCCTCTGAGGGATCCCTTGGCAGGCGCTCGTTGCCCTCAGCACGGGGCTGTCTCAGCACCGAGTGCCTTTGCCCCAGGAACCATCAGTTTAAAGCTAAAATAAACTTCCCATTTCTCCCCCAAATTCCATCCTTTTGGTTCATGCTTTGATCCTCTGCAAGGCAATACCAGACCACCACCCTTTACAGCAGATGGCCAAGTTTCATCGCTAAATGCAAAACAGTTCTTTGGCCAGGGAACCTGAGCAAGGTGGTTGGGGCTCCAGGGCTTTGAGATGCTTCTCCCTGAGTGGAAGGTGACCCTGCCCATGGCATGGGGCTGGAATGAGACATTTTTTAAGGTCCCTTCCAACCCCAACCATCCTGTGAGTCTTCACTGGACCTGAGTGAAGCCACTTGAACTCTGCAGTGGCTGCAGCTCAACGAGAATTATTTCCTCCACTCCAGTGGATGAATCTCACTGTAAAACCAGCTCAGTGATCCCCCCTGCAACTCTCTGATTTGCCCAACAAGCTCTTTGGGATTGTCCAGGCAAGGAAGACAAGGCTTCTTCCTCCAAAAGCTGCCCAAGCACCTGCAGCCTCATTGCTGGGAAGGTGCCACGGGGAGGGCAACTCAGTTAAAAACTGCGGCTGCAGAGACACAGCCCTGGGTGACGGGATGTTGGGAGGAATTATCTGTCTGCCAGAGCGTTTGTTCAAGCACAGGGTGAGGGTGGAGAGAGGAACAGCAGCAATTCAACCAATTTCAAGCAGCAGCTCCCACTTTAACCTATGAGTGCAGGAAAAAAAATAGGGGTGAAGCTTTGTAACCAAATAAAGAGAGCTGTGAGCTCAATAACAGGCATTATCCTATGGCAAAGATTTTGTTATTGTTGAGTACTGATTCCTTTATCTCTCGGAGACAATCAACCTTCAGCCAGAGGAGTCTAACCTTAAAACCCCATAACTCAATTTTACATAGTGTTAAAGTTTGGGGGGATATTTGTCAGTGCTGGAGCTGATACAATCAGTCTGGAGGACCCCAGAACAAAGAGCAGCGGGTGAAGAGCGTGTCACCTCCGCACACATTCGTTTCCTTGATGAACAAGGAGCTATTAGTTGGTGAGAAAGCATTATCAGGGTGAAGGATGATGCTGATTGTTTCAGCTGCTCTTCCCGTGACACTGGAGGAGGAGAAGTCCCAGTGTTTGCCCGAAGCCCACCGGCTCTGCCCCCGCCACACACCCCTTCAGCGCCCACCCAAAAATCAATCTGGACACCCAATCTCTTCCGCCTGCCACCCTCACTCCGAGGGCTAAACAATAAAAGTTTAACTTGTTTTAAGAAGCAGTTCATCACCTCAAAGCCTCCAACAAAGCTACTCTGCAAAACACACACCCACCAAATGCCTCCCTGCGAAACGACGGTGACGGAACATCCAAGGGAGACTCTGTGCCTGAGCAAACCCACCAGCAGCCACCAGAGCTCTGGGGAGAAGCTTGTTGAATAAAGTTATACTTGACTCCTCACACTGCTTTCATTCCCCCTCTAAATGCAAAGAGGAAAAAATTAGGAAGAGGCCTTTTCTTCCCTCCAGTTGTCCTTTAACACGCTTCACTTCAGGATTTATTATAACTGGTCTTTAAATTAAATTCCTCAGGACAGCGGCTTTATTTTTGCACACGGTGATTTTCAGCACCGCATAACCTGAGTAATAATTTGATGTATTCCCCATGGCTCAGGTTGAAACACACGTTTAAGCACATGCTTCAGTCAGAATGAAGTCAGCAGCAGTTCAGCATGTGTTAATGTATTTATAGCAGGGGCTTTTATTGCTGTCCACACCATTTCTCTCAGCTGGGAAGTTGGTATTTCAGGATCTGTTTGTGTTTCGGGGTTGATCCTGCAAGATACGGGTACAATCATCATTTTTCCCATGAGCAGATCCCCCCCAGCTGAGCAAACTCTGTGTCTGTGGGATGGGGTTGCCTTTAACTGGAAGGGATCCTGCCCTCTCTCCCTCAAGGGAGAAGGGCCTCGAGGCTCTGTGTGCACACGGGGCAGGAACACAGGGAAAATGTTTCCTTGGCCCTTCTGGCCTCAAGTTGCCACACAAACGTGTCCCACACAAAACAAAGAGAAGGTTACCCCAGTGTCACCTTGGCACTCGAGCAGAGGAAGAGTCTCCTTCACTAAGGACCTCAGGACATTCAAACCCCCAACAACAGAACCCCCCAAATCTTGCCTACAGCCCCAGACATTTCAAGTGCAGAACCTCCAGCACCTCTTGCCCTTGTTCCTGCTGAGGCACAGACACAGAACCCACCAAATATCTCACCTTGCTATTCACATGAAAGAACATCAACCCCAGGCTTGCTGTAACCCAGCCCCACCAGGCCAAGACTGCTCAACCCCCACCTGGCACTTTGGAAAGGGTGAAATCCCATTTCCCAAATCCAAGGAGGTCCTTGGTGCCAGCCAGGGGCTCTGGGCACCTGCACACTCACAGGGCACCAACTGGATGATCCAAAATTGGCTCTGCCACCTTCCTAAAACCCCTCCTACACAGAAAACCCCGTCCAGGTGGGTAACAGGAGATTCTGGTGCATGTTTAGGACTCTGGAATCACTTCCTTTGGAAAAAACAGGGCAGAGGAGAAGCTGGGATGAAGTTCCACCCTGACACTTCGTTAACTCACATTTCCTGCATGTTGATCCCTCTGCTGGGGAGAGAACAGAGACACAAAGCGTTTATTCCCCACATTTCCACCCCCCTGAATAAAAATGCTCTTGGGAGGCGGGGGCACAACTTATCCCAGGATAACTTATCCCCCCTTCCCAACTGGAACTTGCACATTGATAATTCCCTTGTGTTTGATGCGGGGAAGATCCAAGGAAGCTCCATCCTGGCTCCTGGGACAGCTGCCACCCCACCCGGGCCACGCACCCACAGCTCCGAGCCCCCTGCTCCCACTGGAATAATCCACAGGATCAGGGCATCCTCCACTGCAATCAGTCTGGATCTGGATCACAAGCCAGTTGCTTATTTTCACACAAATTTGCTGGGTTTTAAGCCTCTTACTAAAAACACCCAACTAACACCTCGTGGTTAAAGTCCGTCCTCCAGGTAGGGACAATAAATCTCCGCATCCGATCCCTGCGCTCCACAAAGCAATACAAAGAAACTTTAATTATGCTTTTTCCCTGCTGGCAAACAGCAAAGGAGGCAGGATTTTTGCTTTAGAAAAGCTGCATTAATAAGTTATTGGTTTTTCTCTGACTTCTAAGCGATTTCAATTATAACTCCTGGCTGGGGCCCCACGGAACCGCTGAGATTTTACACCACATGTTTCATAACATTTCTGTTTCTCTTATGAGCTCTTGCCATCAAGGAATTACTTGAGAATCTCAGCTTAAAAACCATCCCCAAGGCTGGGCAGAAACCTCTTTCCAAACCACAGACCCAGGCCTGAAACACCCAAAGATCGATTCACAACCCCGTTATTTCGTGTGAAAGCAACTTGTGATTTAAACCCAGCGCTGGATCCTGAGGCAAATAAACCATGAAACTGCAACCACTTCAACGTGGGGATGGGCTGGAACGAAGTATTGTGGGGTTTGATCTGGTTTGGGTCAGGATTATGTCCCAAAAAAAGGGGGAAGGAGGCACCAGAGAAGATGCTCCTCAGAAATCCAGGCCCAGGCAGGGCCGAGCATCCAGCAGGACTCACCCCCTGGTCCTCCCCTCAGTCAGTGCCCATGTGTTGCTTCAACATTTTATAAAGAAAAGCTGCTTTTATGGGGAGCAGGGGAAGATAAGGGGGGAGATTAGAGAGGACAGAAACCCCCATGTGATCGCACTGACACCCTTGGCACAGAAACAGCCTCTCAGACCAACTTCCCAAACATCTTTGCCTGGAGCAGGAACAACTCTGAGCTCCAAATGGGCACCCACAAACCTGCAAGCTCGGAGGGCTCCCCTCAGGACCAGCATCTGCAGCCACAAATTGGGATTTCTGCAGCAATTCCTTGATTTGCTGCAGCTTTAAAATCCCAAATGAGCCCACGAAGCCACTTTGGGCTGGAGGTTTGTTTTAAATGAAAGCTGCAAATCTGGCTGGTGTTACTCCCAACGCTGCTTGTTCTCTCCAAAGCTCTCCTGGATAATTTATGCACCTATTTCCAGCACCCTGCAAGCAAACCCCCCTTCCCCCTCTCCCCCACAAACAAATAATCCTGAATATAGGTGAACCAAGTTGCTCTGTATGAAACATGGCCAAAACCTTCTGACCAGCCAGAGAACCATTCCAGGAACTTATTTGCAGGATGCCAGAGACACCACCACACCAGGCTTGGAAGCACTTATGTTATGGTGCATTTCTATCCCCAAAAAAACAATAAATCAAAGGTTCTGAGCTCTGCAGCTTTAAGGGAGACTGATTTCCTTCCAAAAATGCCACACAGGGCAGAAGGAGGTGTGTTTTAGAAGTAGGTGGCTTTTAGAAAACATGTTGTTTTCTAAACATCTCCTCCCCTGGGCGAGCTCAGGTTGAACTGGTCAAACCTGCTCCAGGCCATGAGGAGAAACAACTGATCCCTGGTTTTAACCTCTCGCTCCCTGGGCTTGTGCAGGTGATGCCCCAAAAATCAGCGAGGCAACAGGAAAGGTGAAGGTTTCTCCTCTTCACCAGCATCTCCCTGGTCACAGATCCCCTCACCCCAAACGTTTTCTTGGCTCTTTCATAAGGTTTAAAAGTCCATCAACAGCGAGTTTATAACAACCCAGCTAAAAGCAACAAAAGCCATTTCTGGACATCGGGGAAGCAGCACTAATTGCTTCTAATGGTATTCCAAAGAAAAATGTAAGGCTTTCAGCTCCAGCACAAGAGGCATTTCCACTCCTCTGCGGGGTTTTGAGCTCCACACACACCGAAGTTGATGACACTCAGCGTTTTTGAAGCAGGTTCTCAGCCTGTATTTTATTGAATGCACATTTTTTTTATTCAGCCTGATGTTTGGGCTCCTTCAGGGACCAGCACAGGCTGCCCCCCTCCAGCATTGCCCCCCCAGTGCTTCACCACCCCTATTTATGCTAGTGCTGGACATCAGGAGGGAAAAAAACCCCACAATTCCCACTTTTGGGGCGGAAAAGGAGAGATCCGTTGCTCCTGCAGCAACACCGGGGTTTCACTTCAGCTCCCGCAGTGGGAAGGGGAAATTCGGAAAATTCGGAGGAACACCCGATTTGGAGGCCAAGCTGGGGGGAGGGGGTGGTTTGGGGGTGTTGGGGTGGACTGTTTGATGTGGGGTTTTTGATAAAACCCCAGAAATCAGCGGCTCCCGCGCGGGTGCAGCACCAGGCGGGGCCACACGAGGGCGCTGCAGAACTCAGGAATCGCAGAGACCCCCC
>VYXB01000747.1:124108-138860 GCA_013397135.1 Pachyramphus minor | reverse complement strand
GGTTTATCCTTCTTAATAAATTTTTTTTTTTTTTTTTTTGATGTGGAAACCACGCACAGAAGGAAAACAAGTTGTTCCCTGGCTCAGGAGGCAGACAAGGCCACGTCTAGAGCAGGACCCGGCTCTGCTTAAGCCGTGTTTTACCAGCGGGACAGGTCTCCCCTCCCGGCTAAAGGGTCAAAAGCAAAGGGAGGGACCTCCCTGCACACAGGAGGAGCCGATTTATCATTGTTTTAGAAACGTCCACCCAAACAGCTCTTGGCTGGCTGACAAGTGAATCCGCTCCAAGCCTCATTTTCTCCACTCAGTATCCAGTTTTTGCTAATTACAT
This sequence comes from Pachyramphus minor, assembly GCA_013397135.1. NCBI lineage: Eukaryota > Metazoa > Chordata > Aves > Passeriformes > Tyrannidae > Pachyramphus > Pachyramphus minor. Next base: position 138,529 of record VYXB01000747.1, on the reverse strand, counting down.
GCAGTAAAGCAAATTAATGGTCCACTAAAAACGCCACTTATGTTCAAAAGCGAGTGGGAAGCGGGAAGTTCTGTGGCAGGAGGCTGGTTTTGCTGCGGTGCTGGGGAAGATGGGGCTTGCAATGATCCCCAGTGCCCAGCAGGTCGGGCTGCAGCGCAGCAGCAGCCGGGGATGTGCTGCCAGCACAGCCCAAACCCCCCCCTCGCTTTTCCCGGCATGGAAAGGCCACAAACTTCCTGGGATTAATAAAGTCCATCAAGCACAGAGCCGGGTGATACCAACAGAAGGCTTCCTAAAGCGTGGAGAGGGGAGAACTGCGACTTCTGGGGGGGCAAAACCTCTCGTCAAGAGGGGGGAAACAATAAAGTCCTACAACGGGCCCAAAATGCTGAATATGCTGAGCTGGGAGGGATCCAACTCCAAGCCCTGCACAGGGCACTCCCAAGAGTCCCACCACGTGCCTGAGAGCATATTTTATTCCACTAATAAGTGAAGAGCTGAAGTTTTGTGGCTCTCAGCCCACAGGGAATAAACCCAAAGGCAGCAGAGAAGCTCAGAGCGAGGCTGGGGTTAAATTATTTCCTCTCCCTGTCACGTGGCAGAGCAACTTCATGGCTCCACAAACCAGTAAATAACCTGGAATTTATTAATTCATAGACCTTTAACCTGATATGCAGATATTCAAATGTCCTCCTGTAACTGATTATGGGGTTGTTTTTAAAAAGGAAAAAAAACCCCAAGCAACGACAGAAAGCCCAGGCCCTACTAACACCCCACAAATGGCATTCAAGAAGTTTCCAACTTGCAAGCTTGGCCTGCAAAAACAGACTTTGGCAGGGCTGCTGTGTCACACAGCAAAGCTCATCCTCGTGCATCCAAATAACTCAGAGGTCGGGGGGGCCTCAATATCCCCCAAATCCAGGCAGAGAAGCTGCTGAGCTCACCCAGAATCTCCCCTTTGCTCTGGATTTTCTAACCCAGCTGAGCTTCCCCTCTCCAGTTTTTCTCTCCTTCTTCTCGCTGTGGGTTCTGCTCCCTCCCCCTCTGACTTCCTCCCTCCAGCTCCTCTCCCTTCCCAATCCTTGGCACCCTTTCAGCAAAGGCACTGCAGATTCTGCCTCTCAAGTGGGCAGCAGCTCCACGGAACAGCTGCCTGGCAGGGGGAGCACAGAGCACTTCAGCCTGGCCTGGAACGAGCCTGAAACCCGGCACGGCCCAAGATTCCCACGGGATGTAAACAAGTAAACAAGATTTATCCTTTCTTTGATGACCCAGTAACACATCAGTGCAACACAAAGCCTGTCCAGTGTGAGCAAAACCAGCCCAAAACTACCAACAGTTTGTATTTCTGGCTGTTAATAAATTATTCCTCTGGAAAGGGAAGGGGAGGCTGAGGCAGAGGAACGTCACAGATCTACACTTTGGTTTCCCTTCAGAGGTAGAAAAGCAGCAAAGCCGCCTGTGAAGCTGCAAAATAATCAACAAACAGCCCTGCAAATCCAGCCTGGGAGCTAAAAAAGAAAAGATGTCAACATCATCAGCCCCAAGGAGGAGACTCCAGGCCAACCAGTTCCCAGTTATGTCCGTGGCACTGTCGGGAGGTTCAGCGGATCTTCTGGGCTGAAACCCTTCCCAGAGGAGGAGGAAGAGGAGGGATAAACAGAAGGAAGCCCTGAGGGGGCTGGAGTTGAGCGAGCACATTCCAATGACAAGACACAAGGAGGCTGTCTTGCCCGTCTCTGCAGCGATTCCCACTGTTAAAGGAAAAATCCGGGAATGCCCGAGCCAGGAGCACTGGGGGGGTGGGGGAAGAGGCATCAGGCATTTAGGAAAAGGCAGGGGATGATTTTACAGGTGTGCTGTGGGGTGGGGCCGGAGTAAAGGGCAGAGGGATTTCTGTGCAGGTGATCTGGGAGAGGTTCCCGCCCTAGGAAGCAGAATCCTTGTGGGGAGAGGGAGCAGAGATTCCAAACTCCTGGCTTGAAGGAGCGGGTACTGAGGGCATGGATTCCCCAGTGAGGCTCAAGGGTTACAGCACATCACCCCTTTACAGCCTCTGAAACATCTTAGTGGCTAAACCAGAGGATTTACATCATTTTTCCCCTCATTTTTGCAGTCTGTGACCACTGGGAGAAAGCTCTGCTCATGGATACCACCACCTTTCTCCTCCTCTATCCCCAGGGGGGCAATTCCTTGAAGGCTCTGGTCTGCCTGAGCACAGAGCCACACTTGGGCTGCACAATCATCCCAGAATATTAAAACAACCCCCGAGATTTCTTTATAAAGAGAAAACTGCAGCACACCCCCTATTACACAAACAAGTCCAGAAAACACAGTGGGTTCATTTCAGCAGGCTCTGCACCTCCAGCCCTGCACATCAGGCAATTTAGCCAATCTAATAATTAGACTATTTTATTAACTGCCCAGAGTGAGAGCAATAGAACTTGTTAACATTTCACTCACCGGCGCTCCCCAAACTGTTGTATATTTAACATCTTTTCCTGACATTTTTATACCTCCTCCTGAAGAGTTTGGTGTGCTCTGACCTTCCCCGGGGAAGGACAGTGCTAAAGGTGACCAAAGAGGGCAAACTCTGCCCCAAGGAGTTACAATTGGGATGGGTTTCACAGGACTGGGGGTGACTCCAGGCGCTGGAACAACTTTGATTAATGATCTCGGGATCTCCAAGAAGCACCCAGTAACCCAACCCAGGGAACTGCCCTCTGGTTTGCAAGAAGTTTTAAATCAATGGGCTGGTTTAAAAAAAGAGTTCAAGAAGCCCCCCTCATCAACCTAATTCTTCTCAATAAAGGTCAGGAAAGTTTTGACATTAACTGCAGAATAACCCAGGCAAACTGTGAGTTGTGTTACCTGGATTTTCAATCCCCTTATAAATTCTGCAAGTTCTCCACTTGTTGGCTCTGGGTAAAGACTGACAACAGTGAACACGACTTTTCTTTAAATCAGATTACATGTTTATTCTTGGAGGCTTTTCCCTTCTCTCCTCCCCTAATGAACACACCCAAAAGGCAAAAAAAAAGTGCTTAATATTTCCAAGAAACGCAGGAAAGGCCTTTTGTATTTTGTCCTGATGTAACAACGGGAATTCCAATCAAAGATAAACATCTCCCCCTTAATTACTGTGTGTTCACAGTCAGCTAAACCTACTTCTGACCACTAGAACCACACTCAGGGGGTCACAGGTGCAGGTTGGGGCAAGAGACGTGGTCCCAGTCCCATCCTGGGACAGGCTGGATGTCAGGATTCTCCCTTGGCCTCAATTCCCAGGTCTTTAAAAGATTTCAAAGCCTCATGAAATGGGGGTGGGAGGAGTTGGTTTCTGGTTTGAACACTCAAAAAGCCACAGCAACAGATTCCAAGTACACATTTCTCTTGGTTTTTCTATGTGTATATATATAAATAAAATATAGATCTAAATAAAGATGCAAACCCCCCATAATCCAGCCCTCCCCAGAGCACAGCCACTTGCCTCCTACCCAGGACCATTTTGCCAAGCAGAATGTTCTGTTCTCTCCTGGAATCATTACTTCCCTCCCCGATTTCTGCACAATACCTCAGGTAGAGGAATAATTTATAAGCCCCCGTAAAAAGCAAAGCTGTTCAGCTGCTCTGAGTTTGCAAAACTCTGGAACAGGAGGGATTTCACTGCAAAAAAAAGAAAAAAAAAAGAAATAGTGTCTGTGCACAGATTAGCTTTGCCCAGAATTTAATACACACACAGAGAGGCAAAGAACAGCACGGCCAGAGCTGCAGGAAGCAAAATCTCAGCGCTGATAAAGGGACCTGTCACCGGTGCTGATGTTAAAACTTCGCTTTTTTCCGACTTAAAGAACACATGCCTCTGTGTGCATTCCCTTTTTCCTTAATTAACTCCTCTGCAGCACCCCTTGGGCGCACGCTGGGGGCTTCAGGAGGAGTCCTAACAACAACAACAACAAAAAAAATAAGAGTTGTTTTGTTTTTCTTGTCGTCTCCGCGCGCTGCGACATCTCCGGGGGTCGGGGCTGGCCCCGATGTTTACAGAGAGGGGGAATTCCACGGGGTAGATGCTCCACCAGTACCTTGCAAATATTGTTGAGGCAATACCTTCCCCCCCTCCCCTCGTGTTTTCAAAGCACATCATAAATCCAGGCCGGGTTTCCGTGCGTGAACCCTGCTCGCCACGGAGCCGGAGCCCCTTGGCATGAAGGCAAAGAGGGGTTTTTATAAATAAAACTTAATGGAATCACCGGGCACCCCATTAATTCAGGAACACTCTGCCTCGGCTTCAAAGGGGATCCTTGCAGGGAAGACGGTGTTTTTGCTGCTTTAACGATTTGCTACTTGTACTTGTCATAACTACACGGCCCAAATATGCCGGGGCAGGGAGCAGGGCTTTGGGGAAGTGCTCAGTTCCGCCTCCCAGCTCCAGCTCAGCTCAGCGGATTTGAGGCTTTCGAGAGGAAAACGGCCCCATAAATCTCCACTTGGGGCATCTGTGTAGTGCCAGGCCACGAGAGGGATCTCCACAGCCCCCACCTCCAGCACCCAACCCCAGGACAGCCCTGAAGGATTCACCATCCAGGGCTGAGAGAGGTAAAACCACCCACGCCTCATCTGAGCAGCGTGTCCCACGAGATAAGTGGCCTGCTAAGAGTTTCCACACCATTATTTGCTTAATCCTTTTAGTGAACATGAAGGCTCCAGTTTTAAAGTCATGTTTTATCCCCATCTCCCTGCTCTGCATTGGTATTTATGGCTCCTGACTCCAGGGAGGGGACTTTTTCTGGGAGAAGCAGATCTGGACCCAACTCCTGGACACACCTGTAAATGTTTTGCTACCTCACACACATTTTTTTGAGCCTCAGTCTTCCTAAATCTCTTTTAAAAACATCCTATATTAAAAATGTCCTAAATTACATTTAAAAATGCGAACAACTCTCTCTCTCTCTCTCTTGCATGTTTTCAGTACTTATGAATATTTTAAGGAACTCAACTATTCAGCAAACACACACACAGAGCACTTCAGAGAAAAACCATTTGGGATGAATTTTTGATGGAAAAACAAAAGGGCTGTCATAAGCTCAGGGAAAATAAATCTGGTTTTAGTCATCTGTTTGGGGCTGTTTTCCTCAAAATAAAAGTAAAAAGCCATTGCCTCCACTGGGAATCATTTTAGTGAGGACAAGCACATGGAAACTAAAGAGTTCTCTGGGCTAAGGGGACCCCCACCCAGGAGGAAGGGCCAGGTACCCCCCAGCAGGATTTGGAGGGATGATTCTTTGCCAGACCCTGGGAGGGCAGAGCCATATTTGTCCACCTCTGACCATCTCTGTCTTCAAGCAGAATGTTACAGAGTCATTTGTGCTCCTGAGTGTCTCAAAATCATGGAATCGTGGCTTGGGTGAGGTTGGAAGGGACCTTAAAGATCATCTCATTCCACCCTCTGCCACAGGCAGGGACACCTTCCACTAGCTCAGGTTGTTCCAAACCTCATCCAAACTGGCCTTGAACACTTAAAGAAATACGGTCTAGACATCAATCAAAATAAAATCAACCCCAAATACCCTACAGACATCAATGATTTCATCCAACTCCCACCACACTGGTTTTTTACACATCTTCTGAGTTTGGGACTGGAGACACCGACAAACACCAGCGACAATTTAATTCAAATTCCCATTCCAGCGACACCAAACCTCCAGCCCTGCCCCCACAGCTCTGCTTTAGCCCCACGTGCACCTTTTCCCTGTTTATCCCTTCCATTTGTGTTGCTCCCTGTCCTTCCATTCTCCTCCCAAACTCCCACCTCTCTGTCCCAGTGCCCGTCTCCTCCTGCCTGACACCGATCCCTTGCAGTACCCCAGAACGGCCTCTCGCCGCTCCCTCAGACCATTCCTTTCCTCCCTTCCTCCTAAATCCAAGCTGTTGCAGAGCATTTCCCCCTGCACTGATGAGGGGAAGATGGAAAGAGCAACAAGGAATTCGGGGGAGGGCTCCAGCTGAGCCGGGTCCTCTCCCAGATTTTCTCTGCCAACTTCCCCGAGCTCTCTTTCCTCAGAGGGGAGGTTGTTGCAAGACGTGCATTAAATGTATGAAGTGTACAAAAACGCTTCCCACAGGCAGCCAGCTCTCCTCCAGAGGGGAATATCAGGGCTCTGTTCAAAGGGCACCAAAGGAACAAGGAAAAAATGAGCTGCACACGCTGCAGCCGACGTCTGGGATTTGGGCAGAGCAACTCCTGCTCCAGCTCCTAAACCCCGCTCGGTTCCACCTTTCTGAAACCACACTCACGTACCCAAATCACCCTCCAGACCTACACTCCTGCTTCCTGCAGAGTTTTGCTCCGTGGGGAATTCCAAGACAAGTTCTGTTCATTTCATTCTATTCCTTTTCAGCAGGTTGGGGTGTTCAGAGTCACTGAGGTTTTGGTCCCTGGGGGGATTTCACAGCAAGGCTTTGACTTCAAGGAGCTCAACTGCCTCTCCCAGATATGGTACAAACTGTGCTTAAACCCTTGAGGAAACCCCTCACTAGATATTCCAAAGAAAATCCCAAACCTTCTTAGGAAAACAACAAAAAAACCCACAAAACTCTTCCTTCGCCACATCAAGCTGTTATTTAAATACTTCAAATAAATACTTCAAATACTTAAAACTGCCCTGGCAGTGCAGCTAATTCATACCTGGTTTTCACACCAGAGACGTTCAGGCACACGAGATTTATTTTTATTCATAAAGTCACCCCTGACTTTATTGCTCCCAGGTTCTTTTCCACCCAGAAGGCCCCAAGTTCTCACTGTCACCTCTCCTTCCCCCAGCAAGGCCACAAACTGGGGCTCAGCCTCTCCAGGTGATGCCCAAGGCCATGTTTACACCCTCAAATCCTCCTGTCTCCTTAGCACATTTTCCCTGAAGGATCTTAATTCCCAAGGTGACGTGGGGGACACATTCAGAGCCACCTGAAGACCCAAACCCTTGCCAAGGAATTCCTAGCGGGAACCTCAGGGAATCAAAACACTTCTTTACAAAAATCACACTTGAGTTTCCAACTCTAGAAAAGAATAAAGAAGATTTCAAAGGAACAAAAGCCTCCCTCCCTCCACCCTTCACATTGTGTGGACCCTCCCAATTTAAAAACCTAATTTTGAGCCTTTTATGTGCTCAAACCCTCTCTCTCCCTGGGTGTGTTTTTTTGCCTTTTTTTTTTTTTTTTGTTAATTTTGCACACAGCTGTCTGTTGTACTTTCTCAAATGATGCCAGATGCTGGGTTCATCAACCCAAGGCAGGAAAACAATGGTTTGAAAGCAATTAGAAGCACCGAGGCTGCACCGAGGCTCATATTAAAATGTGATAACACTGTTCTAGTGGGAATTGCAGCGCTGCTGCATTTCTGACATTTCTGTGCTGCCAGGCAGGCAGGATGTGCTGGAAGTGGGCCCTGATCGAGGAGGTAACATCCTGGAATTTGTTCCTGGAGTAAATGAAGGATTAGCTGAGTTGGAAGACTCGGAAGGGGTTTTCTTGCAGCCCCAGCTCCCACGTTGTGTGAACACTGATCTGTCTGTGCTCACCACTGCTTAAGGAAAATGTGAGGAAAAAGGACATTCCCCTGATCCCTTGGCTGCAGCCAGCTTGGACCCAACACTCCAAAATCAGGAATCAGAGCTGAGCTCCACCCATCTGATCCAGTCCAAGGAGCTCCAGGTCAGCTCCAAGCAAATACAGATCCATCAATTGTCCCTAATACGCAGGAGAAGCCACTGACAGGGCTTGTGACCCACAGGCCCCCTGGAAAGTTTAAATCATCGCCCCCATTATCGAGGAAATGAAGATCAAAGTCCCCATCAGGGTCTCCCAGCTTGTTAACAGACATAACAAGAGATGGTCACGGGCCTGGAAAATTTACAGCCCGGCCATGTGTCCACACCTGGAGGCTGATTGAGTTTCAAGTTCAGGTTAAACACGAGCAACGAGACTGGAGGTCACCCAGCAGCCTCTGCTCCCAAGGCAGTGGTCCATGGGAATACACTGCCCTTTCCAAGCTTTAAAGCTTTTCTGGAGACAGAAGTTTTGCAGAAAAAAAAAAATCAAAAAAACTTCCTGAGCTTGTCCAAGACAATAAATTTATGCCAGAACCACACACATCGTATCCGTTGCTCTCTGGGCGGAAGGAGAAATGAGCTTCTGCTGCAGCCTTTGCCACGGCCCTGCCCCTTTCCAGCCTCACAACTGCCACACACAGCTTTAAATTCAGTTCAGACTCTCCTCCCTGTTGATTTTGCACAGGGGACACACACATCCAACCCCTCCTTGCCCCAGTTGTACTCACCTCGGGGTGGAAAAGCCAAGTGGTACCTGAAAGACCAAAGAGAAGAAAAGAGTCATAAGATACGTTATTTTCTCAAAGATCTGTTCCAGCCTGATGGATAAGGGACAGATGGGAGAATTCTGCCAGGAACCCCCCCCAAGAATAGGCAACCACACAGTCTGGGCAGGAAGCTCCAAGAGGAATTGTGATATCCCATATCCCAGTTCAGGGTCAGTCTGGATGGGGCTTGGAGCAACCTGGGATAGGGGATGAGCTTTGAGGTCCCTCCCAAGCCATTCCATGATTTTATGGACTTCCATCCCCTGGAACAGATCTCCTACTCCAAACACGAAGCTTTAGGTGACCTTTTGCTTCACAGCCTGAATGAAAAGTCCCTTCCAACCCAAACTATTCCGTGAGTCTCTCCTTGTCCTCGTCTCACACCTCCCCTACAGCAGCAGCAGCACCACAGAGGGCAACACACGCTCTGCCCACGCCAGAAAAAACTCATTTCTTCCTCTCTCACACTTTGGGCACATCTTGGGTTGAAATCAGAGTCATTTTAATAAAGGAACAAGCACTGGGGAGTTTTGGAAACAGATCAAGGATTGGGGATAAACCACAAAGTGACCCATTCACAGGCAAGATGTGTGTAACAAAGGGTTGGTCTATAGGCATTAGTGGCAAGAATCCAGTGTGCAAAAATCCAATCAATTTGTTTCCTCATTAAAAGCTTTCATGAAGAAAATGATTTAACACGAACATCCAAGCAACTGACACAGATTAATTAGAAAACAACAACGGAATTCTGATTAAGGGCATAATATTTATTTGACTTGTTTGCTTTGGATGAAAATGAAAAAACTGAGAACGTGCATAGACAGAAGAAACTTTGCTGGGAGACTGGGCTGGGTGATAAATAACAGCTGTATTAGAGAGGAGAGAGCCACACTGCTGGGCTTGGTGGCAAAAAAGGGCTGCAGATTTCTCCAGGCCTTTGGATGCTCTTGGCAGTGGTTCCCAAATTTTACAAGGAGCTCTTTCCTCTCCTATCCTACAGTGGCTACATCTTCTCTCCCAAACTCAGAGAGGCAACACCACCTGCCCAAGGTCAGGGCAACCCCAAGAGCAGCTCCAGCTTTTCCTTTCCAACCAGCATTACCTGTTACTCAACCTTTACTTTGAGAATTCAATCATTATTCAATGTCTGAGTGGAGAAAAATCTCTCCCTCCACCCTCACCTCAAGCCCTCCAAAATCCACCAGCCCTGAGAGCTGAAATACTTTTGTCTCCTGAGCGGACAAGGACAGCAAAAATCACTGCTTGGTTTGTGAACTTTTGTCTCTTGTGCTTGAGAGACCGTCCTAATCTCCCCTGCACATGTTTTAGTGATAACATTTACTGCACCAGGGCCAAAATGATTTTCTGTCACTTGTAATTCCAGCTCAATAAAAGTATAAGAGCTTTGTTTCTAACCTCTGTCATTTTTAATACAGTAAAATGGCTTAAAAAAATGTAAAATTGAGTTCCATTTCCTACTGGACCAGCAAGCCCATGTTAAGCTTCACTCTGATCAAATTTAAGGCAGGGGGGAAATACCAAAAACATGCTTTGCTTTCGCTTTATTTTTATTTTATTTTATTTTTTTTAGCATAAGGAAACAGTCAGAAATTCTAATCTGGTCAGATCAGGATGTGCCTTTAATCTCAGGCTTTGATCATTTTCACTCTGGAAAGGCTTAAGCAGAGAATGAAAGTTAGTTTTAAAATTTAATCGGGAGTGGGAGGAAAATGGTCTTGTTCTTACAGAAGATGGAAGAGTAATGATCCAATTCCTTCCTCTGCCACTGACTGCATGGAAATCTTGAATAAATTACTGACCCTAAGAGTGTAGAAGGAACTGAAAATACTGTGGCATCATATCCAAGTATTTTCACTTACAGAATTTTTCTTCCCGCTGATGTTTTGCCCAAGAGAGGGTGGGGAAAGCACCACGTTGTGCTTCCCCTTCCTGCAGGCAACTTCAGCCTCAGCTGATCACCAAGTTCTCACCATTCTGACAGAATATTCTTTTCTTTTTGCTCCTGCAGGAAATTCAACTGTTTGGGCAAAACACCCGATTTTTGCTTCAACAGCCTCAGGGGTTAATTCAGAAACAGCCACAGCCCTGGCTCCTGTGCAGGATAAAATCAGAATAAAACAGGTTTCTGTGCAGCAGAGGAGGAGGAACTCCCTCAGCAGCAGCAGGTTCTCACCTTGGGCCGTTCTCCAAAGTGCAGAGCTTGAGGCCAATTAATGTTTTTGTTCCCAATTAACAGAGCACTGAGGAGCACGTTGCTCAACACCCCCATCCGTGGGTAAGAGGCACTTACACAACATTTCCTTCTTCAGCTCTGCCCTGAAAGATGCAGCCCAGTAACACCTCACAGTAAATAATTAAAAATATACTGTAATTGCTCCACACACATCCCCCCTGAGCCAGCTTAACTCAGAAACCAAAGGCTTCCTCAACTGCATCTGTATTTTGGAAGTTATTTGCTTTGGGATCAGCTTGATGTTTTCATCCTTAACAAACAATTTTTTTAGATCTCGCCAACACCAGTAAAAGCTTCTCACTCGTTTTCCTAACTAGGAAGTTTGGGAATAGGAGAAGTATTTGGTTGTGTCTCGAGTGTTTCTTTTAAGCACATGATTAAAAAGGCTGCCATGCCCCAGGAATAATCCCCCCCCAAGAAGAAAATCGGTTCAAGGCCAGGTTGGACGGTGCTTGGAGCAACCTGGGCTAGTGGAAAGTGTCCCATGGCAAGCAGGGGTGGGACTGGCTGATCTTTGAGGTCCCTTCCGACCTAAACCACCCTGGGATTCCACAGGATCAAAGCAAAGAGCTTTCAGCCCTGCAACAGGAAGGTGCAATTCACACACCAGACCTTAAGAGAGCAGAGGGAAAGGGGGAAAAGCTCCTGTCGAAGGATGAACAACTTCCAGCAAAACGAGCCCGCAGAGGAGATTTTTGGTGAGTTACGTGCGGTGAGGAACTCACCCAGAAATATCTGATTTCCACTACAAAGCCAAAGGACTTGTGTTCTGCTGCCAAGAGTGTAACAAGAGACACCCAATGAGCAATTCCCCCCCTCACAGTTCCCAACAAACCACCCACCTCTCCCACCTCATCGACGTTTCAGGCCACAGAGGGAGCCCGAAAAACACCAACTGTTCCTCCTGGTTGTGGCGCCTGTGAGGATGCACCTTCAGCAGGCAAAGAGAGGGACTCTTTCCTGAGAATGTTTATGCTTTTTGCTCCTGAAAAACATCCAGACTCCAGTTCTAATCCAGACCCAATCAAAACTGCGGCTCAACTGTGCAAGCAGAACTCCAAGGGGGAGTCACCACAAAAAGAGCAGAAGGAAATGCTGCTGGAGAGGGAAATGGGGTCACAGAGCAGGCAGGGTTGCCAGAATGCCTCATTCCCAACAGGAACCCTCTGCCCTCCAGCCTGGAAAAAGAACTAATGATGGTCTGGAAGGACCAGAGCCTTCTGCTGCCTCCCACTTGGGCTTTCAGAAGGGAAAGCTGACTCCAGGAGCTCGCTCATAAATCTCATCTTCACCCTGGTTTGGAACAGGAGCATCAGCTTGGCACCTGTGTGGTTTGAAAATTAAGTTCTCTAAATCCTCCCCCTCCTTCCAGGTCTGTCTATGATGGATTCAGCTTCAGGAGTTGGCTTTTTGTAGCTCTGACCTGGGGACAGTGATGCTTCCTGGGCTGGTCAAGCAGAAAAAGTCACTTTAACACTCCCATCCAACGGTGTTTAAACCAAGGAAACACAGAAATATCCCCTCCTGCTCCAAAAGGAAGAGCTGATAGAGCCCTGGAATACAGAGGATTAAATTCCCCCCTGGCTCAGTATTTCCCCTGCCACAACTGGGTCTAGATTTGCCCTTTGGGGCAAGCCCAGCACTTGTGTTTTCTTGGAGCACCAAGATAATTTGGTTTTCTTCCAACATTTCCAACCTTTACACAATTCAAGTAGATCTACCCCAGGCCCCTCATCCTCTGTTGTTGTCATGGGGAGAGTCACAAATGCCATCAATGCCCAGAAATCCAGTAAAATACATAATTAACACACACCCTCCTCCCCATCCACAAAAAGTTGCTGACCAGCATCAGTAAATCAGACATCAAACCTGATTTATTTGGGGCCAGAAGCAAAAAAAAATCAGTGTCTGAAATCTCAGTGCTACTGAGGGGTCAAATTTGATGGGTATAATGGTCTCTCTGCAGCTCTAAAGTCTCTAAAAGTCTAAACCCCACTTTCCTCTCAGACTCAATTGCAGCAGGAACCATAAAATAAAGTCAGGTTTCAATCAAATTTCCTGTATTTTCCTGTCCAATTAAGAACACTAATATCACCACAGATGTTATTGAGTTAGATATTTTGAGACAGTCTAATTTGTTTGGTGCACGGCGTTCGTTGGGTTTTAATGTTTGGGGGGGGGGGAATAATAATAAAAAAAATAAAATCAATGCTGTACAGGATTTCAAGCAGAAAAAAAAAAAAAACAAAACGAGATGAAAATGGGATTGGGGAGTTCACCATTAGCAAAGTCAGTTACAAACCACTTCAAATGCATTTCTCAGCTAAATGTTACACAGAAGCAGCAGCAGCAACGCAAAGACTCTGGTTACACGGCTTCAATCATTTGCAGTCCTCAGGTTTCAGATTAACAATGCATCCACCAGGAAATGGAGGGGGCAAACAGGGGTAATTTTATCAGCTGGGATGGAAAACGATGCAAATCATTGCAAAGAGCCCAAGCCAGAAGGCACCAAACTGCATTAGCGGCAGAACCAAGGGCCACGCTCAGCCCCGGCTGGAAAAGCAGGTAGGGTGTGATAAAGCTGAGCTGAATTTGTGCCCCTGCCACAAATCCCATCCTGAGATTGCAGGATAAATTGGGAACATCCTCCCAGAAACTTGAAAAAGAAATCTAATCAGCAGGGCCAGGATTCAGTGTGACTGCTGAGAACTCCAGGAATGCCTGTGCTCGCAGATGCACCGGGCAGGGCGAGCAGAGGCTTCAGATCTCCATTAACACCAGCTGAGGTCCCCAAACCAACCCCCCCACCCCAAACAGCACCACATCTCCCCCACACAGAGGGCAAAACAACCTCAGCAGCTCATTTTTAGGCTCAAAAACGCAAATTAACCCCCCAAATCGCTCAGCACTGAAGTGACAGGGACTGGGCTTTTTTTTTTTTTTTCCTTCTTTTCTTTTTTTTTTTTCTTCCAGAATAAATCTTTATTTAATGGGCAAAGAAAGTGTGAATGAAATCCTGCTCAGCAAGATCGTTTCCTTGCTGAGCAAATAAATTTCAGCTCTCTGAAGAACATGAAGGAGGAGAACAGCACTTTGCCTAATTAAGGACAATGTGGTGGGGCTACAGTCCAGCCCTGGCATTAATGTGCTGAGCTCAATTATCTGCCCATCAGGTCACATCCTTAAATTCCTTTTTATCTTGGTATCACACATTATTCAGCGTAATGAGTTTAATATTGGGAGGAATTACAGGCAGTACATTTACCCTAATGAAGCAAAATTACCCTGCAATCGCATTTTCTTTAATTTCAATCTCGAAACTTTCAAAGAAGGGGGAAAATTGAAGTAATAAATGGAGTTAATATGGGTAGAAGTTTATTAAAACAGGCCTGTTTTGTCCCCAAAACCAACCATTTCTGCTGCTCAGATTGAAGGAGAGTATGGAAACATGTCCCCAGGCACGGGGAGCATCACAGACCCCTCTGGATTCTGCTCAGCCTTGAAAAAGTTCTCTATTATTTCTCTTTTTTTTTTTTTGGCTGCCCAATAAGCCAAATCCTCTTCCCCTTTCTCATATGGAAATCCTGGCCAATTTTTTTCCTAATAATCTCTTTATATTTATATTTTTATATATTTATCTATCATATATATTTATATACTTTGTGTATTGTATAATATGTATTATAATATCTATTATTATATGCTTTGTTGTCTTTATATATTACATATAAATATAAATGTTTCTAGAAACAAATGTGAGATAATTTAAATACATTCATATTCTATTATACAA
>VYXB01000747.1:76657-124016 GCA_013397135.1 Pachyramphus minor | reverse complement strand
ATAATATAATCTAAATATGTCTATAAAATATTTGTATTATATATATTAATGCTTATATTATCTATCTAGTAACCATGGTGGTTCAAGGGTTGGACTTGATGCTCTCAGAGGTCCTTTCCAACCTGTCTGATTCTATGATATGTTTGATATATAGGATACATCACAATTCTATATTTGTTTTTATAGGTTTATAAATGTATTTGATATATAAAATGGTTGAGTATAATATGTTTGTTAATAATATTTATGTTAATTTTAATATATTGGTTTAATCCATATTTCTGACTCGCTGCGCCCCAATCACGGCTCTTGGTGGCAGAGCCCAACCTCTGGGTGAGGACACAGCACAGCTTCACCACAAAACCCCACATTTAAACCTCAGCCCAGCCTCACATCGAAGCCCTAAAACCACCCAACCAGGCACGGAGCTCACACGTGTCCTGGGAATCCAGGCCTGTCCCACCGGGACACCGGAGGCTGTGGAAGCCCTTGGCAGGCCCGGACACCTCCCACAAGTGTCCAACACACGGGAATTTTCACCCCAAAAACCACGGGCAGCCTTTCCCTCCCCGACAGCGGGAATGGTGCCAGCAGTTTAAGGAGGATCAGACAACAGGGCAGTAAAAATGAGGGTTTGGGGGGTGTTCTCCAGAGGGGAAGAGCCTGCTCCGTGCTGGAGCATGGATTAGTTCTGAGCCGCAGGATTGGGCCTCAGATTCGTGGCACTGCTCTGTCACAGCAGAGAGAGTTAAAGGCAGAGTTTTGGTGTCTAGTTGGGATTTGCTGGTGGGTACATGAGAAAAACACACCCTGAATTAAAGCCCCTTCTCCTGATCCCTGCCCTGATACAAACCAGCCCTGCCCTGCTCTCCTTTCAGGACTGTAACGTTTCACCTCAGGGAGGAAAAAGAAAAAAACACTAAGAATTTGTGCAAAGCTGCCTTCCAACAGGGAGGTTCAATGAGTGGCTGACTCTCAGGAGGTGGAGGGACTATTTGTCTCCATATTTTTTTTCCCCCCAAGAAATCCCATTCTCCTCATCTCACCCCCTGCCATTGTAACTGCTTTAGAAATGTCCAAATGCTGAGCTGAGGTCATTTAACAGCGAGAAGACTTTTTTCTTTTTGGTTATTGCTGTTGCCAAAAGGACAAGAATGGACTTGTGTTCTTGTATCTGATGCATCCCAGGTGTCACATCTGGGAACAGCAGCAACGTTCAAGGAACAACTTGGGACAAACCTTTGGCACCAATAGACAAACAGAAGCCACTGACAACTTTTTGGGGGTTCTGGAAGACAAGCAGAACTCCTCCCCAGCACCACATCCTCCCCATACTCTCTCCCCCTCAAAGCAAAGCTGCTTTTTAAGCAAGTTTTACCCCTTTTAAACATTTTTTTCCCCCATTCAGGACTAGAGTAGAGCCCTCAGTCTACAGTCAAGGTACAGAACCTCCTGGGGACCAAGCCTCCAGTTATGCTCTGTGGCTTTTCCTGGATGCCAGAGAAAGCAATTAAAAAAAGAAAAAAAGGCAGATTATCAACAAAATGGTATCAAATAGAAGCAGAAATATCCATTTAAGCAGATCAATTCCAAATTTAAGATGTCCCTGCTCATTACACGGGATTTAAGGGTCCCTTCCAGCTCAGACTATTGTATGAAAAGCAAAGATATGAGGAAAAAAAATTGCCAGGCCAGAGTTTCTATATAAGAAAGAGGAGTAAGGATTTGAGTTAGCAGGGAGGGAGAAAAAAAAAAAAGAACAGAAATAAAAGAGAACTGTTTCACCCCAACAGTGCACTTTAAGTAACCAAATGGATTCTGAAAGTAAAACAGCACAGGGGCTCATAACTCAGCCTTGTGGTGACAGCCTCCCCACAGCCACCTCCTGCATGGCCTCAGACACAGCTCCTCCAGCAAAAACAGCAAAAACAGCCCAGGCTGCCTCCAAAAAAAATGATAACCTGCAGCCACAACCCGCCCCCGACCTCCCACACTTCCCCCAGCGAGACGGGAACCATCCATCCTGCCAGGTAGCACGTGGAGACATAAAGCCCAAGCACTTGTTCACATTATAGTCATCCCTGACCCTCCTGGAGGGGGAATGTTATGAGGCCATGGGGAGAGAAGCCCTATAAAGACCTGACAGCCAAGTTACAGGAACAGTTATTGAGCCTGGCTCGGGATAATCACCCGAGATGAAGCTCTTCCCTCTCAGAGACGCACGTGTCTCTCCCCAGCAGTTGAGCACTTTACTCATGTCCATTATGGAGCCGAAGAATGAAACCCTACACACCCCACAGAGGGGTGCTGGGGCTGCTGGGCAGGCAGGAGCTTCCTGAAGACAAAGGCTGATGATTTCCTGCACACCCGCCACAAAAGCCACAGGAAGCTCCCCGAGGAGACAAACCCAGCCCCAAGAGCAAGACCTGCTCAGATCCTTTCAAATAAAACCATACAGTCATCGTTACAGTAATCTCCCACCACAAATCATGGCATTAATGGCTCAGGGCAGAACAAGGACGTTTGTATCCTCAGTTCTCCCCCTCTCCAAACGCCACCGAGCAATAAAACCCAGTCAGAAATCAGCAGCGCCCTGAAGAGTCTTTGCTCAAGGGCCTCGCTCTCCCCTCCACAAATACCTGCAATTTATTTCAATAAGCAACAGGGCTGAGGCCCCACATCTTAACCTGAGCATCCAGCAGGGATTTCACATCCCCTCTCCTGATGTAAAGGCTGCTTCACCAACCCCTCTGCTTTTTTTTTTGTTTGAATTGTTTTGAGGTGATTTGGTTCTAAAGGCTTTATCCCAAATTGTACCCTTAGGCTGAGAAAGGGCTGAGAGCCAAGGCTGAGTCACAGCATCAGCCCCAGGACCCAAAAAGCTGCTCCTTTTCGAGCAAATCAAAGCCAAACAAGCTCTGGGAAGCCAGAAGTCCATGGAATAACCACCATAGCAGCACCTTACCCCATTTCTCAAGCCCCACTCCCAACTCTAACAGCACATGGAGACAGACCACCTACTCCAAGAAGCAAGAACAACCCCGAGCCCCCAAGTTTGCCAGCTGCCTCACACATTTCTCAAGTTTCGTGCTATTTGGGTTTAATTCATTAAAACCAGACCTAGAGCTGCACTTTATGGAGAGAGAATCATCCCTGGGAAAGCTGAGTACTCTCAGGACACTTGGGGGGAAAAAAAAAAATCAAAAAATCTTCCTTGATGTCTGAATACCTCAGAATTCTCCTTATTTAACTTTTCCCATCCAAGATTCCAGGGAATAGGAATTTTTCAGAGGAATCACACCAGTAAACACACAATGGAGCCCTTTCCCTGCAATAATAGAGGACATTGCTACACCCCCACCCCCTCCATTCTTCCATTAGACAAGCTCCAGCCCCATGTTCCAAAGGTTTCCATCTTCTGCATTCAGCTTGTTTCAATTATTCAGGGCAACCCAGGCTGATAATTACACAGTCCCGAGTTGCTGAGTAAAACTGATGCTTAATTAGCCAGCAGGAAAGATCGATTAAGATCCAGCAGGGTATCTTGCAAAGTTCTTCAGTGGGACTGCAGGGAATAAAGTCTGGCTGTGCCCTTCCAAAGGATAAAATTCTCCTCTTCTCAGGGACTCGACAGCAGTTTTATTTAAACTGGATGCTCAGCTCAGTCAGCCACCCCGAGCTTTATGGTCAGGCCTCAACATGGAGCGACACAACTCATAGCTCGTAACCAGAGCATTAACAGCAAGCTCTGGATCACATTTCTAGCCAAAAATATAACGCAGCTAAGGCTGGAAGTTTTACTTGAGCCTTGAGCAGTCTGATTTCTGGTGGTTTTTTTTTTCTTGTTCCTCAATTTTCCCTCAGAACAATAAGGGGGAAAAAAAATTAGTTTGCTTCATTCATTTCTCCAAATGATGCATCTTGTGTTCTTATTCAGGACTGGAACAGTCCTGAGGACAGCAGGCTTTAAAATTCAGGTCTGCCCTGGGTTCTAAGTCAATAAATCCTCTTCATTCCTTTTTACTGTATCAAAGTCCAGACAATACGTTTTTGAGCTCAGGAGCCCCCTGTGAAATGGATACTTTGAGCAGCAAGTCCACAGCACGAATCTCTGCTCACTGTATTGATTTACCCACAGACTTAAGTGATGGATTTTCTCCACAAAAAAAAATCCTCTCTTGGAACAAGGGAGAAGGAAGAAAAGGAAAGGACCACAGACCCATATGAGAAGAGCTGTACATTCACAGCCCGAGGCAGAATTTTTAACTTCGAAATGCAGAAATTCCCAACAAAATAACGACAATTTTGCAGACAACCATAAAGCTGCTTAATTGGGAGCGTAAAAACCTTATTATACCAAGCCCTGAATGTCCATGAATTTTCAAAGCATGGGCCAACTCTACCAGCTCAAGGTACCCCAAGACACACCACCACTGAAGCACTTTGATTAGAGAATAATTCAGAGAACACCAACCTGGCTTTGACTTTCTGGAAGCCCAAAAGGATCACATCCCTCTGCTCCCTGGCTTCAGCACTCAAGTTTTCCTTCTGCAGCCCTTCTGCCAGGTAGTCCTCAGCATCTGGGGAAGAAGGAATGACAGGTTAAAAGTCAGAGATTCCTGTCCTTGGCTAAAAAACCCGGAGCTGAGGAGCCCTCGGGGCACCACACCAGTCTGAGCTGGAGACACGAGAGTCTGAAGACTTGATTTGGAGAAGGGAAGCCATGGAAGTGATTAAAGAGGATCTAAATATTGCATGTGATGACAGAGTTTCTCTCTGGTTGCAACAGTATAAGGCAAATAAACAAGTGAAAAGAAACCCTCCAAGGCAGAAGAGAGGATGAGGAGGGTGAGGGGAAACATGACCAGACCCAGTTCTACTCCACCTGCCTCTGTGCTGCCCCAAACCCTAAATATCTGCTGCTGTGGAAGGCTTTTGGCATTAAAGACACACAGAAGTGGTTCTCCTGCTCAGGGAGGATCCAAAGCATTCCTAAAACAAGAGCAAGATATCCACTGACACTCCAAAATCACCCTGATCTGTGATTTTCACAAGGCCACCCCCTGAAAAGCAGGTCAGTTGTGCACTTGTGTCACAACGTGGGTTGTCCTGCAGGGCTGTTGCTGGAATCCTCCACCCTGTGCCTGTTACAACAGAGGCAGCCAGACAAAAGCAAATACAAGATTCTCCCACCTGGAAACCACATCCATGTGCAGAAATCTAACCTGAGCTGCGAGACAAAAGGATTAAGTGCCTTCTATTCGCATAAATATTTATGTTCTTTACAGGAACCCAGAAAAAAACACAACAAACTGGTTGAAAACAAAACAGTTCCACTGACACCTGCTCTGCACAGAACACCAGCCTCCTGTTTCACTTATCCTTTAGCAGAGGAAAGATTGGCTTCAAAGCTCTGGTGTTGTACATCCACAGGCCCCTCCAACCTTTAACTCCCACCCCATACTGTGCCACTAATGTCAGTTTAATATCCTGCTTGCAAGACTTCCAGCTCCTTCTGCTTCAGCTGCCAGTCCAATGCCAGCACTGTTTAGCACACCCCAGGAACCTGCACAGCTCCTCAAAAACAGCTCCTCCACCTGCAAGCACGTCTCAAGATCAAAGTGCCACAGGAGAAATTAGTTTTGTTTTTTTTCCTGCTAAAACTGTGATCCCTCACTTCTCTTCACTGTCTGCTCGGGGTGTACTCAAAGGTTTAGAGCAGGGGAGGAAAAGAATAAAAGGTCTTTAAAGTGAAGAGCACAAGGAAGGACGTGGAGGGGGGACCAAGGTTGATGCTTGGGCATCCCCCAGGAACAAGACCCTCTTCCTTGCCTTCAGAGGGGCAGGATCAGGGACACTCAACTCTGCCCACAGCAGCCTGGGAAGCAGGAGTCACTCCAGATCATGACACTTGTCTACAACACTCCAGTTCTCCTTTTGGGGTTTATTCAGCTGAAAGCACCAGCTGCCATGGGAGCACCTGCTAATTACCACATTTCTGCCAAATGCAGACTCCTCCAGGTCCTCACCAGCTCCTGCCTCTTAATACAAATTCACTGCTAGTAATTGAACCCCGGGTCCCCTGCCTGGGGTAAGACCCAGGCTTTGCCAACCCCAGGCCAGTCTTCTAAACCTGAGGCTCAAATTCATTTTCAAGACCTCCCTCTGCAGTTTTAATTGCACACCCAAGGTGCTGTACCAGCTTACAACAGGACTAAAGATGGGGCTTAAATCACAAAAGCCATGGAAAGCACCCAAGTGCATATATCTGAGCACAAAGAGTAGATCTTGCTCTGAGGAGCCTCCCAAGAACAGATGAGGCTGAGGGGACAATTTATTATACAGAAGCATAAAAACAACACAGTAGAAATGGCCCAGCAAGGGAAGCTACACACAGGAAAAAAATACAGTTTTGCCACAGTGAGAGAACAAGCGAGGAAAACAAACTGCTCCCTGAACTGCTGCAAATCCCAGTTACACCCCTGTGTCATTTTTAAGCTCAGATTAACTCCATGAGTACACGATTAGCCCTAATACAGCATTTACTTACTGGGATGTCAGCACAGATCAGCTGCTGGATAAGTTATAGGAGAAGCAGGGTTGCTTGTGCAAAGCAGGCAGAGCCCCTCTCCGAGCCAGCCACGATGTTTATAGCACCAGGAAATGAAAAAGAAAGCCTAACCATAAACTCTCAAAGTGGATCAGGAAGAGCAATATGTAAGCAGCTCTAGAGTAAATCACCCTAATGTTAGTTTTACTGCTTGTCAGTAACATTATATTCTTGATGTTTATAGATTGCCCTCTGCGATCCACTCTGAAAGTTTACAGGGCTCTCTCCTCTTCATTTCCTGAGGCTAAAAAGGTAAGAGAGGGGGAGAAAAAAATAGTGGAGATTTCATCCAGTGTTTCAGGGGAGCTTCTAAAGGTGATTGCAGTTATCCACTTTAATCCTGCAGGAGATGCACAGCATCCTAAGAATTATGTCACAGCCACTGAAGTCCAGGTAGTAAATAACCTTTTAATGGCAGCACTAAATTCTGGGAGTTAATCAGCACTCAATGAGCAGAGCTGAAAGGCAGTCAGATGCCATGTGTATTCTCTCCATGCACACACACATTCAGTTGGTTTTTTACTCTTTTCTGCTCCTTTGCCATCGGAAATCCTACACTCCCTGTGCACTGGAACCAGTCCCACAGGATCCATGTAAGCTAATGCTGAGCCAACCAGTGTGTTCCAACACTTACTGGATGCTTCACCCAATCCCTCCTGCAGTTTATCACCCCAGCTGGCTGGGAAAAAATGAGTTTAAAAAAAGGGTTTAGGACACCTCTCAACACTGAGAGCACAGATACCTTGAGCTTCCCTGGGACTGCATCAACATTTCCAGGATGTGTCCCAAAACAGGCAGGGATTTGGAAGGTTGGTTGTATCATCTCATCCCACTTGTCTAAATAAATCTGTCATCTGCTGCACACAGTGTTCCTTGAGCTTTGCTGGAAGCTCAAGAAAGGATGTTTTAATTGTGAAACAATATTTATTGATGAGCCTTTTGTGGGGCTGAGTGAGAGGAAACCTTGGGAACAGAAGGAACCGTTATCCATCCTCCTGCAGTGGGATCAGTGGGACACTTTCCCATGGAAGGAACCAGAGGGGAACTGAGAACACCTTCTCAAATTTTCAGCTTCCTAGTCTCAACCCCAGTTCCCCAATATTTAAATTTTGGAGCTACTCATTGTGCTGCTGACTGGGGCTTTATCACCCCTCACCAAAGAGCATTTTAGTGTTTATTTTTCAAACAGCTTTGTGCAGCAGATGCACAAAGTGCTGGTGCCCAAACTCCAAGAGGAAAGCCGCTTTCCAGACCTGAAATCAAGAGGCTCAAGAAGGCAGGTGAAGGGCAGATAATCTGATTGACTTTGCTCCTCCAAATAAAAGCAGCAGCTCTATGTTTGTCAGAGATGTATCACATTTTTAGAACCGCTTTGTCAGCCTTCAGGAGGAATCTGTGCTAGCAAATATGAAACACTCTTTCTTAAAAAAAAAAAAAAGAGGCAGTTTGAAAAGAGACCTGACTGAGCCAAAAGTGAAACTGTGCGACTAACAGTGTAAATAATAATGAAGTGTAAACAACATTTAAATTGCTTATTACAGGGTGGGCCTTAAAGTAATAATTGTTGCAACCAGATCTACTCCTAAGCAGACAATGGGATGCATTTAGAAGTGTTGCAGAATAGCACATTGTGCTGGCTCCAACCACGGCAACCTCAGGCGTGCCTTATCTGATGGATGCAGAACCCCTGAGTACCTGCAGCACACAAACAGCCCTGCACTGTGCAGCAAACTTCAAAATAAGGAAGCAGGTGTTCCTGCCTCCTGACTTTGTCATTTCTGCTTGAAATACAAGAGTTCTTTTGCTAATGCAGTTTGGATAAATATATATATACATACACAGCCAATCTGTGTATACATACACACACTCATGTTATATATATATTTATAAAATAGAATAATTTGGGTTGGAAACGACCTTAAAACTCACCCACTCCAGCCTCCTGCCATGGGCAGGGAAACCTTCCACTATCCCAGGTTGCTCCAACCTGGCCTTGGACACTTCCAGGGATGGGGCAGCCACAGCTTCTCTGGGCAACCTGTGCCAGGGCCTCCCCACCCTCCCAGAGAAGAATTTCTTCCCAAAATCCAATCTACTCTGGTAGTTTGAAGCCATTCCCCTTTGTCCTGTCACTCCAAACTCCTGTAAAGTGTCTCTCTCCATGTTCCTTGTTGGCTCCCTTCACATACTGGAAGGTCACAATTAGGTCACCCCAAAACCTTCTCTTCTCCAAGCTGAGAATATATAATATATATAAAATATTCCCAGCCTGCAGAGCTGGAAGCCTCCTCAGCCACTGGAAGGCCTCAAGACCATACAGATTGTTAAGACACAGCAAGTTTGATCCAGAGGTATGTGACATGCAATTAATCTCCATTCATAGCCTGCTCTACCTGTCAGCAAACAAAGGCTGAGCTTTAGAAGGAGATCTGAAGCCTTCAATTAAAAACAGTCAGCTAACAAGAAAATAATCTAAGTTAAAGGAAGGTGGCAGGTGCAGAAATGAGTTGTTTACAAAAGTGTCAGCCCTGAACAATAAAGTGCTGCACATCAAAAATGTGAAGGGGTGAACTTCAGCAGAGCCCCCGTGATTAAAAACCAGAGGGGAAAACCTCCACCTACATCTGGGGGAAGACACAAAGCATTTGGGAGTGAGCTTTGATGGGCTTGGAGGCTCCACACTGACTGACAGACACCAAGGACTGGAAGTCATCCACGCCTTGAGATGAGCGCCCAGTGCTGCCAGGAGCAGGAAAATGGACGTTCAAAGGCCCAAATCCAACTTATCAGCCCCTTCCTTCCCACCACACACTCCAGCAGCAGCAGCACCTGTGGGTGCCACGAGCACAGGTGGTTTGGTGACACCCCTGTTCCCCTAACTTTGGGGCTGACCTTGTATTTTGGGGTAGGTAGAACATGGCTACATAACCACAGCCTTTCTCCCAGCACACCACAGAACCAGCAACAGCTGCAAAGGCCCACACAGAATTTAGGTTTGTGAAGCATGTTTTAATAGCTGAGTGTGGTCTGTGCTTGGCTGACCCACCACTTCAAGGAGTGGGCGTGTTGTAGTTTAAGTTTGTGGAGAAATCCGTGGAAAAACAGCTCCAGAAGCCCCAGAGCTGCCCCCTCACACCCACAGAATCCTTGGGGTTTGAAGGGACCTCTGGAGACCATCCAGTCCAACCCCCCCCTCCTCAAGGCAGGTTCCCCTAAAGCAGGTGACACAGGAACACATCCAGGGGGGTTGGAATGTCTCCAGAAGGAGGCACACAC
Organism: Pachyramphus minor; assembly: GCA_013397135.1. Taxonomy (NCBI): domain Eukaryota; kingdom Metazoa; phylum Chordata; class Aves; order Passeriformes; family Tyrannidae; genus Pachyramphus; species Pachyramphus minor. The sequence continues at coordinate 114,130 of VYXB01000747.1, read as the reverse complement.
AGGGAAACGCTGTCAGAAGGAGCACGAGCTCCCTCACTCAGAAGCCAAACCCTCAGCTCACACCCAAGTTACCAGCGAGTGAGGCCCGCACTGCTCTTCCCAGCTGCACCCCAGTTTTCTATGTGGTCGAAGCTCTCCAGAAGACACATCCCCACAAGCTGCACATTCCCAACACCAGCACATCCCAAACCAGGAGCCACCACTGTCCCAGCCCCAGGAGAAGCCTGCAGAGGGGGCTCAGCGCAACCCACGAGCTGCTTCTACCCTTTGTCTCACCTTAACGATGCTCAGAGGTGGAACCTCCCCCAGCTTTCCTGAAAGCTCTCACTGAGCAAGAAACGCCAGAAGAAACCCCTCAATCTTCCACACACTCCGACTCCGGGACCACCAGAAGACTCTCCCATCCCTAACACACACACAGGGACCCACGTGGCAGCTCCTGAAAAACAGGAGCACAGCCCCAAACCCGCCAGGACAGGCAGCCACGTGCCCTAAACTCTCCTGAGGGGCAGAGACAGCGAGGCCACACAGCCTGAGCACCCCAAACCATCAGCCTTGCAGAAGAAGCCCCCCCAGTCCTTCCACTGCTCCCCCTGGCTCAGCACAGCGGGGTTAAAGAAGCTTTGCAGCCTCTTCCCCTGCAGCCACGGCGGATTTCCCCCCATGAAGCAGAAGAGGGGCAGGGAGGGATCTGCTGTTACCTTCCAGGAGCCTCAGAATTTCCTCTGGGATCATGACACCTGCCAGCCGCCTTCCTACAGGAGCCAAACGTGCTGCGACCGCTCCTGTCCCAGGGGGGCAGGGACAGAGCGACAAAGGAAGCAGAGAGGGCGGGGACACCCCAAAAAGAGTAGGAGGAACCACTGGGCTCTGCTCAGATGCCACCTCCTCCTCTTATAACCTCAGCAGGACCTGCTGTGAGGCAGCCAGGCCGCCCAAGTGTCCTGGATGCTCCTGAAAAACCAGAGCTCCACCCAAGGAGCTGCCGAAGCTGCTGACCCCAGCCCAGCCACGGCAAGGCCGAACCTGCCCCTGCATCAGCTTTTCCATCGGGTGGCATCTCCCTCCACGAGCCCAACTCGGAGCACCTCGCCAGGGGTTGAACCTCCTGAGCCTGTTCCCACCGCAGCAGGAGCTGGCGGTTGGATTTGTTCCAGGCTCCCTCCTCTAAAGCACAGGGGAAGAACGTGGTGCTTGGCTGTTCTGCAATAAAACTTCCCCTCTCCCTGCTTCCTGCATAGGAAGGGGGCTGGACTGTAGTAGCTGTTCAGATTTCTGCCTCTGGCCCAGAGCAAGAAGAGGGCTGTGCACTGGGACGTGCTTTATGGCAGGCAATAAATGCAAACTGCGCTCTACAAACCAGCCCTGCCACGGCAGCAGATTAACCCCCGGCCCTGCGTCTGCTGCTCTCCCACAGCAGTGAATTAGCACAAGCTAATGGAGGGATAGCACTGTTATTTTTTATTTTTCATTCTTGCATTGCCAAATTTCAGGCTCGATGTTGCCCAGGCCAAAGGCAGCCTCTGCTGTCTGAAGCTCATTGGTGATTCCCTGCACCAGTTCAGGATTTCCCGCAGGTGAAGTGTACAGGATTCAGTCCTTCCTTTGCAGTAGCCTGGTATCAAACAAATATTTATTATTCTTGCTCTCCTCCTGCTCTGGGTGAGCCAGCCTGCCACAGTAATGATCACAAGCTGGGAAAACAAAATCCAGAAGGGAAAGGAAAATAAAAGTATCTGCCCAGTGGGATGCCATGCTCTGAGGATGAGCATAATTCCAAATAACTGGAGGATGGGATTCTTGCAGCTCTCTGGATGCATCACCTGGATGCAGCAGGTCTAGGATAAAGAAAACACGGAACACATTCCAGATTTGCCCAGAGCTTCTTGCTTGGTTCAGTCACGGCAATTTGGATGTTTCAAGCTCATCTCACACCTGGGATATAAGAGCTGCGCAGGCAAAGCCTCAGGTGTGGAGGAGATGGAAATGCATGAGAGGAGAATGGAGCTGGGCTTTGATCATCCTTGTGGGTCCCTCCCAACTCAGGATACTCCATGATTTTATGAGAGAGATGCTCCTCCACGTGCTTTGTGACCCACTTCCTGAGACAAGGGGGTGAAACAAGGAAAAGACTGTTGTGCTTTTAGTTATCAGTACAAAGCAGATCAAACCCAGGTACAAGACGAAGCACAGGGCTTTGTGTTTTCGGTTTTGGGTACGTGGCAGCAATTCTGGTGTTCTGGAGCAAAAGGAGAAACCCCTGAAGCAGCTGCCAAGTTCTTGGGGGACTTTTTGGTTGAAACGTGCCTTTTTAAGCCTGGGGACAGCACCTCCCTAACTCCCATATAAATAACACTTGTCAAGAGGGATGATTTTAATGGAGAAGTGAAGGCACCGTGACCGTGAGCAGCTGATTTACCGGAAGACACTGCACTGGTTTCTGTGTGTTTTTGTGTCTCCAGTCCCTCTTCAGTGATAACACTGAAGTGGCAGCTGCCACTTGGGGTTTAGACAGGGAGAAGAGAAGACAGGGTGTGCCTTCTCCTGCTCTGGGAGGCTCAGTTGCTCTCCAGATCTGGGAGCAGAAACGGCCCAGCCCTCCTGCACACACACGGGATTTCGGGAGAACCTGGGAGGCAGAACTCATGTCTGACATCACCCACCCAAACTTCCAGCTTTCCTGCTCTGNCCTCCTGCACACACACGGGATTTCACGTCCAACATCACCCACCCAAACTTTCAGCTTTCCTGCTCTAAGTAAATTCAGTTCCTGGCCTTCCCCCACCCTGACAACACCTCTGCAGCATAATCTGGATTTTAGGACAAGAAATGGAACATCTACACTGACATCCTGCAGCGGAGGCTGAGCCCTGAAAGCACAGGAAATGTTGCTGCACTTCAGGGGGCCTTGTGAGGGAAACAGCCTTGCTGGGAAGCAGAAACATCTCAGTACCTGCCCCCTCACACCTCCCAGTCAGGTAAGGGTTTCACATGAGTCAGGATTTAGCAAATTAGGGGGAAAACATGGGTCTCTGTCAGCTGCCCGAGGCTCTGGACACATGTGAGTGGCTCTGACTGTATGCAGGGAGTGGTGGTGTGTGTAGGTGGATGTGTATGATGGATCTGTGCTCGTGTTCTCACCTTGAGCTGTTTAGGGATAAATATTTAAACACAGCAGTGTAGAAACCCCAGTCAGTTCATTACAGACTACAAATAAAAGCAGCTGCTTGCTGAGACTGACTAAGTCTAAAAATGAGTTTATAAAGGAATGAACTAGGTCCCTTAGATGGAAGAAACTGCCTTCAGATACGCCGGGAAGATCGATAAAACCGGATCAATGCAAATCTCGGAGGAAGGGACGTTCATGCAGCTGCAAAGGAACGAGTCTCACCCATCCCCTGCAGGGCTGGAGCTCACACAACCAACCTGGGAGCACAGCGCTGGAAAGAGGGAACGAGACAATACCTGGTCAGTGAGACTTGCCCAAGAGTTAAAGTCATTTAGCATATTTAGGGTCTGGGAGGAGTTTTTCCCCGTGTCAGTGCAGCAGTGACTTGTTTGGGAGGTGTGGGTTTTGCCTCCCTTTGCTGCTTCAGAGCAGAGCTCAGAGAAGTGGGGGCTTCACACCAGAGATTTCCTGCCAGTGCAGTTTATGGCACCACCAAAGCCCCAGATCTTCCCTGCTCGGCTTCTGAGATGTACTGCAGCCTGATTTTGGGTCTTTCACTACAGAACCTCAAGTCATCATAAAGCACTGGAAGTAGCATCCCAAGGGGAGGCTGGCACTGTTGCACCCTGGTCCTGGCAGCCACAAACAGGGCCCAGCACCTGGATACTGCCCTCAAGCCCTACAGGGAGATGTTTTAAGGCCAGGGTGACCATGCAGCAGCCATTGTCATTATTAAATCCCTTCTACTGAGGGATGCTGAGACGTGGAGCCTCACCTGCCATGGAGACATCGCTGCTGTTACCCAAAATCTTTGCCCCAGGCCAAACCTTCCCCCCAACCTTATGCACTGCAGATAAAAGCAGGCAAACTGATTCCCAGACAAGTGACCTTGTTTGGTTTTTTTTTTCCCCTTTCCTTTTTTCTCACCACTTTCATTTTTGAAAGTGTGAACAGGTCACAACTTTAGATTTGTGGTCAGCTGGGAAGGAGGTGGGGGAGTCTGGCACCTTCCACCTACCACATCATGGTTACATAGCACCAAACTTCATGGGCTTTGCATGTAAAGCTGCCCCCCCCCACACATGATAAAAGCCCCACCTTAATCATTTTAGGTCCCAAGTTCAGCAGACAGGCTTTCTCCTAATGATATTCTGTTAAATGGACAAATTTCTTTGAAGGCTTGTCTTGCTTTGAAATCCAATTTCCCAGGCAGGCAGATGCGATTGGGTGTAGCTATGGAAACAAAGCCGGGCAGCCTTGGAGGAGCTGAGCGACTCGAGGTAGGAATGTGAGAGGCAGAGCCCTTCGCAGCGCTGTCGGAAATATCAAAGGATCTGGAGAGGTTGGCAGGAGACGTGTCCCTGTGATGGGCTGTTCTGTGTGGCTGGGTACCAGCGGCTGTCAGGGAAGGTAAGCAGCCAGCTGGGCTGTCACAGCCCGGAGTGGAGCTGAAGGCACAAATCCGGGGGGTGCAGAGCTCCCCCAGTTCCCTTCTGACCCTTCCCAGCTCCCCCAGCACATCAGGATCTCAGCCCGGAGTGGAGCCCCCAGTTCCCATCTGTCCCTTTCCACATCAGGATCTCAGTCTGGAGTGGAGCCCCCAGTTCCCAGCTTCCCCCTTCCACACCAGGATTTCAGTCTGGAGTGGAGCTGAAGGCACAGATCCAGGAGGTACAGACTCCCCCAGTTCCCATCTGCCCCCTCCCAGCTCTCCCAGCACATCCTCGGCCTGAAATGGAGCTGAATGCACAAATTCAGGGGGTGCAGAACCTCCAGTTCCCATCTGCCCCCTTCCACACCAGGATTTCAGTCTGGAGTGGAGCTGAAGGCACAGATCCAGGAGGTACAGACTCCCCCAGTTCCCATCTGCCCCCTCCCAGCTCCCCCAGCACACCAGGACCTCAGCCTGCCATCCAGGAAGGTTAACAACAAAAGGGTAACAAGGTTAAACCACAAAGCCCTGGCTGATAACAGCCCTTTCAAGCAGCTGCTCCGAAATTAATCTGAAACTTGGAGTAATTAGATAAGATAAGGATGTGTGTGTGCTCGTGTGGGCACACGCTGACCCTGGGACACTCGTTCCACAAAGGAGGTGGAGGATCACAGGCTTCATTAAACTGGAGCAGGTTATTTGTTCACCTAGGCTGGGGCTGCAGCACTGGAAGGACATTTCCAGCCCCTTTATTCATCTTGCTTGATATCCCTGGATGGTGCACTGACTTGCCCTTTTGTCCTCTCTTCCCGGTGCTGTGGCTCCTGCCAATTCAGAGCAGACTCTAATTCCTGCCTTTTCAGAGCAGCTGCTATTCCATCCATTTCCGAATCACAGCTCCTACCATTCCAGGGCAAATTGTTGGGCCACTGGGTGTCATTTGCTGCCTCTGACAGTGACCAACAACTCAGAAAAGAGGCAACTTTCCAATCTGGTAATGCACCTGACTGCTTGAATAATGTCTCCTGGTTTCCTAATCAGCTCTGCCATGCTAATGCTCTGCTGTAATCCCAGAGTTTACGTGCTTGTGTCATTCCCATTGTCCGACAGCTCTGTTGTCCTTCCCTGTGACCAAGTCGTTCAGCGGAAGGGCGGTCACAGCGCTCATAAAACCTCGTTTATTTTTAAAGCTAAGTGGTCTTTCGTTGTCTTCATAATTCCATTCCTCACCTCTGCTTCTCTGGGGCTCGCAGGTTACTGCTCATCAGTCGCTGAAGCCAAAGAGAAACAAAAACATGTCAGCAGCCCTGAGTTATGGTAAACAGATCTGGTCCCAAAGCACAGCTAAATGACTGGACCTCGCTCCTGGCCTAGACTGCCAGACTCTGGATTCATTTGCCTTCCAGACACGCTGCGTTTTCCCCGCTGTGCAGGTTTCTCAGAAGCAAGCAGGTGTGTGGGGTTGTATTTATTGGAGGAACTGGGGGTGGATCAGAACTGCCCTTCATCACACCAACACGTTAGTTAGAGCAGGACCCCACTGAAATGTCTCACTAGCACATGCAAACCCCTGAAAGAGCTTAGTCTGGCTGGACAAGGTGAAATGTAGAAGAGAAATACATCCCAAGAGAGGATCCCAGGGGAATAAACCCGAGGTTGGTGCCTGGGCTGGTGTTTGGGTTTTCCAGGCCCGCACTGCCACAGGCCACAGCAGCACTTTGGGAACAGCATCCCAGAGAGGGAGAAGCAGAGCAGAGGAGCAGTTAGATGAGTCTTAAACCAAGAGTGGAGAGGACCTGCTTTGTTCTTCCTGTGTCCAGCTCAAATCCAGGTCTCAGTCCGGAGTCCAGGCTCGTCTGTAATCCCACGAACACCACCCAGTGAAGATGAGGCACACGTTTATTTTTCCTGTGGCACAAACATCCTCTCCCCTTCAGGGTGATTTGACTGGTCCATCCTCTCCTCCAGTGGTCCATCCCCTCCTTGTGGAGGTGGCCTGTGGCCAGGGGGTCTCTCTCTGGAAGTGCCCACAGAGGTCAGAGGCGTGGAGGTGCTCTCTGAGGTGACAACACACAGGAGGCACCTCCTGACATCACATTCCCAGAAGAATTGTCATCCTGAGGGGAGATGAGGGGAAAGGCATAAAGCCACGGGAATCCTGCAATCTCTGGGGGAAGCTGGCCAGCAGCAGGAAGGAAAGGATGTTGTAAAGGGAAGGATTGGGAAACAGGAAGCCACGGGGAGCTCCTGTGGAGCTGCTGTTCCTCAGGCTGACGGATGGGCTCGTGTTCAATGCAAAGGTGCTATTGATCCCTGGCTGTTTGCTTCCAGTGTGTGATGGAGCTGCCCTCTGCCCTGTAGATGTGTTGCAGCACCTCTCCTCTTTCTCCCAATCCTCATCAAACTACTTTAATGACTCTTTTATTGACAACACCGAGTCTTAATGAGGAGCACTGCCACACACTTCATTAAGGCTGCAGAGGGGACACTCGCTATAAACAGTGAAGACCAAGGGCTGCCATCCAGGCTGAGGGACAGGGATGGAGCTGAGGGAGGCTCCATAGCTCTCTGGAGGAGGAAGAGCTCCCTGTGTGCTCCTGAGAGAGAGCAAAGCTTTAGGACAAAAAACCACATGGTCTGAGATGCAGTGGAATGAGGAAGGAGAGATCAGCCCTGCAGAAGAGTCTTGGGGGACACACAGAACCCCATGTGAGACCCTAAAACCTCCACGAATGTTTCAATTCGGGGTGGAGAAGATAGGTGGCCAAATGTTGGTGGCTAGTGGTTAAATTTAACCTTGATTTTATTACTCAGTAGAGTAAGAACACAGGAGGTCTGCACCGTTGTGACATTTCAGATTAACACTGGACCAGTCATTCTGTGAAGTTTTCTTCCTTCTGGAAAAGAATCTCCCACCTAAAACCAGCACAAAAGACAGATTTGGACTCGGGGGTCTGGGTTCAGAAGAGGCTCAGAGATGATGTTCTAATGTAGCCCTGCTTCTGCATTAACATCCATAAATCTCCATCCATCACACAGTTCTATTTCAATTATTGAGCCAATTTCCAGACACTTTTATGATGTATTGTTTGATTTTATTAACTGGAGTGAAGGTTTAAACTCACTGAATTCCCATAGTAATCTTGCCCTGTAACCCTACCCACCTTATCAAATCTTGCTTAATGAAATGCAGGCATCTGTCTTAATGGCTTTCAAACTAGGCTGTGTAGACTGACCCAGATGTTAGTTCATAAATAGGAATATTTGGAGGTGTTAAACAGGGGAGCTGGAGACAGGAGGAGGTCCCTGAAGTGATCTTTTCTCTTATGAAGAAATCAGTGATATGGGAGAAATTACTATAAATCTTCATGAAGAAAAATGAGAGCCAGAGGCCTGGGGAACCTGAGGCTCAGCCCTGAGAGCAGCTCAGCTATAGATGTGGTCAAAAATCATTTCCTGAAGAAACTGACTGTTTGGGTGGAAATTTAAAAAGCAACCTGGCTTGATTTAAGACCAAAAATAGTCATTTGATGTGTTTTGCCTGGGGATTCGAGTGGCTGTGCTGAACAGGAGGAGGAATTGGGGTGTTTCGGGCCCGGTGGTGCTCAACCTGTCCTGGCAAGGAGTGTGTCCTTAGGGATCGTGGTGCACCCTGGAGAAACAGCTGAAGGGTGGGAATGCAGGAGCCTTATAAATTATTACATGGAGTCCTGGGACCATACCTGATGGAACATTCTGTAGAATATTTACAACTGCAACATGTCCCATTCCGAGTAACTGAGACTGTTTCATGGTTGAAGAAGCAAAAAAAAAAAAAATCTGCAGAAAACAAATATTTTTCTCGAGGAGAAAACACCAAACTTGGGGGGTTGGGGGATTTGAATTTAAAAAGCAGCCAGCAGAGTCTTGGAGGCAGCCAGCAATGTGCTGGACATGACACCAGGGGCTGTGTGTGCGTGTTTGCTGCCTCACTGTTCCCTCAGAGCCCCGAGTTTTGTCCCTGCAGGGTTTTTTTTTTCCTGCATCATCTCAGCTCTTCAGCTCCTCCTTTCCCCACAGCTGCTCTTGTTCCATACTCGGGAGGAAGGAAGGAGGAACAACTGACAGGGCTGCATGACAACCTGGTGTTTAGTGTGACAGTTAAACTTAATGATATGGGGACGTGTTGGGCTGTGTTACAACCCATTATCTGCGGGCTTGGATATTGGAGGCGTTACATTATTAATTAAACACCCGAACCACGCCGTTAGTCGGCGATCTTATCTGCTGGAAGAGCTGCAAGGCACCAGCATTCCCTAAATCCAAGAGCTCGTTGCTGCATCCCTGTCATTTTGAGAAACACTTACCCTCCCGTTTCATGCTTGTCAAGCAATCAATGAGTGTTTGTAAACTGCTGCGAGATCTCCCAATGAATGACGCCGCGGTTTAGAAACGCAAAGTGCTCCTCCGGTTCCTTCATTGTGAAATTAGAGGGTAAAACTTGCAGATGTGGGAGAATCCGGCTCGAAAGACGCCCCCAAAATTTTTGCAGGTGTTTCTGCGTTGCCCTGTTCTGCCAGATGCTTTAAGCACTCCTGTGGAAGGGAGGACGTCGGTGGTTTGCTCTCAAGGTGAAGCCCTGGGGATGAGCTGGAGCTGCTGGCACCGATGCCTGGCTCTTTGGAACATTTCACAAAAAAACCCGCAATCCCTGTTTTATTTAAGAGGAAAACCCCGAAGGAAAGGAAGTGTCTTATCTAAACAACACCTGGAGCCAGTGAAGGGATGAGGAGCGGGGCCCACATCCTCTGAGTTTCAGCCCAGGGCCCTTCCCACCAGTTCAATTAATTTTAAAGTTTAAAGCCAGATCCCTTTCCGGGCACTCCCAGAGCAACGGGAATCCTCCAAGGGGGCAGTTCTGCGAAGTGCTGGGCACTCTGGCCTTCTTCCAGTGGAGCACTTAACGTGTGTGATTAACTCCGGGCTTAGGAACTGTCTAATTGGAAACAGCGGAAATGGTGCTTTAAAGAGAAAACAGCACAGAGAGAATTAGTGCTTCCCACCTTGGGAAGAGGCAGGCGACAAAAGGATCTGCACTTGGAGCTGTGTCACACCAGGGGGACAGAGGGTGGCACTTCCCTTGCTCCACCTGTCATCTGAACTGTCCTCTGGAGCTGCTCATTTCTGGCATCCTAACCCACATCTCTAACCATTCCTTGTTGGATAAACACATGCTGGGCTGTGGTTCCACACATGGAGAGGCACCTGGCATCCCTGCAGGTCCCTCCTGCTTCCTGCTGGATGTTCATGGCCGAAATTACACAGCAGGTCCCAGTAATGAGCCAAGTTCCCCATGGCTCTGCAGCAACCAGACCAGAGAAGCTCCTACTGCAACAGGACAACCCTGATAAACATCACAACTCGTTGTCTGGACCCAGCCCACTCTGGGGACTTGGTCAAAGTCTGTAGAAGAGCTTGGAATCAAACCTGGGTCTCCTAAAATACATCTTCCTGCATCACTCCTGCAGCAGGGCTCCCTCCCTTTCATCCCTTCATCGCTTCCAAACAGACCCAGGCAGCAGCAGCCCCTCTCTGCTGCCTCTGTTTCAGCTTGGAAAGGGAGAGTGGCAAAGATTGGCCTCTCTTTGGAGCCCCTGATCAGTATAAACTGGGCTGTGCCTTTGGGGTGGCTCTTCACACCACAGATCTGTAGCCAGCTAAGTGCCTGATTATCCTCCTAAGCCTGAAAACAGGAGGATAATCTTTCTCCTCTACTTTTATCTCCTCTGCTGTAATTACCTGCCACTTTGTGTGGCACTTCTCTAAACTTCTGCAACCCCCTGCTTTTAACCTCCACCCTCTGTTCCTCCTCTCATACCCCAGAGCAAAGGGAGGTGGTTGAAGGTGAAAGAGAGGGCAGGGGAAAAGGGCCCTTCCTCGGGAGGGGTGGCTGTGCTGCCCCATTCCCCCTCTCCCTGCATTTGCATGGCTTTGGGGGATGCACATATTAAAGGCTGTGGAGGTGTAATCCACCAGGATTACAAGGGTTTACAATTCCAAATCAAAGCACTACAAAGGTCAGACACCCAACCCGGAGCAAGCTGATCTGGGATTCCAGCTGATGCCTTTTCTTCCTCACCTCCTCCTGAACCAACTGATCTCTTAGTGAGGGCTCTGCATCCTCTGTCTGCAGCAGTCGAAGTCATCACTCTTGTGGTGCCTGAACAATGGATCCCTTACACTGAGCTGGGCTCCAGGGGCTCCTGAGCTGGTATGCAAACTCCTTCTTTGTGCCCAGAGAGCTTTGTTGAGTCCTTTCACAGCGCAGGTTTCTGCTGGGACAGGCAAGCTGGGGCTGGGAGATGCCCCAGAGAGCTCACAGTCCATGCAGGAGGCAGGGGACAAGACAGGGAAACAAAGAGGTGGGACCTTAAGGGGTGAAGGGATGGAAAATTCAGCTCCCTGCAAGCATCCCTGACTCCTCACACCACAAAGGACCCTTTACCACTCTGTTTCTTGCCTCTGACTCTTGATTCCATCCCCCTTGTTTCAGCTCTGCTTGCCACAGTTCATATTTTGTCACACTCTCCTGGTGAGGTAAATCCAGGACCCTCCTTCCTGTGGATTCTGTCATAATGATGATGGTTCTTTTCTTTGTACCATGTCAAATGTCCACCTCCAGTTGTGGAGGGAGCCTGGAAAACTCCTGCAAACTGAACATGCAGAAATTAATGTCCAGAGAGGGGAAGTTTGCTTAAGCTGAGATCACACAGACAATCATGGAATAACCCGGAACTGAACCCAGCTCATCCTTCAGATCCCGACAAATGCTTTAGCCACAAACTTCCCACTCTGTGGGGCTGGTTCCCAGCCACCTGCCCTTACCCCTTTTCCCTGCATTTATCCCCTTCCCTCCTGCCTCCAGCAGCCAGTCCCCAGCTCCCAGCTCTCCTCTGTCTTCCAGCAAACGATCGTCTGCGGGAGGAGCGGGGAGAGAGCCCCGTGTCACTTTTATTTACCTTCACTGCCCTGCCTTCCATTGCTTAACAGAATAGTTTTATAGCAGAGAAAATTGGGAGCTAAGTAGTTGCCTGTCAGGTGGTGTCTGTCGCCTGTGTGAGGAGCTGACATCGTAGTCAGCTCCACTGTCAGCCCTCTCCGTGCTGAGCATCATTCCTTGGCTCCAGATCCTCCTGGGCTCTCCCCGGGCTGGGATTTGTGGCCCGTGCACTTCCCGCTGCAATCCCTGTGCACACACAGCGGGCTGGGAGCAGGGAGGTGGGATTGCTGGGATGCAATTCCATGAAACTTGGTGCAGATCTGTTTTCCCACTCAGGGGTAAGGAGCTCTCCAGTGCAGTGCCCCTGATTTCAGGGAGGGCGACACGACTGTGCCAAGGGCACCTTCAGTTCCAAATGTCTGGAAGAAAGGGATGTAGAAGCAAATCAAAATATCCTTTTGCAACAAGGCAGACAATGTTTGGAATGGGAGAGACAAGGACTGAATCAAAGCCTGGTTTGGAAGGGTGGAATAGAAGGAAACAGCTATTTTGCTGGATCCATAAAAGTGCTGTGTTTCATAATGAGTTTAATACACAAATTCCCTTCCCTATGCAGGAGAATTACTTGACAATTGAGTGAATTATCTTTCTTTCCTCTTTTCTTCTTCTCCTCTTTACTCCTGTCCTTTCTCTACCACCTTCTCAGTGTTTCCTGCAATTGCCAGTGGAGATTACGAGGTGTCAGAGGGAGGGAAATGAATTTTGCCACTCGGCTGCTCGTAAACTTGGTGCCCTGGCTTTGGATATTACAGCACCATCGCCTCTACCTTTAAATATCAGCCACCCACAGAAACAACCTGCCTGTACATCGGCAGCAGGAGAGGTTTCCATGGTGACAGGATGCAGGTCACAACCCCTGTAAATGTAATCAGAGCACTGGGACTGCTGTGTGGAGACAGGTTTAATTTCTCCGTTAGTGGGAGCTCTGTGGTCCAACATGTCCATGAGCTCCTCATGTTGACAGACAACCTGTTATCTCCAGGATGGCACTGCCTATTGCCAGTCCTGCCACCTCACCCCTTCAGCTTTAAGCAATTCCTCCTGGGATCCAGCACGGCCCAACTCTCCCTGCTCTGGGCTGCTCCATATCCATCAGCTGCCTTCCCTCCTTCCCGTTCCCTGTCCCACGCTGGTTGCCTGTTGCAGCTGGGAGGTGGAGGCTCAGTCCCCTCCACCCTGCACCCACCAGGTCTCTCCTTCCTTCTCCTGTCTCCCAGTGCTAAGAGCAGGTCGGAGCTCGGTGCTCCGGGAGAGCTGGAAGCACAACCCTTCCCTAGGCCAGGAACATTCCCGAGGAAACACGATGCAGAGCAGCTCTGTGGGAATGTACCCATGGACTTGTACTGAATATACTGAAGACTTACAGTGCTGGGAGTTTGCAGGGTCTTAGGTTTTACTCCACAAGGCACAGGATTTCTCACTGTTCACGACGTGTCCAGCCACGGGATATTTACTTATTATGTTGAGTATTTCCAATAGTTCCCCACATTTATTCTTCTCCTCATCCCTCTTTTCCTGTCCATGTATCTGTCTTGCATTGCAAGCCTTGATTTATCTGCTTCTAAGATGCATAAGAATTGAACAGTTCCCTTTTTCAAAGATAAAAGCAGCTGCATGTGCCAAACTGGTTTAATGATGCACAGTGTTTAATAAGCTTTAATTGCTTGCTTCTCGTCTCTTATTTGGTTAAACCAAGAATATTTTAAGCCCAGCTTGTATTGGAGAGCTCCATTTTCTGAGCCAACAGTTTGCACAGATGACTTTGGAAGTCAAATGGCAATTACTGCTTCCTCTCCTGTGTATTTGTGCATTTGCAGTGAAGTTAAAAGCTTCTCCCTAACAGGACCCACGAGCAGTCAGTCAGTCCCTGACTTATCAGATCCTCAGAGCAGCACAGCAGTAGGAAATTTGACAGGTGCTGGAAAAGTTAAAAGATTTGTTCATTCAGAGTTCATCCAAAATTGCCAGTTTGCTGCAGTTTTGTAGCCTTTAATTTCAGATTATATATTTGACATTTTTGACTGGGCAGCTAATGTGGCACGCACGGATTCCTTGACACTGTCCCTTTGAATCCCTGGCTGAGGGAATTCTTTGAAACCATTTGAGGCTTCCAGGAGGTGAACCAGTGTCCCACCCAATTCTCCAGTCCTTTCCCTTGGCTCTTCCAGGCTGTGCCAGTCTTTCCAAAGTGCCATCACTGTGCTCAGGAGGGAATTTGCTGAGCACATTCACACAAGTGCTCTTTGAGAGGAGCCAATCGATGGCTAAAGACAAAGCTCAGGAGCAGAAATCCCTCTCCCTGTCATCTCTATTATCCTTTGCTCCATCTGCCTCCACCCTGTGCATGGACAGAGCCTGGAAACTCTGCCAGGATCCGCTCCATTCCCAGAAAACCCTGTCGCCTGCAATATCATCCTGTCTGGCTGTGTGCAGCAGCTTTAGCACCTCAGAGCTGCCAACCTGTCATGTGGATTGCTCTGTGCACACCTGGCTGTCCATGGCAAGAGGAATTGGGGCACAAATTCCCACAAATGTTAACCCAAAAGAGGAAGGGAGCAGCGGAGGTTTCCGGGGCTGCCTTTGAGTGATGGCAAAAGCCCTTTGGAAGTAAAGAGGGAGAAATACAAGTGGGTAGGGCTGGGCCAGGGGAGGTTTTTTCCACCTTTGATCCTCGGATTGTCCTGTTCAGTGAGTGGAATACAAAGCAAGGGTGTCTCGGAGCTCACACTTCACCTCGGCAGCGCAATCGACGGCAGAAGCAGTGAGCGAGACCGACAGACTGTCACTGGCAAAATGAACTGTCACCTCCCATTTTTCAGAGGCACGCTGGGATGAATTGCAGCTTTGAACTGTGTGGCCCGTTGCTGATTGAGTTCCGCTGTCTCAGAACCCCACTGAACAAGGCAAGTTCATTTCAGGCTGACGTCCCACTGCTTATCAATTTGGGAGCCGGCAGAATTAACCGCTTCAGAGCTGATTTCCCCTCTTCTTCCAACCCTCCTCCTCCTCCTCCTCCTCCCGCTGCCACCTTCCTGTGTTTGGACCTGGAAAGGTCAGGGGATAAATCTCCCAAAGCAGCAAGTAGGATCCATGGAGCCTCAGGAAGGTTTAAAGAGGTGCTGTTCCCAAGCAGTGCTGGCTCCAGAGGACGGTTATCACGGTCCCCGAGCTCGAGCAGACATTTGTCCCCGTCACAAACCCAAAGCAGAACCTGCTGCACAGTTCAGCACCATTTGGTGTGTTTGGCAGCCTCTGAGGAGTCAGAGGAACCGGAGTCCTGCTGTGACAGCTGTGCTGGAAATCAGGATTGGGATGGATTGGAGGATTCCCACAACCAGCAGCAATGGTCGGGGCCAGAGATGGATGTGGGTGAGACCAGCGGGGCAAAAACACCTGAAGTGGTGTGAGCTGAGCCTGTCTCCCCCCAGCTCTGCAGGGGGAGGTGTGTGTGTCCCACCTGTTTGATCCAAACAGTATTCCCAGCCTCTGATGTTCATTCCAGCCCTGCTGATACCACTCTGGGACTGTGCTTTCCGTCTCATCATTCCCTCAAAAACCAGCCTGAGTCGCTTGGCCTTTCCCCTCACCCAGAATTTCCATAAACCTGCCCTTCCTGTGCTTTCACATCATCCTTATTTTCTGATACCCCTGCTCTCCTTTCAGATCTTTTCCTTTCTCTTTCTATAATTTTCCATCTGCTCCCCAGCCAACGTTTTGGCCTCACAGAGCCAACATCACCTCTGCCCTCAGCCTCCCTCTGGAAGCCTGTTTTTCCTGTTTCCTCACAAGTTGGTCCTCACCCTCTGTGTGTCTGTGTATTTTTGCTGATACCCAGTGGTCTCATGTCTTACATTAACTGGGGACAATGTTCTGAGGTCTGTAATTGTTAATACACACCCGAAACTTGACTTAGGATGAAGGAAGCCAAGATTCTGAAGGCCAAGAATTACTCTCCTCCTTTGTTTATTCAGGGAAGGAGGGCACACGCACATAAAGAATTCACCAGTGTAGGTCTTTTGCTCATGTAAATCAGGATCACTCCACACTAAGTAACCCAGCTGGTGGTCAGGTACAATCCACTTTGATTAAATTAATGTCTGCTGTAATTCTATTGGTATCTGGAGAAAAATCTGTTTTGTCAAGGCTCATCCAGTGCCAGGATCCTACCTGCACAAACAGCTCTGCCACAGCCTTTCAGCTGAGACCTCCTGAGCTGTTCTCTGCCTGATCCCAGCCCTACACACGCTGGTTTTCCTGGGAATACTCTGCATTCTGTGTCCCAGACGCTTTGGTAAGTGCTGCAGAGCTGCAGCAGGGAGAGATGGATGGGCCACTGACAAAAAGGGGCAGGAGAATTAGTTCCAATGGAAATAATTTAAGAAAAGCTTTATTCAAGATGTCCGTGAGTGGGAAGCTCTGGGCCTGCGTCTCACCTTCCTCCAGACTGAACAATTGGATGAAATATTAGCACTTTCCACATGTTAACACTGCAGGATATCATCCATCTTCCTCACCAGTGGGAAGTGTTAGCCAGCACGGCCCTTTATGAAGCTGATTTCTATATTCCCACATGCCAATCACAGCTTGGAAACTGTCTGAGCTTGCACTTTAGGAGAAGGGGCTGTGAATGTGGGGAGGCAGCCTCGGGCTAAGAGCTACCTGCCAGGCTTGCTTTAAATGCACAGCTGTGCCTCACCTCCAATAGCTGGAGAAATCCCAGCACACAGAATTCCCTCAATCTTCAGTGACTGAGCTGCCGTGGCAGAACGCTGGGAAAACTTGCTGGGGTGGCCCTGAGCTGCTTGGGAGGGACTCAAAGCTCTCTCAGCTGAGCCTTTCCTTGGGGCTGGGGAGCTGAAGTTTGCTGCTGGGGAAGATGCTCCCTCGGGGGAATCCTTGGCTGCAGAAGCTGGGCCACTGCAGACCCTGTGAGGAGCTTGGGGAGCAGTGATGGGGTGACCACAGTGACACCTGGTCCCTCTGGAGGGGCCTACAGGGAAGGGAGCTCCTCATCAGGAGCTGTAGTGACAGCACAAGGGGAAATGGGTTCACTGAAAGATTTTAAGTCTTGTGTTCAGGGGTAACTTTTGTCAGAGATTCTTCCTTCCAACAGGAGGCAGAGCTTTGTTTGCAGCAGCAGAGAGAATCTTTCCATCAATACTCAGAACCTGAGACTTGCTGAAAACCTGTTCCACAGCACCCTGACTTCAGCTAAAGGTGTTCCCCTCCTGCAGGATCTGCCAACACATCCATTACAGGGGGCTGAGGAGGAAGGGATGGTAGAAAAGGTGTTCCAGTGATCACTGGAAACCAGGAAACCCGACAGTGTCAGCCTTAAACACCTCCCTGTGAACCAAGGGAATGATTCCTGGGTCACCCTGCGAGTCAGGAGCAGGATTTTTAGTGCTGAAAAGGTGTTTGTGGCCTTAGAGCCTAAACCTGGCCACCACACAACCTTTGTTGGAGGCAAGAGCTTGATCCTCTGGGCTTCTTTCCTCCTTCCTGCACAAAACCTGTCTGAACACACACACATGATATAATTGATGGTTGCAGAAGGGCAGGAGCATATGGGGACCCTCCTTTTGGAGGGGTGGCAGCGTGGAAGTGCCAGGCAATGCCTGAAGCTGCACCAGGGGAGGTTTAGATTGGATATTTGGGAAAATCTCCTCATGGAAAGGGTTGTCAAGGACTGGCACAGGCTGCCCAGGGGAAGTGGTGGAGTCACCACCCCTGGAGGGGTTTAAAAGCCCTGTAGAAGTGACACTTGGGGACACGGTTTAGTTCTGGGTTTGGCAGCGTTGGTTGGACTCTGTGAGGCCTTTTCCAACCTAAAGCATCCCCTGATTCCATGATTCCACCCCTGTTTCTTGCACTGCAGCAGTAATAAACCTCAGCCAGTAACCTCAGGCAGAGCACAAACCTCTGAGCACCGGCTCTGCCGCGTTGCATCCAGCTGAACATTCCAAACCTGCCGACTCCTTCCATCCATCTTTCCTCAAGTGACCAAGTCCTCGGGTTTCTGCTGAAGCCCCCTCCTTGTGAGGGACACTTTGACTAATACTGCAATGGATAACAGGTTTTTCCATGGTTTAACCATTCATCCCACTGCTGCCAGAGACTGCTTTGTCGAAGGCCAGCCCTGGGAGGAAAGATGCTTTAATATGAATCTTCTCTCTCCAAGAAGAGCCTGAAGGATCAACGCCTGCAACGCTCCTTCACAGAAATTAATGCCACTCTGGATGGGCTTGTCTGCACATGAGTTATCCCAGGGAGCCATTCTGCTTTAAATTGGCACCTTATTTTATTGTAGAATAAGTTTCACGTGTGGACAAACCTCCCTTTGTAAGATCATGGTGTCTTTAGGGGAAGAATTGGATAAAATTTAGCTCGTGGGCGGTTTCTGACCGTGTCCCAGTGCCCACAGGATCTACAGAAGGGTTGCACTGGCTTTAGTCAAGCTGGAGGGAAGTAAATTGATAAGCAAGGAGAGAAGAAAGGGGGAAAGTTATTTTTCATATTTAAATTAGAGTTTGACCCATGTTGTGAACTTCAGACTGTAAAAAGCACCAAGATCTGAGTGTTCCCACAGGTGGGGATGTGGATGTGTCTGTGTAACACAGGGAGGGACAGGAGAGATGAGCACAGATCCAAACAAGGCATTTTTGGCATCTCAGCTGCCTGTGAATTTACAGTTCCTGCAGAAGAGACAAACACACAGCAAAGAGAACTGAGACAACTGTCATCCTTCAGTGAAGCACGAAGAAAATCCGTGTCTGAGGCGTCCTCCAAGCTCAGTGTGTAACAGAATGAACTTGACTGTTGTTTTAATTAAGCTCCCATCAAAGCCTGATCCATACAGAGATTGCAGAACACGTGACTGAGTGGCTGCCATTCCCTGATGGAGGAAAAAAGACAAACCCTGAAACAACGATCAGAAACTCAACCCTAACCTGGCTCTGAAACGTGCGTCGGTTCACGAACGATGCAAACAAGTCACGTTTCTGAGCGAATTTACGTGATGAAAACAACTCAAATCCCGCGTCCAAAGTTGGGAAGGAGCGGTTTAAACCTCGAATCAGGTGGAACTGAAGCCGTGGCAGCAGTCAGATGGGGAGCAGGGGCTGTGATGTCATCAATCTGGGTGGCAGATGTCACAGGCGGGCGCATCATTAGTCTCCGCGGGGCCGTGTGATGTGTGGTGACACCGAGAGGGGCCTGATTGATACCTGGGCCAGGGAGCCCTGTGCAAAACCCAGCCTGCAAAGAGCACTTTTATAAATGCCTTTCTCATTCCACATGCAGACAGGCCCCTGGAAGGGATGGAGGAGATTGAATTAAGCTTTTAACCCTCTAGGCTCTCCTGTCGTTTATTGTTAGGGAATTAATAGGAAGGCAGGAATGCAGATGGCCTGCCTGTCAATTCCAAGAGGTGATTTTTCTGATCTTCACAGACGTTTCCAGCATCTTTCATTAAACACTCATGTACCAATTTGTCATTTTAACTGGGCAGGAAAGAAACTCCCACTGAACTCCGTAGCTCAGGTGCTGGAAGTTGAATTCGGAAGCGGAAAGCTTTGCTCTGTTACACCTGCCAGACAGGCCCAGGGCTGATGAGCAGCCTTAGGTGGCTACAGGGATTCCTGGAGGATGTGCCAGACCTCTCTGCAACCAGAATAAAAAGACATTATCCAACAGAAGTGAGAGAAGCCTTTTGTAGATCTACTGAGATCCCAAAGCAGGTGACAACTAAAAACAGTGTTTTCACGGGGAGGTGGAGCCTCCCTTCTGATCCAAAAGCAGGAAAAGTCATCCTGAAGGTTTACATGGGCTTGGGAACTGCCTGTGTGAGAGCTTTGTGTTCCCAAGATTCCCATTAGTGGCTTTTTGCCCCATCAATCCCTCCCTGGGAGGGTGGGGAGGCCCTGGCACAGGGTGCCCAGAGAAGCTGTGGCTTCCTCTGGATCCCTGGAAGTGTCCAAGGCCAGGTTGGATGAGGCTTGGAGCAACTTGGTCTAGTGGAAGACATCCCTTCCGACCCAAACCATTCCATGATTCCATGATTCCATGGCCCAAGGCTCCCCTGGCACCGGGAGCTGGTAAAGCAAAGGAAAATCTGCCCGGTGGAAACCGTCAGCCAAGCTGCAAAAAAAAACCTGAAGCAGGTTGAGTTCATTATGTGCTCATTAAGAAATCTGTAGCTGCAGTTTGTCGCTGTGTGTGTGTGTGTGTGAGCTCTGGCTGTCAGAAACCCTGACAGATGGACAGACAGACTGAATTATGGTCGCAGAGTAGAGGCCGGGCAGGATCCCCCATTAACGCTTATTGGGAATTGTCATCACTTCAAGCTCAATGGGCTCCAGATGTTGAAACCCTTGTAGGGAAATCTTGAAGGTGAAGGTTAGAGCCTTGTGATTTTGCCTGTGTTGTAGGAGCTGCAGCCACTCCCTTTGATTTATTAGTGTTTAAGTCAACAAGATTTGGGAGTAAGGGGAAAAACTGAAGAGGGCAACACACGGGTGAGGGTGGCTGGCTCTGAGCTGCCAGGGGGACTGCTCTGCTTTTATTACCTGGGTGTGAGAGGAGCATTAAGCAAACCACTGGTGAAAGTTTCACTGGCAAACTCAGTGCCTTGATATCCTGTGCCCTTGCAGCTGGTTGGGTTTGTGCTGCTTGGTCCTTATGCACAGGTTAATAGATGTATTTCAGGGGCACTTGGAAGCCACGGGTGTAGAAGCAAGAGAGAGGTTTATCAGCCAGTTTCTCCTTCAAAAATGGGAACAGACACTTCAGTCAGACGTTTAAATTGTCTTAGATTGAAAAAAACCCACTGGTGGGGATCCCACAGCCCTCTCAGGCACTGCAAGCTGGTGCTGCCCCATCCTTACTGGCACAAAGCTCTCCCTGGTGCCTCCAAACCTCCCTTGGTGCAGTTTAAACTCACCTCTCCTTGTCAAAAACTCACTGAAGACAGAGCAGGGTTTATGACTTTCCTTTTTGTGGCAGTTTTTAACATGCCTGAAGACTGACAAATCTCCCCTCGCTCTCCTCCCTACACTCAGCCACTACTTTCAGTCTCTTCGTGTAGGTCACGTTTTCTAATCCAAATTTATTTTATTTCTCTCCCCCTGGACTCTTGTGGTGTCCAAAACTGGGCCAGCTGAGGAGGTGAGGAGGTTTCCCNTGAAGACAGAGCAGGGTTTATGACCCTTCCTAGGGCTGAGGAGGGTGAGGAGGTTTCCTTGTGTATCTTAAATCTGACATCCCTTTTCTGCAGCCCAGCAAAATTCCCTTTGTGCCTCTTCAGTTTTGGCTCACTCTTGTCCCAGACCTTTTCCTGCAGCGCTGCTTTCTTGGCACTTCTTTCCCAGCTCACATTCGTGGGGTTGATTATTCCTTCACAAGCTTGAAATGTAACACTCATCTCCATTATCTTGCTGCTTCCACTTTCTTGCTCTCCCTGAATCCAAGCCCCGCTCTCTGAAGGATTTCCAGCTCTGTCCCATCTTGAAATCATCTCCACACGGGCTCTGATCCATTGCCTGTGTTATTAATGGGAATATTGAGTAGTGCTGAATTCGGGAGCGGGGTTTGGGATGCAAACTGAGGACTAGTAGCACTTTGCAGGATCTGTTGTGATCACAGAAGTATTTACAGCAACTGTTGAATTGCTGAACGTGTGTTCTGCTCCTGGAGCTCATGTCTCTGCCTGGGGCATGATGTACATTTTCCTGCTTCCAGTGGGACCACTGGGAATGGTTTTTCCCTGCACTAAACAGGCTTTTTTTTTTTTTTTCCCCTCCTTTTTCTCTTATCAGAGTTCGTGAACTGTTCCCTGGGCTGGACCCACAATGGGGCCTGAGGCAGAGGAAGGGGCTGGGGCAGAGCCCTTAAGAAAAGCCCTTCCCCATCAATAACTGCTCCCTGACAGGCTGAAGGATGCACAGAGTGACTTGCCTGTTGTGCTGTCCCTCCAGCTGGGGCACAGCCCACAGCAGGGCCCTGGCACGCTGCACTTTGCTGCCCAAAGCACCGGGGGAACCTTTTCACTCCTCTTTTCAGTGTTCAAACCCCTCTGTTCCCTGGGGGGGTGTGGGGCTGGGGGGTTCAGGATGCTGCCAGTGCCCTTTGGGGGTTTGTTGGGATGATTTACACCCCTGGACAGGGGGGCACTGGCAGCTCAGGTGAGCAGAGGAAGGTCTGAGGCTCTGTTTAGCTCAGTGGATGCTGATTTTCACCCTCTCAAGAGCTGCTCCCCAGAGATCCTGACCACCACTTGCATCCAGAGCTCTGCAGCAGGATGAGAGGACAAATTCCCTCCTGCAGTTCCCATCCAATTCCCATCCCATTCCCTTCCTTCCTTTGAGCAAATCTCTCCTCCTGCCTGGCCCTGTGTGGTGTAAGTCAGGAGTAATTTGGCTGAAAACTCTGTGGTGAAGTCAGAGATGGGGAGGAGGGGAAAAAACACAGGATTTTGTTGTTTACTGTGAGGTTTAGAGCTGGTGTTGGAAGAGTCAGTTAACCTGGGAAATGTCATAATCTTCAATGTCCAACTCAATACAAAGACTGAGAGGAGGAAGTTTCAGTGTCTGCCCTGTGGGAGAGTTAATTTGGCAGCAGCTTCAAAGCTGTGCTTCTAAATCCCAGATCCTTCAGGAAAAATCGAAAGTAACTCAAGGAAAATCAGGATGGAGGTGAGAAAACCAGGTCTGATTCCTGAAGAGTAATTTTATATCATCCTGTATGAATGCATATGGAGATAAATCCTACAATATATATTAATTATTTCATTTTTTAGTTTATCCCCTGCAGCTCCATGTGGGGTTGAGGCAATCAGTGTTTTTGGAACAGAAATGAAGCCAACCTGTGTCTTCTCAAAGGGATCTGGAGGACTGTGTTTGTTGTAACCCCTTCTCCTCTGAATATTTGCTGGCACATGGACACCACATCAGGTCTGTAGCCCCTGAGGGCTCAGGGGTTAAGGATCTTGTCACTCCAGCATGGACACCTCTCCTGCAAATGCCACATTTCTTACCCACCCTCCCCTTTCCAGGTACAAAGCATCTCCTCCACGTGCCCTGGCCCTGCACAGGTGCTGCTCACACACCTGGCAGAGGTGAAGAGCAGGCAGGTCACAGAGCTGTGTGAGGAATAAATATGTAAATAAATGAATACCACTGTCACAGAGCCGTGGGAGGAATTATTTGCACTTTTGAGCACCCCCCCTCATGCTCCTTTGACAACCTGCAGGCAGTGAATGTGCCAACATTGTGGCCTCTCCCTGCTGACCAACATTGTCTCATCATTTTCTGAGGTTCTCCCACCAATCCATATCCACCTGCTGTCTCTCTTATGCTTCCTCAGCCCCTGTTTTGGGGTGGGACCTGTCTGTGCTTTTAATAAAAGAATATGAGCTTTATCAGCTCATAACAGTTCACAGACTGGGGGTTGAAATACGTCAACAGTGAGAAAAATGGCACAGAACTCACAGAACACTCATTGCCCCAAACTTCTGAGTGTTTTCAAGCTGATCATGTGACAAGTGCCAAAACCAGATTCCTCCCCTGGCAGGTTTTGCTCCTGGAAACTGAAAAAATTGCAGGGGGAGGGACATGAGGGTGACTTGGGGCTCTCCAATTCTGGCTTTGCCTCAGAGCCACCTCTGGCATGAGGATCTCTGTGCTGGGAACACCCTTCCCAAACTTTCCTGCCCCTCCTGCCCTTGACCTCCCCTCCCTGGGACATGCAACCTGAGCTGGACCCTTGGCCAAATCAGCGCTAGATTTGCTGAGTTAAATGCAAGCAGAGCTCAGACCTCTCACCTTCTGTCCCCTCATCCCTCTGTGCCCTCCTAGGCAGCAGTTTGCTGTTATTTCCTTCACCCAAATCTGCCTGTGGTTGTGCTTATTAACAAGCCAAACCAAACTGCACCAAAATCAATGGGAAGGTGCTCATCAGCCCCTAAAATAAATGTTTTCCACGGTGCTAACATTAACTGCTTCATCTCCACACAGCTTAGAGGCAGATGAGAGGCAGGGGAGACCCTCAGCTCTGGCCTAGGGGAGTGTGGTGACAAAGGGAAGGGGAGCTTCTCTTTTCAGATCCATCATTCCTTCCTCCAGCCCTTTTTCCTCCTGCCCCAGACACAGCCTTGGCTGCTTTGCAGTTGTTCATAAACACCATCTACATCTGTCCTGAGCCACGAGATGTATTAATCAATTTGATGAGGATGTTAAAGCTTCCTCTTTGCACCTAATTATGGGCTGATTTATAGGACTGGCCTTGTGTTTGATGGAGCTCTCCCCTTGGCAGTGATTTACATGGCATTGGCACCGAGCTCTCCATCTCTCCAATGCTCTGTCATTCCCTCTGCCCCTCTTTCTCTCCCTTTCTCTCCCTCCTCCTCCCCGCACCCCTCTGCTCTCTGTTCCCTCATGGGAGCCTAATGACATGTTGACAGAGCAGTGAAACATTGCTCCCTCTTCCCTGCATCTGTCTCTGGCTCCGTGGCTCCCAGTGCTCCCTGACACATCCAGATGGACGGGCTGGCAGCGAGGCACAGCCCCTGGCCACTGCCCCAGCGCGGGCCCTGCGGCTCCAACGGTCCCTTCTGGAAGTGCTCGACGCTCCAGATTCCCTGGGGGATGTTCCCGTGCTGGCAGGGATGTGGGGAGCCCCATCCTGGCTCTCCAGACTCCAGGGAAACTCTACTGAAGTAATTAAAGAGCAGCGATTCGAACTCCTCAGGGTGGCTCAGCTGAAGGTCTCCAGATTCTGGGGAGGGTGGGGGACCACAGGTTTTATTTCCTTTTAGCACCAGAGAGGAAAGCAAAGCACAGAGGCATTTGGGGGTTGCTTTTCTGAAAGGGGCAACTGATAAAGTCATCCCACTGTAGTTACTGCCTGGAGGGTCCTCTGCTCAAGCTAATGGGGGAAAGTGGGAGGAGAAAGAAGCAATTACACCAGTTTCACTCATCTCTGTGAGATTAACTCTGCCCCAGAGCAGAACCTGTTCCATATGTTTCTTTCTTTTTATCTTTTTCCTTTTTCTTCTTTTTTTTTTCCCCTTATCCTTTTTTTTCTATTTCCTATTTTATTTTTTTTCCCTTTTCCCTTGGACTTTATTTTAAGAATCTCAGCTCTGAAAATTCAAAGGAGAGAAAGGAAATGGAAATAGGGGGGGAAAAAAAGGGAAAAGGAAAAATTAAAACAAAAGGAAAATTAAAGGGGGAAAGGAAAAGGAAAAAGGATATTTGGGATATTTGGAGACATACCAAAATAAATATGTGTTTCACAGAGGTCATTTACTGGATCAAGCATTTGTGGCTACTGCTACTAATCCAACTGCAACCTCACCTCCCCCTACTTTTTGTGCTTAAAAATTGCAAAATCCACTTTTCTGGAGGCATCCTGATGCCTTCCTTGTGCCAGCAAAGAGAACGGGCTGAGGGGATTCAGGGAAGTTTCTTGTTTTTTAACTCTGGATTTCCTAATTTTGGTTTAAACGTGGGCATTAAGGAGGTTTAGTGGGGGAATCAGAGCACTGAGGTGTCCCTGAGCTGAGGAAATGTGCTTAAATCCACAGAAAAGGAGGAATGTCAGGTGGCACAGAGTGACCCCGAGGCCACCCTCGGGTTTTCCACGTGCCCTGAGTCCCCCCTCGGGTTGTTCATCCCGGTTCCCCACACGCAGCTGCTGCTTTTTCCACGGCAGGTGGTTGGTTCTCCAGCTGCCAGATGTGCCCACGAGACCAGATGTTCTGTGTGCTCCAAATCAGCTGCACACCCACGGTGGAGGGGTGAATTCCGGGAATTTTCAGTGCAGGAGGGAGGATCTTCTGTCGGCGCGTCACCGACGCTGCAACGAGAACAGAACCCGTCCCTTCCTGGGAGAAGAATTCCTGCCAGGAAAAGTTCCTGCCAGGCACAGGGTGGGATTTTTGGGGTGTCCCTTGCAGGGCAGGGAGCTGGACTTGGATGATCCTCGTGTGACCCTTCCAAATCAGAGTAATCCGTGATCCTGTGGAATTTTGGGTGAAGCACTTATTTGCTTTGCCTTGTTCCACTCGCCGTGACAGAGCCATCAAAATTCAGCTCACACCCAGCCTAATGACTTTCTAAACCTGAACTCTGGAGCTGCACCAGAGCTAAACCTGGCCAGTTGTCACAAAAAAAAAAAAAGGGTCAGGAATCCAAATATAGATATTAGGATGTATTCATGTGCATTCCATATCATCTGTCACAGGAAGCCAGGTCCATCTTCCGAGAGCAAAACCTGCCCAGGCCCCCTTTGCACGCAGGTGTTCACATGTGCAAAACCAGGCAGAGGCTTTAGCCCGCAGATTGCACATGTGTTCCATTGCACTCCATAAAATGCATATTAATGGTGCTGGAGCTGGAGTCCTGTCCAGAGAAGCAGATGCTTGTCGATGGTGAAGCTGCTGCGCTGAACAGATGAAAAGACATCTCTGCTGCTGAGTGAATTCCATCAGACCAGGAGCAGCTGCTCTAAAGCTTCTGAAAGCAAAAATCCTCATGAATAAATATTAGGAGGGGAAAAAATGAGGCTTCTGGAGAACAAAAGGAAGCAGAGGAAGTTACTGAGAGATGCTGAGACCTTTCATCTCAGTAAAATATGCAATTAACACAACACACACATCTCGCCCAGCAAGGCCCTGCGTTTGTTCAGGGTGACTATAGGATCAGAGATAAGGTTTCTTTTGGTGAACAAGGAAGGCCATAAACTGTTATTCCTCTGCCTGTCAACACAGGAGGGCTTGGTATTAGTGATTTCACAAAGTTACTGAGTCAGCCTCCTGGAAACCCTCAGCAATCATTTGATCTGAAGGGAAGCTGCTGTGGTTTCAGGTTCAGAAATGCTTGGCATTCCCTTGGGGGATAAAAAGATCCCATTTTTGAGGGTGTCCGTACCTTGGAGCAGAGTTGCACTGCTCTGGGGATCTCTGCTCCCAGCAAAGCTGCAGGACCTGGTTCCAGCAGCACAGTTTGCATCCATGGGATGCTGAGGGAAGGTGGGGCTGGATCCGTGCCCTGCACGAGGGGCTGTGGGTGCTGTGCCAAGCAGGACCCTCAGCGTTCTCTGCTGACGGGGTGAGGCACAAGTGCCCTCACCTCTTGTGGGAAAGGAAGGATGGGCTTGGGAGCAGATGTGACACCTGCTTTCTGTCCACACAGCCATCTGCCAGGGCAGCTTGCTCTGAGGTCTGCAGAGCGCCCAGAGAGAGCTGAGCTTGGGCTTCTTACTGACAGGACACTGGGCTGTGTCTGAGGGATCTGAACCCGGATCCCTGCTGAGCTGTGCCTTCCCTCTTCCCATGAGCTGTAGGTTCAGGCAGGACCTTGAGGACTTAGACCACCACCAGCAGGCACAGCTTGAGAAATGCTTGGAGCTGTTCAGGCCTGGCCGCACACCAGGCCCGGTGGGGCGCGGAACCGAGAGTGGGGCCAAAACCTGACATGTCATTTTGCCCAATTCCTTTCAATCCATGGCTTGGTTATTAATTCCCATCGTTCACACTGGTGCAAATCCTTTGCTTGAAAAGAAACAGGGCTCCAGGGCCACATGAGAACCCGTCTGACCCCGTTTGAATCTGAGCCCGGAAGGGGATGCCTGGAGGAGAATGTCAAACCTTCCAGTGGGCAGATGTTCCTCCTACGCCCCTCCTCTTCACACCCTGCCTGTGCAAACATTCCCTGGAGTCTGCTGGCTCCAGACACTGCAGACACTGCTCCCAAATGTATCCCTTTTCCTGTCCCCCTCCCCTCAGCTCATATTGCTACCAGGACACACGTCGCTGCCTCGCTGTACGACTTGTTCCGATGCCTGTGAGGGCTTAAACCAGCTTCCTCCTTCCTCAGCTGATCCGTTTGAACCACTTCTGGATGGCAACCTGGAAATCTTGTTTCCCTGCCTTGCAGTGTGCTCACCCCTCAGAGCTATCAATTTATTGCAGATTTTTTAAATAAATAAATAAATAAATAAATAAATAAATAAATAAATAAATAAAAAAGTCAGGGATGACTACAGATGGCTCGCAGCTGGAGGGAAAAACAGGCACAAATTTTCTGCTGGCTGCAGTTCCAATTGAGCCCAGGATAATTCCCCCCTTCTGTTTCTTCTGGGTGAAGAGATGCAGCTCTTTCCCTTCCCATAAGCAGGAATAGATAGGCTGAATTGGTGCAAAAACAGCAAGAGACTGAAGCAATCCAGGTCAGGATGACTTTGCAGAATAGGATAACTGCTTTGCCTTTCTTTTAGCCTTCCCCTCTTCCCTTCCCTTTCCCATTTTTTGCACCCACAAAGAGCAGGTGCAATTCAGGCCTTAGAGAGCTCCATCCATCCTGGAGCAAGTTATGCAACAAATCCCTCTCAGAAGACTGACAACCTGAATTTATCCTATCTCCAGGAAATGCCTCCCATTCCTCATTTTCATGTCTGTCTCCCTTCTCCCCTTCCCTTTATTTTTTTTTTCCAGCAGCTTTGCAATTGTGGCTTCTGGTCAGCAATAATCTGACCCAGGGTGCTGTGTTTAAAAAACAGCAGTTACCAAGTCCCAAAAACAATGATATCTTCCACTAGATGAGGATCCAGATTCCACGCATGTGGAATCCCTGGAATTACCTCCCGTGCTTTCCTGGTGAGTCTGGTGCATCTGGACTGACTCACTTATCTGGTAGATAGGAGGAATTATCTGATTTCCAAATTCTGGAGGAGGTACAAAGAAGAGCCATGAATTGATCAAAGGTCTGGAGGGGTTGGGCAACGCTGACAGACCCGAGTGGTGAACCTGGTGCAGGTTGGAGAAACACAAATTCCAGGCTGGGATGTTGGGTGCAGGGAAAGATGTGGGGCAGAAAAGGCTCTTCCTGCTCTCCCTGAAAGCAGATCTGGGAGACAAGGATGAGAATGAGCTCAAATCCAGCAGGAACAGGGAAATATGCAGCTGCTTGCAGGGGTTAAAGTGAGGCTGTCCCAGATTTTTCCTCAGAATACAGGTTTTCTAAGGCATTGTTTTCTGCCCTGGGGGAAGAGGGAAGGGAACTCCAGTTATCCAGAGCCAGAGGGAATCCCAGGTTGGTCTGTGCTACACAGACAACAGTCCTATAACCATGACAGTCCACGGATTTTGGAATTTTTATCCATCACCCAGCGCTGTGAAAGTGGTGCTGAGGTTGATCTTCCCCACTTGTGAGAACAACTTTTCTGCCCTAAAAAATAGTTTATTTTGTTCCTTAAAGGAAGATCTGACAGTCTGGGCTCTCTCCTGGTGGTGCCACAAGAACTATTGGTTGACAGCAACCCCAAGACAAGAGAGGAGAGAAAGCCTCTCTTCCAGCACTTGCTCCTGGGAGCTGGATCTGTCTTTCAAGACCCTTTTCCTTATGGATAAACCCCTGAAACAGCTTCTCTTTATCCAGGAAGCAAACTCAGGATTTAAGAGCCCCTTTTTTCTTGGCCTCTCTGCTGGGAATATCTCCCACCTCAGCTTTTGCTTCGAGGAGCCCTGACAGGGAAGGATTAGGGATATTGGCACAGAGGTGCTTCAGACAGTTGGGAATTAGAACCAGCCTGGCTTTAATTTGAATTAGATTGCTCTTGATGAGAAGAGTTTACGAGCAGCTTCATGAGCCTTTCCTTTATTGCTCTTCTGGGCTCTCCTGCTGTTGATGCAGAATTTTTGTGCTCTCCCGCCGTTCCCGGCCTCGTTCCTTCCATGCTGCCCTTCCAAGCACGTTCAACTGGTGTCCAAGTTCTCTGCCACCTCCATCCAAGCCCAGAGGGTTTGCTCAAGGCCTTCAGGACGAGGTGGTTTCTTACCAAATCGCCTCATTTGGTGTTTCCAAGTGCTGTTCCTTCGGGCTGTGTTGACAAGTCTGATGCATCGAGCACCGGGCTGGGACTCAGCACATCCAAATTTCATTCCCAGCTCAATTGGCTGCAGAGTTATGAGCAACTGGCTTTGCCCTGCCCTGCATTCCTGATTATGAAGTCATAAAAACACTGATATCCGTTCTGAAATCAGGGAAAACCAGGGCTGGTCTGTCGCTTATCTTCCGATTGTGCTTGATCCGTGTATGAAGTGGTGTTTGCTGGTGAAGGGTGTTAAGTGAATATTATTTATGACCAGTGTCATGTGAGGAAGGGCTCTGAGGGGCAGCAGGGAATGTAAGGAAGTGACAGGAGGGAAGGTAGAGGGATGATGAGCATGGACACAGCAGAGTTTTTTTTTATGGCACTGTTTTTATTACGGCCTATTTCTATCCTGGCTCATCTTCAGCTGGGGCAGCTGGGCCAAATTTGTTTCCTCCAGTGGAATTCTGATTATTTGCAATGGCTGAGAAGAGAGCCCAGTTCCTCCAGTGAACTCCTGCTACGAGAGCAAGAGGCAATTCAGGTCCCAAAAGGAATTGTGAGGAGGTTTCTGCTCACACTGGTGTCCAAACAGCTGCAGCTTTTCTGCCACTGAGTCATCAGCTGCCATGAGGTTCCCATATCCCGTTTATTCCTGGGCAGTAGGTGGAGATCCTTCCAGTGTGGGGTTCTACTCCATCTGTACAGACAGAAAACTAAAGCAAACCCCAAACCCTCCACAACAACCAGCAATTGCAGAAGAATTATTGCCCTTCCTGGGCTGCAACAGGAGGGCGAGATCCCTCGGGCTGGGAAATGCAGGAAAACGCAGGGAAAATGCCCCAACAGTCAAGATTACACCCAAATCCTGGGGAACCCTTTTACTGCTCGAGCAGGATGTGGCTCTGCAGTTCCTCGGCAGGACTGAGATGTCTCTGTTGCTTTCCCTTTGCTCTCCCTGCTGCTCTTGCTCCGCTTTCCCTTTCAGAAGGTGAGGGAGAGAAGGGCCAGGTCCTCCGGATCCAGGGAAAAGCTGGAAGCACCGATCCACTAGGGAGCATCTGTGGGCTGGCTGGCTGAAGGGTGCTGTTTGGAGCTGCCAGCCGGGAGGCTTTGGAGTCGTTTCTACTGTAACTATAATTAGGAATGGGGGGGGGCTCTTTGTTTATTTAGGCTGAGAGCTTTAAGATAAATGACAGCTCCGAAGATGCTTTTCAGCACTTCATAAATCAACTGCCAGCTGGCCAGTTTCACCTCTGAAATGTCTCCTGCTTTTTTTGGAATTTTGCCTTTCTTTTTTTTCCCCTCCCAACTTTGGAAAGATGGTCTATCCAAAAGGAAAAAAAAATAATTAAAAAAAGAAACTTCCAGAGGAATAACTGTCCTGAGGAATACTTGCATTTGGGGAGGGGGGGGACAGGGGAAAATGATTTCATCCTTGAAAGACTCGAAGGGGTGGAGATCCCACCCTTGTCACCCCGTTCCAAATTCTGAATTGCAAGCTGTTAGAAGGCAACTTCCCTGGGAATTTCCAAAGGACACCCAACAGCCTGACTGACACATCCTCAGCTGCCATGACAGATATTTTTCTGATTTCATTTACTGCCTCTTGTCGCTGTCTCACTCAGCACATCCCGAGATTTGCTGGGGTTCCTTTCCCTGAGCTGAGTCACTTGGATTCCTGCACAGCTCGTGGGATTGTTTGTGCCAAAGGCCTGGCACCCCCTTTCCCTGGAGTGAGGGGAAATTCCTGCCCAGAGGCTGCTGACAGCCCTGCAGTCCCTGTGGGCAGCACTGAACAGCATTTGAACTCCAGGCACTCACAGGAAGGTTCTGGACTGTTCTCCAGCCTTTGGCCAAGCCTGGAATCACGTTTTGTGTCCGTATGAGGGTGGGATACGGTGCAAAACATGACCCTGGATTATCAGAGAAGGGAATGGGATGGAATGGAATGGAATGGAATGGAATGGAATGGAATGGAATGGAATGGGATGGGATGGAATGGAATGGGATGGGAGAGAATAGATTGGGTTGTAAAGGACCTTAAAGCCCATCCAGTGCCACCCCTGCCATGGGCAGGGACACCTCCCACCAGCCCAGGTTGCTCCAAGCCCCATCCAACCTGGCCTTGGACACTTCCAGGGACACAGCTTCTCTGGGAAATCCATTCCAGCCCCTCCCCACCCTCAAAGGGAAGTATTTCTTCCCAAAATCCTACTCTGTGTCAGTGGGAAGCCATTCCCCCTTGTCCTGTCCCTCCAAACTGTGGATGAGGGCCTGGGTTAGTTTGCTGGACATTTGGGTGGAGACAAGGAGAGGGAATGAGCAGCCTGCCTGTGACATATCCTGCTAAAACAGACTCTGGATTTCTTTCCAGCTGGATGGTAAACCCACTGTGGCTGTGGGGACTGTCCCTCCTTTTTCAAAGGTGTTTCTCTGGGCTGGGCTGAACTTCACCCTGAACGGAGCATCCAGGAGCTCTGGCTACAGAGACCACCAGAAATGCAGCAGAATGAGAAGGAAACCGTGTGAAGGGGAGACAAAGGACTAACAAAGGCACACACAGAGCTTTCAGGCAGATCTGCAGAGGCTGTAAAACTCTGTGAATCTCAGGTGCAGGTCACACCATCACGGAGAAAACTGTGCTTCAACTGGCCCAGCTCCATCAGCCTCTTGCGAACCACAGAGCACAGCGAGGAAAAGTTGCTTTTCAAAGAAGAAGAGGGTGGACTGAGATGTTTAACAAAGGGGCCTAGAAAAGCTCCAAGCCCTGGACAGTCTCCACCTGGTTGCATTAAACCAGCCCCTACATTTTTCAAAATCCACCCGGGCTTTAATCTCCGCTCCATTTCACATTTCCTTGCGACGCTGTCCAAAGAAATGCTCTCGTTGGCAATAAGCTGAGCAGTCACCACAAAGCTTAACAGGACCTTGATGTGGCTTTTAAAAAAACCCAGATCCTCAACTGCTGAGGCTCACGAATTTTTTCTCCCCAGCAGATGTTACAGGGGGACTGGAGCTTGGCAAACATTCCCAGACATGGATAATGTTCATCTACTGATGGGCTGATTCTCATTTACGTGAGGCTGCCTTTGCAGTTCTCTGGCTTGGGAAAAAGTGCCTCTAAAGTGTGTGTGAAAGCAATTTATGTAAAGGGACCTTAGCAGGAATGAAAATCAGGCTGCCAGTCTCCCCAGGCAGAGGAGAATTATAAATACAGGGGGCTTTGCTGTGTTGATTGCAGTCCAAAAGCTCTGATATGAACTTATCTGTATCAGTCTGGTATAAATGTCAAATTCCTCCACCAATAGCCCTCATGGCAGCCACAGGCTCTGTCTCCAGACTCCTGATTATCCATGTGTGCTGTGAGAGCATCTAGGAGCTGTTTTGCTGAGTCAGGACCTGATGTTCAGGCACAGAGAAGCAAAAATATGTGTAGTTCAGAATGTTTCCTCTTTTGTAGGTCGGCACAACCTTGTCACCCCCCCAGACCAGGTTTGGGATTTTTCTCCTTCCCCTTTGCTCTGTGGTGAAAACAGTCACAGCTTCAAGCCCTGGGACCCAGGAAGCAGGAGGGGGGTGATATTTCCCACCCCATATTGTCTTTTCTGGTGTGCAAACAGCGATTCAAGCACATTTTTGCATCTCTCGCTCTCAGGCTTCTAGGGGTTGGTTCTTACATGTCTGTCTTACTTGAGGCATAATAATTCTCTTTGTAGGTGATTGTGAGAGTACAATTCCAGCATCACATCCTTACATGCACAGTCTGATGCCCAGGGATCCCACCAGGAACCTCTCTGGATTTTAGAACCAACCTACACTTCCAAAATCCGGACTGGTCTAAAACCTTGTGCATCCTGATTGTTCATGGGGAGATGAAGTGGAAGCAACCCCACCTCTGGTTCGTTCAGAAAACATCACAGGGAATTATTTCCATGCTTTCTAACTTTGGGAAGAGGAGGGGAATGTGTTTTTACAAGCTTTGAGGCGTTTCCTCCTGTGGTGATACCGACGCCGGGCACGACATAAGTGGTGACAGTTTATCTGGAGATGCTGCTGTGCTCGTTAAGAGGAGCTGCTGCTGTTTATCTGCGTCTTGTCTGCAAAATCAGGTGTTCAGAAAACAAATTCTCAGTGTTGTCAGCGTGCTGTGGTGCTGGGGTGGAGAGGGGGAGGTTTTTAGAGGCGTTCACCCGAACCCTGAAGCCATTTCGGGGAGATGCTTCTCCTTTTCACAAACCCTTCAGTGGTGCAAGGCAAAACCATCCCAAACCCTGAAGGAAAATCTCCCTTTCCACCCAAAACTCCACCTGGGAAACAATCAGAAAATGTTTAAAGCCTGATAGAAACTTTCAAAACACGAATTTGCACTGGTGCATCCATGCAGGGAGAACAATGAACAGTGCTACACGTGAGTCATCGTGGAGGTCTCTGAGCTGGTGTTTTTTGCTTTCTTTATAATAACTCGAGGGAAAGGGGCACTTTTAAGGTGCAGCTCATCTCCTCCTGGGCCAAAGTTTAGCTAAACTGTGCAGGCAAAGTGCCATTTGCCCTCCAGCAGCAATAAAAGGAGCCTGGCTGGCTGGACTGGATGAAAACATACACTTTGTAAGCGTTTAAAGTTCTCGGAGATGAGTCCCTCTGGTGAAATCTGTTGGTCCATTTGCCATTGCTGCTTGTTTTTATGTAAAAGGCATCCAGCTATTACCATGACAGGCAGCAATTTAAAATCCTAACCCAACACATGATGGACCTGTTGCTTTTCCCTCTTTAGAGATGCCGTGGAAGGAGAAAGTTGGCACTAAAAATAGAGCAGCAGGTGGACCAAACAGCCCCGTGGCTAAATGATTTCCTTTTAGTCCTTTAAATTATGTTGTTTACTTGCAGGAATGAGCTCACACAAAAAATAGGGGTGAGATTTGACCTCCACAAAACTCCATGTTGTGGCTGTGAACACTCAGGATATTTGGAATAATCAGGGCTTTGCCTGCAGCCACGTGGCAGCACCGTGGGGCTGGGGCTGCTGCTCCTGAGGCTCCCAGGTTTTCTCTGCAGCAATTCCAGCCACTCCAACCCCAGACCTGACGGTAACAATGACCTTTTCCTGCAGAACCCCCTGCTCATCCCCATCTGTGCCCACAACCAGGTCCTCCAGCTCTCCAGCCCTTCCTCCCACCAGTAACTCTTCCCTGATCCAGCCTTTCTCTTTTCCAGCTCTCCCAACCCTTCCAAACCCTGCTCTGCCTCTTCCTGCAGCTTGGAGCCCGACTGTTCATCTCAATGAACAAGATGAGCCTGCATTTTTTGGGGGGGATAGAAAGATGCCTGTGTTTGTCATCCTCCTGACACAGCTTCTTTTCCTCAGTCTCCACAAACAGCCCGGGTTTGCTCTCCTGATTTGCCATTTTTTCTCGCTGGGAAACGCCACGAGCTGACACGATGTATTTGTTACTCGGAGGTTTCCAGGCTCCTCAGCAGCCAAGAGCACTTGTGGAGGGAAGGGAAATCAATATGATGAGAGGAGCAGAGACGTGGGAGTTAAACCAGAGCATTTTCCAGGCACCCAGGCTCTGCTGCCTTGTCCTTTCTCTGTGACCTGTTCTCACGATGGTGAGTGTGAGCTGTGCAGGTGAAAATGCTGTCAGGGAGGGGAAGACAGAAAGGGATGAATCCTGAGGTGTGTCTGGGTGGTTTTATTGCTGGATTTGGGTAATTGTGCCTCATAACGTTGTGCCCCTGTCCCACAGCAGGGAACTCCCAAGAATCCAAAATAGGTGTTTCTGCCTGGCTGCAGGTTCAGCACCCTGGAAAATATCCCACTGAACAAACCTCAAATTGAGCTTTTCCATCACCATCCCTTCCCTGGCTTTCTTATGGCAGAGCTCAGAGAAGAGCAAATGTCTTGCCTGGAGTGGAGAACAGTATTTACAGTGTCATAACGCTGGAACTGGATCAAACCCTTGTTTCCTCTGCTCTGAGACTCCCCCCAGGAGACACAGCACCAGCTGCTCCACTGGAAAGGTGGAAGGAACCTCTGCAAATGCAATTATCAAGTCACTTACCCACAAAGGAACTTTCTCCTTGACACCCATTAGTTAAAGGCAAGTTTATGCCCTTCAGAGTGAGGGTTTATAAACATCCCAAAGCTTTACAGCGGGACATTTCCTTTCTCTCTCCCTCCTTTTCTGTGTTATCAGATATGGATGGGGTTTCTCACTTGCATTATTTCAAACAGCAGCCCCTTTCAGTGTCCATGTTAAAAAGTTGTCCCGTGTTTACCCTGAGCTGAAAAAAGGCAAAGGGCACCTTCAGCTGGGTTTAAATCTTTAAACCAGCCTTAAGACATGAACAATTTGCCTTTATTCTCTCCAGCTTTTTTCCTGAGATGAGTGGGGGGTTGAAAAGAAGAAGAAATCCCCCCTCTTTAGTATCTATTGGTCCCTTGAACACAAGAACCACTTGACCCTTTTGCATAAACTCCTGTTAGCCCCTGCCAGCTGGATCCATGTCCTGCAGCACTCTGTGCACCAGGGGGTATCAGGAAAAGCACAGATCATGTGCTGACTGCTGGGGAGAGCAGAGCCCCTTATCAGGATGCTGCACCTCCAGACACCACCAGCACAGTGACAGCAGGACCTGCCTGTGAAACGAGGCCAAGATAAATGATGTATTGCCCTCATCCCTAACAGTGTGGCCCAGACAGAAACCAGGTGGAGGGGAGGGAGGGAGCCAGCACCTCCTGTAAACAATCCCCTGGCCTGGCTGGAACAGCTTTAGGCTGAGTTGCTGGATTAAGAAAGTGATTCTTGCCCTGGACACGGAGTTAAAGGGCAGGGGTGATAATGCACTGATGGCCAAAGGTGGCTGGGGGGATTTGGCCATTACTCAGCAGTGGTTGGTTTGACCTGGCAGGAGAACATCTGATATCTAAACAGTCCCACTCATCCTGAAGCACTCAGAAACCCCTACACTAAATATTTGATGCCCTTGCTTGATAGTGTTTATTTTGCTTTCTCCCCACCTGCGTGAGGCTTCGTGCGCTGGGAGCGGGGAAAACATGGGGTAGCACATACCAGAGATAAAACCCCAATGTGTGAGCTTTGTTAAACAGAGATTTATGGGGCATTCTCTGAAGATGACTGGGCAAAAAAAAAAGGAAAAAAAAGAAAAAGAAGAAGGGGATTTA
This sequence comes from Pachyramphus minor, assembly GCA_013397135.1. Lineage (NCBI taxonomy): Eukaryota > Metazoa > Chordata > Aves > Passeriformes > Tyrannidae > Pachyramphus > Pachyramphus minor. The sequence goes on along the minus strand of VYXB01000747.1, from coordinate 77,436 downwards.
CCACAGTTGTGCATTGGTCTAAACGCCATCAGCAACACGTGATCCCCCAGGTCTCCCCTTTATAAGAAACTTGTGCAGATCAGGGCACACTCAGCTGAGAGGTGATTTAGTACCAGGATCTTGATGGGCCTCGTCTGGGTATCGGTTTCTCCACTTCTGCAAGGATGGAAGGGGCGGGGGAAAAGCTGAATTAAAGTCAGTCCCACATCCCTGTAGCTGAGTTAGTTCTGTACCCTCTCAGTGCTCCACTGTAAGTTAAAACAGTTGTGATGCAGCCATGGGTGGTCTGCTGAACACTCTGCCCTCTCTCTCTGTGAGTTTGGGAGGTTTTTGGGTGATCCAGCTCGCACCAAGGATCAGGACACCCCAGTTCCGAAAAGGGAACTGCTCCTGGGTTGTAGCCCCTCCATCTAAGTGGTTCTCCAGAAACTCTCCTCGGCCAGCAGGGATCTGCCCAACAGGGAAATCCAGAGGGGGATTCACTTGCTCAGGCCTGATCTTCTCCAGAAAGAGAAGGGGGGTGCCCTGGGCCCTGCTCTCCCTCCACACCACAGTTCCAGTGACTGGAAAGGGAAACCAGCCCAGACAGAGGTGATGCTGCTACAAACACCCCCATGAGCACAGCAAGCCCTGCCCCTGCTGCCTGAGCCTTCGGGATGAGTACAGGGGGTGGGTTTGGCAGTGGGGCTGTAATTTGATTAGTCCTTAATTCAAGAGGCCTTTGTGGCCCAGTTCCTGGAGGCTCTGTCACCCCACCAGCCCTGAGACCAGCAGCAAGG
>VYXB01000747.1:42015-52864 GCA_013397135.1 Pachyramphus minor | reverse complement strand
CTCCCCTTCCGTTGATTCTTTCCTTGTCTGAGGCTGCCTGTCCTGCCTGTGATTCCTGTTCTGCCTGTGATTCCTGCCCTGCCTGATACTTCCTGTCCTGCCTGTGCTTCCTGCCCTGTCTGTGATTCCTGTCCTGTCTGTGATTCCTGCCCTGCCTGTGATTCCTTCCCTGCCTGTCCTGTGTGTGCTGCCTGTGCTTCCTGTGCTGCCTTCCCAGCTTTCCCAGCCTTCCCTGCCTGTCCTGCCTGCACTGCCTGTCCTGCCTGCTGCCTTCCTTGTGCTTCCCACCCTGCCTGTCCTGCCTGTCCTGCCTTCCTTACCTGCTCTTCCTTCCTCCTACCTGCTGCCTCTTTGCCTGTGCTTCCTGTCCTTCCTTCCCTACCTGTCCTTCCCTCTCTGTCCGTCCTTCCTTCCCTGCCTGTCCTTCCTGTCCTTCCTTCCCTCCCTGCCTCCCCTGCCTGCAGCAGGTTCCTCCAGGCCCTGATTCCCTGGAGTTTGTACCCCCGGGTGGGAGAACCAGCCCTGGGAAAAGGGGTTTGGATCCCCCCACCCCGGGGAGGCTCAGCTGGATCTCGGCTCTGGCAACTGGGGGATGTTTCCCTCTCATCCATCCGCTGGGAAACTGGGAAAACTGGAGCCCATGTGAGGGTTTGGTCCATGGATATGAGCACTTAGGGAATCAAGTGAGCTTTTCAGTTCTACCAGCCCGATTTACCACGTTAAATTACTTTTAAAGAACACCATAATCCCTCTGCTTCCAAAGCCAGACTTAATGGACCTTTTGCACTTTCCTTAAAGGCCAAACGTGTTTTAAGGTCACAGATATCTTTTGAAATCACATTTCTTCCTCCCCATCTCTTTTTTTCCCCCCCTCCCTCCCATCTCCAATAAACAGTGCCACTTCCAGAGTTTACCAAATAAATAAATAAAACGAAAAGCCATTTCCCAGGAAGACTTTCCCCCCCCCTCTCCTCCTCCTCTTTAAAGTGCCCGGGAAACACAAACCGAAAATAAGAGAGAAACGATCAATCTTTTCCTCCAAAGGCTTTTGACAGCTCGTCCTGACTCGCTCAGCAAAGAAATTTGGCTTTTGCCAGAGGGTTGCTTAACCCGAGAAGGATTTATAAAGCTCAATCCAGGGGCAGAAAGTAAGAATTTCGGGAGGGAAAGAGCAAAAAGAAGCCTCCTGGTGCCGAGTGGGAAAGGGGCTGGTTTGGGGTGGGTTTGTTCAAGCTCCATTTCTCCCATTTTGCAGCCGGGAGGGAGCGGCTGCATTCACACAGGGAAGAAGCCTGGAAACTTTTGTCACTCCAAGCATCTGTGTGGGTGGTGAGGGTTTCTGAGACACACATAATAAATCTAAAGCTGCAGCTGAAGCCCGGGCCGAAGCACAGTTTGGCAAAGGGGCAAAGAAAACAATAATAATAATAATAATAATAATAATAATAATAATATTTTTAATGACAAACCGGCTCGATTAAGGGAAGATTTTCCTGAAATATTTTATACTGTCTATATATCAAAATGCCCACAGATCTACTCGATCTCGGCAGATCAATGGGAAAAGAATAACTGGGTTTCCCACTATTTCTTGTTCGGAATAAAGTGGAATTTTGGGGGTCTCAGGCCTTGCCACGAGGCCGAAAAGTTCCTCCTTTTTGAGGGGTCACTGAGGAGCTGGGGTGAAGTGGGAGAGTTTGGGATGCAAAAGGAAACTCCTTCCAGTTGCTCCCAACAGTGGTCTCTGCTTTTTGCTCGCACTGAGTTGCAAGGAAAAAAAATTAAATAAATAAAAAGAGGAGAGAGGGAAAAAAATAAAAAGAGAGAGGGAAAAAATAAAAAGAGAGAGGAAAAAAATAAAAAGAGAGAGGAAAAAAATAAAAAGAGAGAGAGGGAAAAAAAGGAAGCAAAAAGAACCTCTTGGGGAAAGAGGGATTTTTTTTTCCCACGCATCACATGGAGGCACAAGGGGAAAAAAACCCTCCCTACTCCAGGGGAAAGGCATCACATCATAGGGATAAATTCCCAGGGTTAGTGAACGAGAGAGAAAAGCAAGAATTGTCAGACAAACCCGGGCCTGCTGCCTCAGAGCACAAACGAGCCCAGGGATGTGAGGAGCTGTAGGAGATGGAGGTGTCACGGCCAGAGCCCCGGATTTGGCTTTGGTGGGTTTTTTTTCCCCTTTTCCCCGGGTTTTAACTATTTCCTGGGAATCCCAGCCACAAACCCGGCAACATGGCGACGGGAAAAACACATTCCAGGAGGGGTGGGAGGGGGAAGCCTTGTTCTTCGAGGCGATCCCAATCAGAGCCTACACGCTTTTATGCTTTTAAATTACAGCAGCCCCGAACGGTAAATTGTTCCCTGCATGGACGGGCAGAACCCACCCCCGGTCCCGGGGAGAAAAACAAGCCCTGTCTCTCTCTGCCACCGTTATTTATCGTCGCGGGAAGGTTATAATTATTAACCTGGAACTTCATTTATTAGGGCAGAGCGGGAGGAGCGGCATCGTTTCTCATGTGACGCTTTCCCCGCCGGACCTTTTCCTACCCGGGGGTTTATCCCGGCACCTCTGGATGCCCCGGGCCGCGCACGCAGGTGTCTAAAACACTCTCACACACGTTGTTTTTGGTACCTTTTGCAGCCTTTTCCACCCTTTTCTGCCGGCAGCGATCAAATCCTCCTCTCTCTTCCTCCGGAGGGGACCTTCCCCCTCCTCCTCAGCCACGGAGCGTTTCGAGCCTGACAAGCACTTCACCCCTTTTCCAGGACCATAAAACTTTTATTGCTCCTCGCTGCTTTAATATAAGTTTTCTTAGGGCTTTGGAGCATAAAAGGCAAATTATTCACGGTATTATCCCATCTGCTTTCGCTGCTGGCAAAGGGTTGTTCTCCCTTTTGCTCCCACCGATAATGTAACATTTGGCGGTGCTTTCCCCCCCCTCCCCTTTTAATAACAATTTTTGGATGCCTGTGGGGTCCGGGGGGCGCGTGTTTGCCTCGAACATGTGTGTGCGTAGTCCTGTGCGTGCCTCACATACCCTCCTTTTTTATTCATAACGAAATAACACATCCATTTATTAATTTTTTGCGAGCTTTAATTTCTCTTCCCTTCCGAGGTCTCCGCATGGAAACTCTGGTGTGTTTTAATTTTTTTAAATTTCTTCCCCTTTCCCACCCCCCTTTTTTTTTATTATTTATTTTAATCTCCCCCCCTTTTTTTTTTTTTTTTTTTTTTTTTTTTTGGAATTAATCCTTTTCCTTTGTTTTCATTCCCGGCCCAATGGAAGCGCGGCCCCGGCGCCACGTGATTCCCTCTTTGTGGACGCGCAGGGGCGCGGAGGGAGCTGCTGGATCCCTCCTGGCCCCAATTCCCAGGATTTCACCCCAAACACGGGACTCCGAGCCCAACCCCGCACCCTGCGCTCCATCCACCCCTCCCTCCCCTTCCCCTCGCTATTTTTTTTTTTTTAAGTACAAACAACGTTTGTTTTGTTCCTTTTGTTGTTGTTTTTTTTTTTTTACCTTTCACTCCGACTGATAGGACGAGATAAAAATTGATAACAGAAAGTTTATTCAAGAATTGTTCGACAGACAACCCTTAAGCCAGGAAATAAAATAACTACTGTAAGAACAAAGAAAGATCTCCAAAGAGGAGGGGTGAGGTGGGAGGGAGGGATTAGCTATAGTTCTTCTAATTCAGGACTATACAATTACAGTCTGGTTCTGCTCTCATGCCTCCAGTAGAACTAATTACATTATTCATAAGTACCAAGGTAACATAAAACTACTGGTCTTCCTAAATTACAATAACTAAAATAAGCTTGTTGTACAATGACAAGGAAACACAATGTCCTTTATAACAAGTAAATACTAGAAAAGTACGATTTGATTCTTTTTTTTTTTTCCTTTCCCTCATATAAATACATAATATCGGGGATAAATAATACAAAAAAGGGGGAAAATATTTTAAACTGGCTATAACCAATAAATATATATGAATGTTCACCAGAACACACACCTATTGAAGGGCGAATCGACTGAGGTGGACGAAAGCCCTTCAAAGTTGTTTTAATACCCATTATATGTAAACTCTAAGTGCAACAAAGATGTCCAGACAAGAAAGCATTAGCAAATACTAGTGATCCATTCACCTCTGCTTCGATTGGAGGACATTCCATTTGTTCAAATATACCCTGTTTTCACGTAAGGTCAGAAAGAGAAGAGGAGGAAAGAAGCGTAGGACTTCTAAGTCTTAAGATTGCTTTTCTGTCAACGAACCCCTAAGAAAAAAAAAAACATCCCCCCCCTCAAAACTACAAACTCCACGTCGCCAGAGGCAAAGGTGGGGAAATATTCAGACCTGTCAACTCTTCCTTCCTCTCTTTGGGACTGCTCGTGTGGCTGGGAGGGGGTTCAGGCGTCTCAAAAACTTATTTCCCGAACCCTTCGTGATTCTGAGACCTCTTTTGTTCTAATTTTTGTTCTTTTTTTTTTTTGTATTATTATTTTTGAGAGGGGAAGCAGGGAGTGGAGGGGAAGAGCGTGAACCCCACGCGTTGGCAGGTGTGTATATTTGCGGTGGACGGGAAGTTACTCGGTGGAAAAAAGGACTCCCTTCCTCTGAAGGAAAGGGAAGCACAGGTGGATGTTGAGGAGCAGTGGGAGGAGGAGTGGGCAGGTTCCTTGTGAATCTCTTCTAATTGTGTGCGTGGTTGTGTGGGTGCAGAGACACCAACTGCAAAGACTTGGCTGGTTGGTTCTTCTCCCTTCCAGTTGTCCAAGAATTGTCGGGATGATCCGTGGCTGGGTTGGAAACGAGGGGTTGCTGCTGCTTCGAACCTGCCAGATTCCCACCAAACTGCCCCCAAACCCATTCCAGAAGCATTTGTGTTGAAACACAGGAGGTATATCTCTTCAAAAAGAGACAGAGAGAGCTGCTTTAGGCAGTGAACACTGTTAGAGTGCCCAACAAACCCCAGAAATAACAACAGCGAGCACGACAACAACCCGGCGGGAACATCCCTGCGGAAGGAAGAAAAGAAAACAGCTCAACACAAACGTTCCTGAAGCTGAGCCTGCCCCCTCCCCCTCTCCCGTGCCCCACGGAGGGGTCCCCTCTGCTTCACCTGAGCCCCTCCCTATCACAGGTGGGTGAGCTTGGGCGCCTCTTGGATTCTGCCCTGAGAAGAAGCGTGGTGGGTGGAAAGGTCTGTGTACGTGGGGTGGCTCTCGCACGGTCCGTGGTGCTGCCCCGGGGGCATCTGTGGGGGCCCGTTGTAGTCCATGCTGGCGGCCTGGTGGTGTGGCAGGTGGTTGAGGCCGTAGAGAGAGGGGCCAGAGGCGGGCATAGAATCCACATAGTTGCCTCCGACGTAGACGGGGCTGCCCTGCATGCTGGGAGTCCCGTAGGCCACCCCGTTCCCCGGCAGGACGTGCGGGTCGTACTCGGGGGCGGTGTTGGCGTATTTCTGTTGGGAGGGGCAGCCTTTGATGGGGTTTTGGTAGTTACTGGACATGGCATAGGCATTTTGGTGGGGTTTGCTGAAGGAAGGCGGCGAGGGGGCGTCGTAGTTGCTGCTCATGGTGTGCAAGGCGTTCATGAACCCGGCGGAGGATTGCATGGGCTGGGGCGGGCTGCCCGTCGGGGAGGGACCCCCGGAGGAAGACCCCATGCCTTTCGACTTCTGGTCTTTCTTGTACTTCATCCTCCTGTTCTGGAACCAGATCTTGATCTGCCTCTCGCTGAGGTTCAGCAGGTTGGCCATCTCCACGCGCCGGGGCCTGCACAGGTAGCGGTTGAAGTGGAATTCCTTCTCCAGCTCCACCAGCTGAGCGCTGGTGTAGGCTGTGCGGGCCCTCTTGGAGGCCGAGGAGCCTGGAGGGCTTTTCTCGCCGCTGCAGGTTTCTGCCGGGCCCCAAAATGAAATAAAAGATAATTACTTACATGCAGAAATTGAATACATCGTTTCTTAATAAATCCTGGAACAGGCACAAGAGTTCGACCCCCCCTCTGCTTCCCTCACCCCTCTGCATTAGCCTGCACTCCATAATCATGTCATTTATTAAGAGTTCTGTTCTCCAAAGCTGCCCCTGGTTTATGAAAATTTGATCATGTCATGTAGAAAAGGATTCCAGGGCCATTTATTTAGGAGTCGATTATTTCCAGCAGATAATTTTGAGAAAATAATATTTGGCAGGGGGGCAGTCGCTGCAAAGCCAATTAATACGAACACGGGGCAGTGTCGGGAGGTGTTTTGTTTGCTGAGGTGTGAATACACACACAGACACACACAGACACACACAGACACACACACAGACACACACAGACATCCTGTGTGGCTCATATTCGTGCAACACAAATATTTGCATGTACGCAGTTAAACACCAGATCACATTTGCCCCCACATTTTTGTGAGGGAAACATTTTGTCTTTCTGTTATGATGTAACAGCTAAATTACATTAATGCAGGATGAAGCGTGTGCCACCAAGTTAACACGAATATATTTGTCAAAACAGTGATTTTTGTTTGTTTGGATCGTGTTAGTCTTGGGTGTGTCTTGGTGCAAGAAGGTGCATCTGTTTGTGCACCTGCTCTCTGTGTGCACACCTACACCCTGTTTGCTGCCATGTTTGGGGCCAGGGGGGTGGGAAGAGAACAAACAGCTTCAGCAGCACCAGGTTGGGTGCACGTTTTGGTGGATCTGTGTCTGCACAGTGGGACATCACCTGTGTACAACCTCCTGCTTGTGTTTTTTCTGGTTATACCTAAAACAAACCGAGTGTGCGCAGCCAGAGCTGCAGGATGGGCCAAGGCTGCCTCGTGCCCGGTGCCAGGATCCTCTCTGGATCCTTCCTGGATCCTCCCCTCCCTCCAAACCGACCCACCCTGCCCTGTGTCCTCCCCACCGCGTCCGGGAAGCGGGAGACGCTCGGGAGAGGTACCTGCGCTGGGGGAGCTGTTTTTCTGCTTGGAGTTTTGCCTCGATTCCTTCATCCAGGGGAAAATCTGCTTGGTGAGGCTGGCGTTTGCACTGAGGTTGGCTTTGCTGGGGGCGTTTTTGCTGCTCCCCGACTGGTTATTGCTGTTGCCCCCGGCGCTGTTGGCGCCGGGGTTGGGGGGTGGCGAGACGGGGGGAGGCGGGTGGTGCTCCTGGGGCAAACTGGGCCTCATGCAGCTCCCGTTCAGGTCTTTACTTTTGGCGTGTGGGGTTGTGTTGCCAAGAGACTGGAGGGAGCAGGCAGACCTCTGGAAGTCGTTCTCCATGGGAGAGGCCGCCTGGAAGGGCTGCTGGGGACCCTCGTAGCCGAAGCCATTGGCGCTCCCGTAGGAGTAGCCCCCAAAGAGCGTGGAGCTGTCGTAGTACGTCGTCTTCTGCATCTCTGGGGCTCCCCAAAAGGATTTTTCCGGCTACCAGGGTCTTGACACCCCTATGGCAGAACATTGGCACCCCAAGGCCACGTGACAGGCCGTTTCCAGCTGTCTATTGGAAGCTGACCTGAAAGGTTAGGAGAAAACACACAATAATAGTACCCGGCCTATGAATCCATCTTGGGGCCTGAAAGGCCCATGACATGAATAGGGTCCCGCAGAACAGGAGGAACAGATGCTTTGAGCAGATTTCGTCCTGTGTGCAGCCTAAGGAGGCTCAACAAATGTTCCAGTGGCAAAGTGTTGAGCTGATTTTGCTGGGGAGGGGGGAACAGGGACAGTTTTCCTGGTTGGTTTGCTCGGCTGTTGGTTGCCCCCTTTTTTATTTTTTTCCCAGCTGGGACGTGCACAAGGTGCTCCAAAAGCACACGTGGTTTCATGTGCACACATCTATTTCCCCCTCTGTTTATCTGCAGGTTGCACAACGATCTATCTCTGCACACAATCCCAGTTAGCCCTGTGTGTATAACCCTGGAGATGTGTGTCACACAATCCCATCCACGTCCAGACAACGCGAAAAATAACACAAATATTGGGGTATGGAACAGACAATTGCTGGCCACGAGCCCGAGAGGAATGAAAGTCTTGCTTTCTTACCCCTGACCTATTCAAATCAGCCATTCACCCACAGAACAACCAGCGAGATGTTCATACCTTGGGAAATTAAAAACTCTGGTGGGTTTATTGCAAGGCCTCTGCCTGGTCTGTTTGTTTTTAAACCAAAAGCAGCAAACAGTCCATATGTTTTATCCAGGTAACGCTCTCCTGGCACAGTTGGCTTCCTCTGCTGTTTGCACAGGAACTCACAATGTCTTTGGAATTCAGCACAAATATTTTCAGCAGATTTAAGCAGGGGCACGAATTCAAGAATGTGCTGCCTTTGGCCTGCTCCTGGGTGCCCCTCTCTCCCTCTCTGCCTCTGGAAGCACAGGTTGTATTTAGAAAACAACCCCCCCTCACTGCCCTCATGGCTTTGTGCTCCTCAGTCCCGAGTCTGGAAGTACCATTGGCAAGATGTTGATTCCAAAACCAGTTTAATTGCTGTTGCTATTCTCCCCCCCCAACCCTTTGGAAAACAAACACTTCACGAGGCCATTTGCTCTTAACTTTCTACCCCTTTGATTTTTCATCATTCCTCCCTCCCTCAACCCAAAGCTCTAAAAAAAGTCTAAAAAAAACCCCATTCCAAAGCCTAAAATTACAAACTGAAACCTTCCTTTTTCCCCCCTTCTCTCTCTGACATTTTTTATGTTTCTTTCTCCTTTTTCTTTCCTCGAAGCACAAACTTTCTCTGCCATAAAGACAGAGCAGAAATACCCTCAAAAGCAGTAAAACTACCTTGACCTGAAAATAATCTGATGGGTGAGGCTCAGGGATTTTAAAAAGGCAGGGAGACTTCTCTGTGCAGCCAGGAGTTCGTGAGGAGCCACTGTGCATTTTGTTTGGCAATTGATATCCACTGTATATTTAATTGTCTCTCTTGTATATTTAATTTTATCTGGGCTCTTTCATTCTGGAAAATAAAACAAAATAAACTCTGTGGAGATAAAGCCTAATGCGATATTTCTAAGTACCGGGGTTTAACAGAAGCCACAGCTCGACAATAAATAACATCTTTTTTTTTTTTCCCCTTTTCCCTGACTGCTGTGTTCTTATGTCACGTCCTATGAAACCTCCGTTTGCTTCTACCACAGCCTCAGACGACTGTGCCCACGAAGGGACTGCTTGGCTTTTCCCCACTGATTAAATCCTTGCTGCATTCCCAAATCTGCGTTGTCTCTTCCACGGAGATGTCTTATTGTCTACAGAGAGGATGATACCCTTGCTGGGAGTTGTTCTCCTTTGGTTTCCTCGCCATGATAAATACGTCTTATTAAAAAGTAGATTCGGCTGCCCGAGCCGAGGAGCTGTGAATTAATTAACGAACAGCAGCGCCTTTATTATGAATAGGTTCGCTGAAAATATCTGCGAGGGCAGAGGTGGGAATTTCTCCAAGGCCTTCCTGTCTGTCAAAGGTTTCTTTAAAAAAATGAAACCAAAACCAAAACAGCAAAACAAACCCAAACCAGAGCTGCGAGGCTCAGCTAAAAATAACAGCGATGATATTTTTTGGTTTGGTTTTCTTTTTTTTTTTTTTAATGTCCATAAAATAAATTTACAATCCCCTTCACCCGAAAGCTCCCTGGCTTGTGGCTTCCACAGATTTGCTTTGTACCTCATCTCTCAGCGCCTCACAAATGCCGCTCATTTATCTTCGCCCAGGACGGCCGCAATCCTAATTATTTACTCCAAGGAATTGCTTTAAAAAAAAAAAAAAAATCTCAGGCAGAATAATAAATATTCGCTGATCTCCTGTTCCAATTAAAGCCGGGCAGGATCCGCGCCGGTTTTTTCGCTCCAAGTTTCACTTTGCGAGCGGTAACGTTTAACCACAAACTCTTTGCCTGCAACTTTGGAGGGCGAGGATTTAGAGACATTAAAAAAAAATAAATAAATAAAAAAGAATAAAAATAAATAGATACCGGGGGAAGGTGCGAGAGGGAAAGGGCTGCGGGGAGGAGGATGCTCGAGGGGGAAACAAAAATCAGGCGGTGGAGGGAAAAAGATAAAAGGAAGCTGAGGCAGAGGTGTTCTGCTGTATTCCCCTCCATGTTGGAAATCCTAAATTCACAACCTGAGTGGGTCTGTGAAGAAGAGCAGCGCCTTTCCCCTCCCCCGCCCCCTCCTAAGGTGCATTTCCCAGAGCCGGAGAAGCCAGGCATAGCCCCCGCTTTTAATTTAAATTATTATTAATAATAAATATTCTAAACGCGCCCCTTAACAATAGGGTCGCGCCGCTCAGGAGAAGAGCTCGAATCGCAGCGGCCGCCTCGCGCTGGGTTATGCCTGGAAAAATAGAGAGACATTCCTAAAATTTCCCTCTTCCCTCCCCCACCGGCCGAGCTTCACCCCAACCAGAACTCCCCAGTTGGAAAAGCGGGAGGGGTGGGAGCGGGGGGGGGGGATGGAAAAGGGCCCTGGATGAGGGCTGCAAAAGAGTCTCTGCGTGGAAGGAAGCTTAAAGCTTGTGAACTCTTCTTGAACCGAGATTGGAGTCATATGGTCATAAATCATTGGGACATATACTCCGCCATTCACAAAGTGATAGCCTATTTGAGTCCGGCTTACCTTAGTCTCTGACGAGCAAAGCCCAGGCAGACATAATATATTTTCACATCCAGCATCCACGCAATCAATAAGCAAGGAATGACCCCCCTTCCTCGAAAAACGTTAAAGGAATATACGAGAGGGAGGGGAAAAAATCCGGCATAGGCATGGATATGTGGATTTAAAAAAAAATAATAAAAAAAACCAACAAAAAGCCAAAACAGAGGGGGAGGGGGCTCAGCCAGTGGAGCTTTCGGTTACGGCGGCTC
>VYXB01000747.1:26790-39946 GCA_013397135.1 Pachyramphus minor | reverse complement strand
GGGGGGAAAGGAAAAAAAAAAAAAAAAAAAAAAAGTCACGTTGTGGGACTTTAGAGAGGGAATTTCTTCCAAGGCTGGAGATTGGGAGACACGGACAGACAGGGAGCAGGTAGGACATTCAGCAAAACTCACCCGTTCTCGGATGTCTGGTCCAGCAAAGCCGAGGCAGCCGCGGACTTGGAGGAAGGAGAAGGACTGAGGGGGGGTGGGGAGGGAAACAAAACAAAAAAAAATAGTAATAATAAAAAAAAAGTATGAAACTTCTGTCAGAAAAGCGTGGACATGGGGAGCGATCACCGGGAGAGACCTTTGGGTGGGAATGGGGGGAAGACGGGCTCTAATGAACAAAAGCCCCGGCATTTCCTCTGAGATTATCTCCCACCCCAGCAAGCAGCGCATTTCCAGGGGTCGCAGGGATCTCCATCCACCGATAACCCCCCGGACCCACCGGGGTCCTGCAGATTCGATGCAATCCCCCCCCACCTTTCCCTCCCCGGTGTTTCCTTCCACCTTCCCTCCTTGGAACACCCCCCTCCCGGGCCAGGGAAAGGCTTCCCCCGTTCTGGGGGTCGCGTCAGGGGTGGAAACTCTCTGGCCTGAACACTTTGTCCACGTCTGGTGGGGAACTCTCAACACAGCTTAAAAAAACCACTCTCATCATTTTGGTTAAATTCTACCGGTCGTTTGGGAGTTAAAGGCGTTTAAGAGATTAAATACGTGCAGTTAATTAGTTCGAGGCTAACAACAATAAAACAGGAGGGAAAATACGAGGCCGTTTTTTCCTGAGAGGCAGAAAATCCTCGAGGATCCGGGATATGTTTCTCTTTTTTTTTTTCTCGTGTTTCCACGATGCGCTCGGAGGATCCCCACGAAGGGGGTGGGGGGAGGACGGGGATGCTTTATGGTGCTCGAGGACACCATCCACACAGCAGCGATTTGGTACCAGAATTAACAGTTTCGAGCCGTAAACATTTTTAAAGCCACGCCGAGATTTATCACCGCAGCTTTGGCTCGGGAAGGGAGAAAGGAAGGCAGAAAGAAAAAGCAATCTCATTTAAAAATATTTTCGTTTTGGGAAACATTGAGTCGCTTTAATAATCCCGTTTCCGTTCTGTATGTTGATGTTATTAATCTCAAATAAAAATGTTCCCCTCACACCCCTGCTCTGCTTGTGACAACATCCCCGAGTCCATAAATCACCCGCGGATGCTTCGTGACCTTCTCCAGTCGGCGGCCTGTAGCTGTATTTTTTATTAGTATTATTATTACATGCTTTAATACACGGCTTTGGCAATATTCCACTCACACCGCCGCCCTCCCCGCTTAACTGGGGCTTCTCTGTTCCGTCTGCAGAGATCCGGGAAGAGAAGGTGGGGAGGGGAGAAGAACCGAAGCAAAAAGCAAAGCAAAAAGCAAAACACCCTTTCTGCGCTGCGAGCTCAGCAAACGCCAACTCAGGCTCGGCGAGTTCCTCCCACGCCGGGCCTGGAAAAGTGGGCAAGACACGAGGAGGTGGAGAAATGAGGGGGGAAAACGCGTTTATTTGGGGTGGAGGAGGGGAAAAGAGAAACAGATAAACAAGTAAAAGGAGCCGGAATAAATCACGGCTCCAGCAAGGGGGGGGTGTGGGATTTGGGGGGTGTTTTTCTTTGTTTTTAATTTATTCCCTCGCAGAAGAAGGATGGGGAGAGGTTCCCCCCCCCCCCTCCCCGTGTTCTTTGTTTTGATTTGGGGTTTGGGGGGGGGGTTCTCGATTAATTTCTCTCTCAGGGGCGGTTGAAGCCCCCCGGGACAGGGCGCAGCACCCACCTCCTCCTCCTCCTCCTCCCTCGACCCCTTCTTTTTTTTTGTTGCTTTTTTGGCCAAAAGGAAGGAGTTTGGGTTTTCCCAGAGAGCACGAGGGAGGGGAGAGCTGCGAGGAGGAGGAGGAGAGACTTATGGAGGGTCCAGGACCTCCTGGAACCCCAAACAGAAGCCGGCCGGGATAAGAAATCAAAATGAAACAGAGCGAGCAGTGGCTTTGCCTTGACAGATTAGACCTTTTTCTCCCCCTGACCTTTGCTTAGAAGAGCAATAACTCACCAGGTTAATGATCAATCAGCGGAAGCGCTTTGGAATTGTCTTTAAAAAACAAAAAAAAAAAAAAAAGGAAAAAGCACCCCAAAATAAAAACAACACCCCCCGGTCCCAGCGACCCCCTCTCCTCAGAACCCCCTCTGATATGGGGCGGCCAAAAACCTCTCCCGGCCCCAGAGAGGGGTGAGGTGAGATTTTGGGGGGGGAGCATCGGAGGGGAGGGGGCGGCAGATCCCGGGATCAGCGAGCCACGAGCAGTTATTTTGGGAACAGCGCACGGAGAAGGGCTGGGAATCACCATCCCCCCCTTTTTCTTCTCCTCCCCCGCTCCTTCCTTCCAAACGCCAAAATAATCGCTTGAATTATGCGCTCACGTGACCGAGACACGTCAACCTTTTGCCCGTTTTATGGAGAATTGGTAAATGAGCGGCTCCCCCCCCTCCAGTCCCATTAATTCCCCCATCAGCAAATTCCCAAAACTTCCCGGGTAGGCGGGCAGGTCGTTCCCTTCTCTCCCTCCTGGCGCAGTTTGGGCTGCCCCGGCCTTTGGGACGTTCTGGGCTGCTTTATCCTTTCTTTTTATTGCTATTTTTACTTTTAGCTTTCTTTTCCCTTTTTTAACGGGACACTAACGAGGAAAGCGACTGCAGGAAGCACCGCTCCCAAAACCTCAGCGTCCAGCAAAAAAAGAAAGGCCGAGAAGACGGAAAATCAGGGGAAATAACGGGTTTTTGGGGCACAGGGAAAGCGAAGAGGGGGTTCTCTGCCTCCCCTGGAGACCCCTGGGACGGGCTCCTCGCCCCCCGGCCACCGAGGAGGCGGTTCCTGCGCTCACATCCAGGCTCCTGCTTCTTCCCATTTTAACCCTCACCCTCCTCCTCTTCCTCCTCAAAATGAAGGGAAAAAAAATTAAAAAAAATATAAATAAGTAAAAAAAGGAGAGAGGGAAGGAGAAAATGAGGATCCAAAGCTTTTCTCCCACCGCAATTCCTTCGCCCCCCTCACCCCGGAGCACCAGGCACCCGCGCCGTTTCTGGGAGAAAAGGAAGGAATTCTGCTCTTTTTTTTTGCGATACTCGCCTGAACCCGGGACGCGGCTGGAGAAGGAACTGGGCAGAGGGGAGAAGGGACCTGGGAGAAGAAACGAGTTCCATTGTACCTTCCTCCTCCCGATAACCCATAAAAGACCAGCAGTGGTGGAGGAGGGAGAAAGGAGTGTCAAGGAATGATATTTCCCTGGTTTGGGGTGTTCACACGGAATATTTCAGGAATTCTGCTCACCCGCGCTGGTGCCGCTGAGCGCTGCATCCCCCCTGCAAACACCCCCCCAAAAACACCCACGGGAGCCGCTGCCCTCGGCTGTAAAACCCTCCTCAGCACATCCAAGGGCTCCCACCCACCCCGAGCTCTTCGTTAATTTTTAATTAGGCGGGGAAGATGGGAAGCGAGGGGGGGATTTAAATCCTATTTCTCTTTTCAGCACGGGTGCGAGTGAGGCGGTGGCACACGCGTGGTTTTGACGCAAACAATCCAAAATTACTCCCACGGAACCCCTGGACAGAGGGAATAACCCGAAGAAACCCACGTATTCGGGGCTCACACCCCCCCTAAAATAAGTCTCACCCACGAGCTGAGCTTTCAAATCCCCACCTCCACACCAGGAATCAGATTCCCCGCGCTGGAAATAAAAGATAAAAGTCCTTTTTTCCTTTTTTTTTTAGGGAGGGTGGGAGAAACGCAAACTGGAAGGGAGGGGGGTGGAAAACCCCCCCCACCAACTCCCCCCTTAAATTCCCCTGTCCCAAAAGAGCAGGAACGGCGGCACCGCCACCATATAGATCCACACGGTTAAAGATCAGAAAGTGTCCATTAATATCAATTTACTTCAATGAAAACTTTGGTTCTTCATGAAGTTGGTGATTTATGATAAAATCAATTAAATTACGGCCACTTAGGGCCTGCGGTTTCTTCTCGGGTTTCATTCGCCAACAGATCAAGCGCTTGGTAAAAAATTTCAGCTGTAGCCGGAGGCGAGTAAAGATAATTCTAAGGCCGAGGGAACGCAACGCGAAGCAATTTTCAGAAGAAAAACTAAACAGCAACGGCAAAAAAATAATAAAAAGGAAAGGAAACCAAAACAGACGCTCGTGTGCCCGAGTTCTCTGCCGAGGTCCCACTTCGCCTCGGGAAATATAAGACACCGAGTCAAAACTTTCCCAGTTTCACCACGTCTGAGGACATTTTTGGATCCGGCAACTTGTCCCGGGGAGCGAGTTATTATCTCGCTCGGGAAGGGAAAGGAGCCAGAGGAGAACGGAGAGCACGAATAGATGTGTGTGCTCAGAGAAACTTGGCTGGTTTAATTCGATTTCTCCGAGGGTTTGGGGTTTTTTTTGTCCCCCTCCCACACAAAAGATTTTCGTGTCTCGCTTTTAAAACACGCGTCGGGCCTTGGCGGTGAAAGGCGGAGGTGTGGGGGGGTCATTTATTTTTTCGCGGGGACAGAAATTATCCGCACAAATCCAGAGAATCCAGCGCATCCCACATTCCCCACGAGGAATCGCGCCCTCCCTTTCCACCCCTGCAACGGCGTTCGAGCGAAATGACCCATTTTCCAGGACATCCCAAAACAAACACTGGACCTTTTTCACAGCCTGATGTTTTCAGGCCGGGGCTCCCCCGACAGCCGCGGCTTTTATGGGGGATTCTGAGGAGTCTCGATCTCACCCGTTTCGGCCAAAAGCGCTTTTTGCCGCTAAAAGGAAAAGCAGCTCAACCAAGCAGAGGTTTGTTACTCACATCTGGCCACTACACCCAGACCTGGGGAGGGAAAACCCGCTCCAGACAGACACAGAGCTTGGGAAATCTCTCCCTCCCTCTCTTTTTTTTTGGAAGCCCTCGTAATTAGGGTCTGCTTCAAGTAAACAAAAAACTTGGTAGGGCCATAAATCACCACCACATACATTCTTCAGTTTAACACCCCGCTTTTCCAACGGGCTTTTGTAGTTCCTTTTCCAAACGGGATAGAGGTGCCAAACCTTTACCAAACGCGTCCCGGGCAAACTTTGCGGGGAAACCCGCGCTTGGAAAGGAGCTGTCCCGGTTATGGACCCCAGCGAGATAATTTTTGCTTCCCCGAGGCATCGCTCTTAATTTGTTACCGGGAGAAAGTCAGTGCAGCTCGCGGTGAGCGCTGGAGCCTGTCAGAGCTTTCGGAGCAATTAATTACATCTCAGAGCCCCGGAGCTGCGGAGGTAGGAAAGGCAGAGCCGCAGCGTTCCTTTATTTATTTATTTTTTTAACTTCTTACCTGCGAGACTGTCCGACCCGGGACTTCAAGCAGAAGGAGCGAAGCCGGATCGGGGTGGTGCGAGTTCGCAAGTGGAGCAGGCAAATTAAGGAGAAGAAACTACTTTATTGCACCCCGCTGGATCTTGCCGGCAGCTTTCTCGGACGGTTTGGTTTTGGGTTTTTTTTTTCCCCCCGCAAAGAGGTTTTTATTTTTTTTTTTTTTTTTTCTTTTTTTTTTTTTTTTGACTCCTTCGATTCAAACAGAACTGACTTGAAGTGGAGAAAAAATAGCAATTCTTCCAAAAGAGCTTAAATTATATCAGGGATGCGGAGCCCTTTGCGGAGAGACACCGAGCCGAGCGGGATGAGATGGGGGTGACGAGAGGGGGGGAAAAAAAAAAAAGAAAAAGCCCCCAAAAACCTCCCCCACTCCCGAATCCTCGGTATCTATCTGGAAAAGCTGTTTCTCTTTATAAAGACTTAAAATGTTGCAAGAGGGTTGTAATACTGAGTGACAAGGGGTGCTGGAGAGAAGGGAACCAAATGGGTTCTGGTTTTTAGAGCCAGTAGGAATTGGCCAGCCTTCAATGTCAGGATTCAAAATTGATTCCATATGTCTCGTCCCGGGGAAAGGCGAAGAAACGAGGAAAGAAAGAAGGGAAGAAAGAGAGAGAAAGGGGGGGGCAATAAAAGTTATGCAAAGCCCACCGCGTTTCTTACTTTCTTTCACGCCCCCTCCACCCTTCCCAGTAGCCCCGGGGTAAAAAGCCCTGCGGTTAAATCTCGCCCTTTTCCAGGGAATGTTTTGGATTCTGGCGCTGGAAGCCCGGAGAGGGAGAGGTACCAGTAGCAACAAACCAGATCCCGGGGGTTATTTTTAGACTCGGCTTTGCTGGATCTGACCCCGGCGCGGGGAGAGGATCTGGGGGGAGGGGAGAAGCTGCCGTGGCTCCCCAAAAACCGGGAGGGAAGGGGATGGGATGGGGGGGGAAAAACCGCCTCCCCATCCATAAAAAAAGCTGGAGAGACGCGCCCGGAGGCAGGGGATGGGTTCGCAGTCTCGGGGTGCTGCCGGAGCCCCCCGGGGCTCTGGGAGAAGGATTCGGGGGGCTCTGGGGTTGGGGGTGGTCGGTCCCTCTCCCCCCATCCCGGAGGTTCCCTATTGATTTCACCGGGATGTGCTCGGGGAGAATTTGACCCGGAGTTTTTCAGGCTTCTCCCCCTGACCTCTGGATACCGCTGCCAAAAACGCGCTGATATATTTCGCATTGAGCCGGACATCAAAAGGAGACGAAAGAGCAACGAGTGGGGATTTCTCCGTAACCCCTCCCCTCATATCTACGCTAAAAAACAAAGGAGAAGAGGGGGGGAAAAAAAAAAAGGAGTCAAATCTCCACCATCGCCTCTGATTTATAACCCTCCTTTTCAACTCGGGATGGTTGCGCGCAGGGAAGTGTTGAAACGTGGTTGTTGCCTTTTATTTCTTTCGTGTCTCCCTCCTCTACTCCTCCCCGCCAAAAAAAAAAGAAAGAAAAAAAAGGAAAAAAAAAAGAAAAAGAGAGAGAACACTTCAAAGCAAACCGTCCCTGTTTCCAAACTTTTGCCTATTTAACTGAAAAGCGGCCGAGCCCTTCCCTTTTGTCTCGACTGCCCGGGACTTGTGTTCGCCTCCCCTTTTTTAAATATGAAGATTTTGGCTCCGGGCCCTCCCCGGCGGCTCCTGGGCCCGCAGCGGGGGCGACCGGGGCGATCCCGGGGGCTGCTCTGCCCCGAACCGCATCGCTGGAGCCTCGGGGGGGGGATGCTGGGGGCAAACACTGCCTCAAACCCCTTTTTCCAGGGGAAAACACGCTAAAAAAAAAAGGACGAGGGTTTGTGCCGTGTCCTGCTCCGCGCCCCAGCCACAGGTTTTCCCGTTATCCTCCTTCCCTGCTCCCCATTCCCTGCCCCTCTCGCTTTGATCTCGAGTGACTCTCTCCCACCGCCCGCAATAAATTACGAATTAAGGTGCTGTTGGCTCATATTTACGGCGTTAATCGCTTTTCCTCTTCGGGAAAACACCGGGCCGAGAGGGGAAGGGAGGGAGATTTCTTGGGGGGACGTGATGTGACAAACACGGATTCGCGGCGCTGACGGACCGGGACCTTCGGACGGGGTGACAGGGAAGGAGGAATTGCACAGAAATCGATGAAATACCGCTCGAAATGGCCAATTATCCCCCCCCCGGGTCTCGAACACAATTTCTGCCGCTTGTGGCTGTAAAGGCGCAGCAGAAAAACCCGTTTTCAAGGAGTTAATAAAGAAAGGCAGCTTAACGTGGTAAGGAACCATCAGCTCGTTGTTGGTGGCGGGTCTGGGAGAAGCTGCTGAGCTGAGACAGGCGCTGCGCGGGAGCTGCGCGGGAGTTGCGCGGGAGTTGCGCGGGAGCTTCTGCTCCGGGCTTCTCTTCCCAGCTCTGAGCCGGACCAAATCCTTTCCCTCGGGTCACCGCTGACCCCAGAGTGGTTTTGGGAAGGACGGAGCTGACGGGAGGTGGGGAGACAGAGCCCTGAGGGTGTGAGGGAGTCAGGAGGCGCTCGGGAGGTCACAGGTCCTGCTTTGGAGGGATGTTTCGCACCACCCGAGCCCCTCTCTGCCCCGGTCCCCTCCCGCAGCCCCGGCCGGGCCAGGAAGCAGCACGGGGAGAGCTCTGCCTTCCACCGACCGGCCCAGAGCCCAACCCGGGTCTGGGTCCCCTCCCGGCTCTGGGTCCTGTCACGGATCTGGACCCCCCTCCCAGGCTGGAGACGCTTCTCCCGAGTTTTGGGCTCCTGTCTCTGTTACCCTCCTGGCTCGGGGGCTCCCAATGGATGTTTGGAGCTATTATCCAGGTTCTGAGCTCCTGTTCTGCCTCTCTGAGCCTCACAACCGGGGTCTGGGACTCGTATCCAGGGTCAGGTTTGGGGTCCGGGCTCCCCCCCGGTCCCGCTCCGGGGTCGGGGCAGCGTCCCCAGCACGAAACCTCGGCCGGAGCGACCCTGCAGCCCTGGGCCACCCCAACCCCTCCTGGCATCCGATTATTAAAGCACGACACTCGCACAAAGGCGTCTGGGCCGGGGATAAATAAAGCCCCGGTATTGATTTAGAGGGAGCTGCCGCCCAGGGCGGGGGTTCCCCCGCAGCCGCCCCCCTCCCTCACCAAGGGCCGATTTCTCACGCTCAACATCCCAAACCCAGGGGGGAGAAAAAAAAATTAAATCATTAAAAAACCCGCAGCCAAATAAAATCAAATGCAACAGAAAAAAATAAAGGTGGGAGTGGGGGGCAGAGAGGAGGGGGTCTGCATCTATTCGAAGCCGACAACTTAAATTAATACGGGGCTTGACAGAGAATGATGCTGTATTTCTGGCTCAGTCACCGTCCCTGGATCTCCCTAAATATTTAATGAAAGTCGCTGAGTTCCTCTAATTTTGCTACATAAAGGTTTACACTGGCAGACAGAGTTAAATATCCCCGCTCGGGCGGTGTGAGACTTGGCTGGCGAGCAGAGGGGAGGAAAGGGAAGGGGAAGGGGGGAAAAGCGGTGAATTCTCACCCGAGAATCCGGTGCGAACATTTAATCTTTGCTCCTGTTGTCAGTTTTATTGACTCCTCGCATGTTGGGGCTTGTAAAATATTTAAAAACGCGATCTCCCACTTCCTCCTTCCCTTTCAACACTCCCGGTCGGGACCAATTTGGTCCAGTTCGGGGGCGGGAGGGGAGGGCAGCGGCTGCTCCTGACCTCCCGTTTTCCGCGGAGGATGCGCTCCCCTCGCCCACAGCCGAGCAGGTAGCGGTGCCCCCAGTTTGGGACACAAACCTCGTCCCCAAAGCCTCAGCCTCCCCACCCCACCTCAGTGGCTTGGCAGAGATCTCCCTGTTCCAGCCCAGCGCTATTTCACAGAAGGTAACAGCTGCCGGCCAGGTTTTGCTGCTATTTAAGACTTTTTTTCCAGTGCTATTTCTCCTCGGAGCTCTGTTTTTCACGAGGCGAATAAAGGCCCGGGGGGTCCTGTATAGAAAGATGTTCCTTAGAGCATCTTCCCCAACTTCCCTCATGCACATCACCCTCTGCCTCTCCATCCGCCACCATCCCACCCTTAGGGCGCTAAAAAGCCACGCGAAGTCATCCTGCTGCTGGAAAAGCTCAAGGAATCACCCGCAACGAGTTTATTCCCCTTTCTGTTGTTGTTATTGGGACAACCCGCCCGTGTTGGGGTCGCCCCAGTTCCCGCAGATCCCCTTTGTTCTGGTTTTGACGGGCGAACTGCCCGGGAGCAGCTCCCTCCCTCACCTCGAATCCCTCCTGCTGCAATCTCTGTCCTACTATTAATTATTATTAATTTTTTTTCCCCCGGTTTAAAATCCGAATCCTGGTTTGAAACGAAGCATCTCCAGAAACCGCCTTGCTTTGCTAAAGCAACCTGTGCCTGTCCTCCAGCGAGGGGCTGGGGAGAACATGAGTTATGGTTGATAAAGGGATGCTGCAGCGCAGGACTCCGAGCTGTAATTTTTGTCTTAAGGTCGTGCTCTTTCACTAGGTTTATACGCCAATGAGGCGTTCCCGGTTTACCAAATTTATACAAATCTCTCCTTAATTGGTAATCACAGATGCCGTAATTTAAGACCCCCAGCTACAGAGCTTTCATATTAGCCGCTGATCTATTACTGTAAATCGTCTGAAATAATCAACTCCAGGGAGTGGGGTAGAGAGAGATCCTCGCTCTAAAATATCATCGCTTGCACATCATTTTCACTCGAGAAATGATTTATCTTGGACACCACTATAAACAACACAACTCTCTCACAAACACACACACAATGGCAGCCGCACTGCTGCTGACATGTTTATTGTAATAAATCAAGAAAGGGGGAAGAGAGGGGAGAAGAAAAAAAAAAAAAGGAGGTTGCGAGGAGAGAGAGGGAGAGGGAGAGAGAGGAATATTCCTAAAAATATCAATGAAATGCCTCGATGGGTATAAACACACATACCACCATGTGAAGAGAAATGGGAGGAAATGAAGACGGCTATTTGTCACATTTTACGACAATAACATTAATAACAAACAATAAATTTACATGGACATATAGACACGCTAGGAATCGGGAAGCCCCTGTTACTTACAATAATCCAGCCCTCGGCGTGGCTTCGTGGTTCCTGAGAATTGTTTTATTGCGGACTCGTCTCCCTCTCTCCTCCTCTCCCCCTCTTTCTCCCTCTCCCTCTCGCTCTTTCTCTCCTTTTTTTTCCCCCCCCTCAGCTATAGGCTTGTTTTTTAAAGGACAGTTGAATTTCACGTCAGACACAAGGAGACCATGTCTGCGATTTTCCTGACGAATACATATCTATTCTGCAACCTCTGCATTAATTATTTAATGAATCACGTGATGGGGAAGGGGGAAGGGGGTCTCTCGGTTTCATACTCAAAGGACCACTGTGACCTTCCACCGGAACAGTATTTTTTTAAAGAAGTTTCGAACTGAACGAAGCTTTTCCCGACGGGCAGAGACCCCCCCTGCCCTGCCCGGGGTGTGCAGGGTGAGGGGCACCCACTCCTCTAATAAAGAGGACGATTTTGGGTTCATTTCCCCACCCTGCGTGGAGTTAAAAGCACTTGAACCCTTCTCTAAACCTCTCCTGCAAGTTGGGCTCTGTCGGACCTTGGTTCAGCCAAACCTCATCACGCTTTTTTCCTAATTTTATGGGGTTTTTTTCTCTCTCCACGCTGAGACTTTTATCACAGTCTCGTACCGAAAGGCACAACAATTATAGAGTCTAAACCAGCTACGAATATTTGCACCCCTGGCTTTAAAAAGCTCAGCCTTCCCTTCACTTCCAGGCCTTTTCTCCTGTTATTGTTTGGCCAGACTATTGCATTAGGGGAAAGGGAAAAAAAAAAAAGAAAAATCAGATTTGGGCTGCCAGGAAAGCTGCCAAGTACAAGGATCTGGCGGGGCGGGGGTGGGAAAAAAAAAAAAGAGGACAACAAAGGGAGCGCTGGGAAAGGCGGCGGAGCAGGAGCTGCCCTGGCACCGAGCTGCCCACGGGGGGAACGTGTCACCCGAGAAAAAGCACCGATAGAGCCTGAAAACATCAGGATGGACACCGGGACACCGCAGCTCGGAGCATCTCCCACCTCCTCCAAACACCCCCCCGGGAACGGAGATTCCTCCCCCGCGGGGTGAAGCCTGCGGGGAGCTCGTGTTAAACGCTAAAAGGAATAAAAAAAGCCTAAAAATGAGGGGGTTTCCTCTTAAAGTCGAGCTTAAGGGGCTGGACGAGGTGGGCCGGGCTCCCCCCCCAGGGTCGGGAAGGAGCGAGAGGGGAGCGCTTGGTTTCCAAAAGCCCTCGATTATTTCGGGATCGATTTTATCGAGTGCAAGCAGTTGTCGGGAGAAAGACGTTTGGCCAAGGTGTGGGAGGGAAAAAATGCGATTAAAAGGGGTTTCCGTGGCTGGGGGGGTTCCACGAGGGAGAAAACTTCGAGGGGGGGGCTTTTATGAAAACTTCAGCTTTCGCTTCGTAAAACCACTTTTTTCTCCCCATTTTTTTGGCCTCTTTTCTTTTCCCCCCTCAGTCATAAAAAAATGTATCCTCCTGAATGGAGACGGGTAAATAAATAAATTTAAAAAGAGGGGGGAGAAAAGAGACACTGGGGGGGAAAAAAAAGAAAAAGAACAGAGCCATCCCAGGCAGCAAACGGAGCAGATACTCCCCCTCCACCTCCGCTGGCATTTTTGGGTTTGTTTCATGCAAAAGAAGCACCAATTCGGGTTTGGTGGCTATTTTTTTCTTTTTTTTCTTTTTTTTTAAAGCCCCCGGTTCAAAGGGTCGGAAACGCGGCCATAAACAGCGGCTGCACCCTCCGAGGTGCCGTGATCAAAGCCGTTCTCTTTCTGAAGATAAAATGAACGTTTATATAGTGAGAAAGCGAGATTGATTTACAGATTTAAACACGCCGTTCTTATTGCGGATCATAAATCTGTCACCGGGGCTGAGAAACTCCCAAGCCGCTCCCCGAGCTGAGCAGCCTTTAAAGAGACTCAGTGCCACACGGGGCCGGCACCAAACACCACCCCCACCTTCTCCCAGGGCCCCCCTTCCCGGGCAGAACCCCCCTGAAATCCACTTATACACACATATATAAATGTATATTTATTTATTTTCCCTTCCTCTCTGCCCCTCCAACACCTCCACCCCAGCGGGGTTCGCTTGTGGGATTTTCCCCCTCCTTATAAATCAAGTTTTGGGGGGATCTGAGAGGTGACAAAGGGCAGCAGCAGAGCGNTGCGGATCATAAATCTGTCACCGGGGCTGAGAAACCCCCAAGCCGCTCCCCGAGCTGAGCAGCCTTTAAAGAGACTCAGTGCCACACGGGGCCGGCACCAAACACCACCCCCACCTTCTCCCAGGGCCCCCCTTCCCGGGCAGAACCCCCCTGAAATCCACTTATACACACATATATAAATGTATATTTATTTATTTTCCCTTCCTCTCTGCCCCTCCAACACCTCCACCCCAGCGGGGTTCGCTTGTGGGATTTTCCCCCTCCTTATAAATCAAGTTTTGGGGGGATCTGAGAGGTGACAAAGGGCAGCAGCAGAGCGGAGTTTGAGGGGTTTGGGACGGGGGGTCGCGGCTCGGGGGTCCCGAAAAGAGGCTTCCAGGGAAGAGAATTCCAGGGAAGAGAATTCCAGGGAAGAGGTTTCCCGGGAGTCCCTCTGCCCGGTGGGATGCTCCGGGCACAGAGGAGCTTTGGAGAGCAGGGG
>VYXB01000743.1:352897-457851 GCA_013397135.1 Pachyramphus minor | reverse complement strand
GGAAAGGGGCATATGAAGAAAATATATTATTTCCACTTGTGATGGTGAAGGAGGGCTGGCTGGATTATTTGTATTTACAATAATGAAGAAGGGCTAACTGGCTTGCAATGGGCAAGTGTAGAAGATGTAGGTGTAGACCTGTGAGATGTCAGCATTTTAAAGGAGGAAGGTACTCTGCAGAAGTCATTGATGCAGCTCTGTTTTTCTGGTGAGTTCTGAGCCTGTGTTCTGGTTGGAGTAGAATACCTCTGAAAGGAGTAAGTGAGAAATTCCCCATGCCAGGTTGCTGCTCAAATGACATTGCAGCATTCTGCTCCCACACGCCTGGTGAGTAATCCCAGTGCTGGACTACTGACTGTCAGCTCCTCCTTCGTTTGAAACTACTTGATGGTTTCCTGGCATTTGAAAGAAAAGCTTAGTGTTGTGAATCTTCTTGTTGTGAATTTTCTTGTTAGGATACTAACAAGAAAAGTAACTTAAATTACTCTCTCTTTCAGAGATATCTACCACACTGACAATCTAAATCCTTCTTCAAGGAATTTTGAGCCCCTAGTTGCTGAGCATTTAACTGTCCCCATACTAGGGTGGCTAATTTGAAAAGTCTGCATTTCACAGTGTAGAAGATGATCTAAAATTTAGGTCTCAAAAATCCCCAAGATTCTCCTATGAATTTATTCATTGTGGTATTTTAGGAATGGCATGCAGCACACTGAGAATGTTAACAGATGCAAATGTAAGTGCCACTGAGTACATTTTTAAATCCAAATGAGTGTTCTTCAGAACAACTTTCAGCCAAAGTTGGAGAAGTTCCACAGAAAACTGAGATGAAATTTAGTAAGTTGCAGCATGACAGATACCGAAGTGTCCTAGAATTTTGCTAGCACATCACAGACGTGTTAAAACTTTCACAGTCCAGTCTGTGTTTGAAATAACTTAGAAAAGAGCCATTTCTATTAATGCTATGCAACCCCCCGTATTTAGATTCAAAAGTGATTAGTCCCTGTGATAATTATTACATCAAATAGGCAAAGAGAGGTGCTTGAATCAACTGACAATACGGTGCTGAAGCAGAGAGGGATAAAGCTACTTTAACTCTGGGGTTCATTAAAAATAAGGAATAGACTGTGTATTTTTCAAATACACAATTTTTACCTCAAAATTTGCCATTATAGTTACATGAAAACTTTATTACCCTTACTGCCATTATTGTCTTAAAACACTGGTTTCCAAATAAATGCAATGACAGACCTGCTTGAGAATGTTTCTTTGGTTTATAAAGGAAGAAACATGGAAAAAATTCTGTTTAAAAGAAATAGGAAAGAAATAAACTGCTCTGCGAAGTAGCACCTTCTAAATTTCGCATGAAATGATTCCTCTGTTTTTCTGGTAGCTCAAATTTGAAGGCATTTGGCAATAGACTCAACACCTCAGAGCTGTGTTCTAATCTAGACACAATATGTAGCTTTTATTTCCACCTTTCCCCCCGAGAGATGATGTACAGTTGGTATGAAATCTCACAGGGAATTCTTTTGTGTGAAGTGCTTATTCTGAACTTCAGTTATGTAAAGTCCTTATTCTCTGGTCAGTCTTTGTTTACCTTCTCTTAATTTTTAACAGGAAATCTTGAAATTAAGACCTTCACTGAAATACTTGTGTGTCTTACTTTTAGATGTTATTCGGCTAACACATTATGAGTGTCTATGACAGGAGATAAAGAGGTGGTGCCTGAGGCAAACTAGCAGAGCACAGTGATTTATTATTTCTACTGCTGCTGAAGAACCATTTTCTAGATACTGTGTGTTTTATACATAGCAGGCCATGTATTCTGCATGCTGCATGCATGTAATTTGGTAAACATGGGACTCTTACTAAAACCTGACTTGCTGAAGGACTTGTGAACAATAAATAAATGCCGCGAGTTCACTTGAACCTGCTGAACTGTCATTCTGCCATGTTTAACTACTTCTTTTGTAGGTGACAAACTTTTGTAGATCAGATGGACTGATGTTTTCTTTCACTGCAGCTTTGTTGTGTGCAGCAAAATAACTACTTCCCATTTGAGTACTCATAAGTAAGTAAAGGGCAAAGTTTTAATGTAATTAGAGCTTAAATGTACTACAATAAATTATTTTCTTGCTATTCTGATTTAATCTATGCTGCATTTTTTAGTAACTGGCTTGCTTCTAATGGTTTGTTACCATGCTTCAAAATGCTATAAAAAGCATATTCAGCCCTGTAGACAACAGAAGTGAATATAATTTTAAAATTTCATATTTAAAATGTATGGCCTGACTATTGTTCTTCAGAAAGCTGGAAGAGCTTTATTTTTACTATGTTTTGTATCTAAATATAGAGGAGGGAGTAACACAAATAGCATATGAAACACACAGCTTATGAAACCTGCTAAAATGATCAATGTGTTTTATCCCAAGGGAATGTTTTTTTCTCCCATTCTCTCCAGTGAACATTGAAAAAGCAATTTTGTCAATATGAATTCTTATCTGTCATAAAGTCACTTATTCTGTTAGTCTGTGTTTTACTTAAGAAATGTGACTGTGGCCTGCATTACAAGTGTTTCCCCTCAAGCTCATTTCAAACAATGCTCTAGTGAGTAATGAAAAGGTAAGCTATAACGTAAAAATGATCAAGACCTCAGTGAGGTCAAATATGTTGTTCTTTTGTAATTATTCATTCTAGTAGAATTTACTGTGGGAGAGTGGGCCTCAGTAATTTCCTTTCCTGATGCAGTTCTATCAGTGTATTGAAAGAGAAAAGACAAGAAGAAAAGAAAGGTGTGAGGGGAATTATTGCTGTAACATTGAAAGTGTTTCAAAAAGGAAGAGAATTAAGAAGTAAGGCTTCTTAGAGGTTCTTTTTACTTCCTGCCCACCTTTTGTGGTGGCTACTGCTCCACCTGACCTGAATCCCTGAATGTGGCTGATTGGACATCGTCTGTTGGCTCTGTAGTCAATCTGCATGGTGAAAAGAGGCTTGAAACTACCTGTGGCTGCTGAGTCAAGTAGTGGAGAATCAAGAGTAAGACTGGGATAGAACAAGAGTGCCTAATGCACCCTCCATCCTAGCAGAGCCTCCTCTGGGGAGGTAATAATTTTTGGCTCCCCAAATCTGCACCAGAGCCTTGTGTTTAGAACCAGTGACACACAAATGAATTATTCCAGCCATAACATGGATGTAGCTCTTGGTATCCTGTTGCTCTTTGGTCACTGGCAATTTTCAGGGGTTTGTCTGTTGGTGGAACAATTGTAGTTATTGTGGGTTTGCTGCACAGCCAGAGAAATATGTTATGGCTTTTAACCACTGAGAATATCTTACTGTTTTAATGTTGTTCATAAAAGTTCCCTGACTTTTCTGAGCAGTAACAGAAGATCTTTGTTGTGAAATCACAAGAAGGCTCTTTCTGGCACCCAAAAATCTTTTGCTGAAACTGCTTTATATGCCAAATATGTCTCCCATGTGAACATATTATAAATCATCTGTTTTATTGGAAAAATAGTACCAAGCTCTGACAAAGGGTACTCTCAGTAGGTTCAGTTGTTTGTTCCCGTCTTAAAAGAGGAATGTTGAAATCTGTTGTGTGAGCAGGAATTCCTGGCAAAATAAATTCCCAGGAATGCTGGAGACATAACGGTTTCTCTCAGCTAATAAACACTGCAGGATCTTATTAAACTAGTCCAGCCAGCACCAGGGCAACTGTCCCAAACTTTGCATGAGTTTCCAGAAAGGAAGAATAGGTGCACTTCATGCAGAAGGAGTAATATGTTATTTACTTGTTACGGTGCACATACCTGAAGGGAGCTGGGCTGTGCTGCCCTGTGTGCAGGGGAAAAGCTGTCCTTGGATTCAGTGGTTTTGGATTGACTCACCTGTCCCCCCAACAGTTCTTTAATGAAAATATTGAACTCCCATAACACTATTATTATTTTGGATAAAGTCTCTAAAGTAACACCTAATCCCAAGCTATTTGGAAATTAAGTGTTTCATGGAAATAGTACTTAGCACTTAGGGAATGCAGAAGGTTGGTCTCTGCCCTGAATTATTCTGGACTAATTTATTTGTGTTCTTGATCTCAGTGTCTGGTTTGTTTCCATGCCCCCCCCGCCCCAGTTTTCTAATCTCAGTGTCTGCATTTTTTTTTTCCGATATTTTTAACATATTTTTCCCTCTCATGTTAACATGAACAGTTTATTCAAAGTAGATCTGAAAGCTACTGATATGCACACATCTGTCAAAGGGATTGAAGTCAATGGGTGAGGGAGAAGCAGTCTGCTCAATGTCACTGCGGCCTTTAATCACAGCTAAGGAAAAATTTGGTTATATTTTGCCATTATTGATACAAGCTGATACCATTAAATCCAGGTAGATTACACTGAATTCTTGAACTCAGTTGTGGTCATGTGAATTTATGAGAGGAACGTCAAGGGAAATGGCTGTAACATGGGATTTAAGAGAGCCTTTGGTTTTAAAAGAACCAAAGACATTGAGGAGATGCTAAGATCAGAAAGTGGTTTAGTGGTGGTTTTGTTTTATTTATTTATTAATTTAGTTATTTATTTTTCATTTAAGACTGTACAGTGAATTCCAGTTGAATTTTTCATAGTAAGAAATTGTGAATAAAACCCTGTTGCATCTGCTGGACTAAACTGCTGCCCATGGCCCTGTGCTCCATGGAGCAGAGTTTACATCAGAACCCCAAGAAATATAGAGATGTCAAATTCCGTTTTTCCAGAGGAAAAGAATGTGTTTGTGGAGCGTTTGTATTTTCACAGCCTGTCACTCAAATGATGCTAATGGCAAGCTTGGCCTGCTTTCTAGTGCTAATGGAAGAGTGCCAGGTGGCAGCTAAGGATGGGAAAGAGTAAGGAGGAACTTAAAAAGACCACTGGAGAAAGTAATTAGAGAAGCCTGTGGCTGAAATTCTTCCATTGTGTATATTATTTTCCATAGCACTTCAAAATCTGACAGTTCTTTAGTGGATGGAAGAGAAGATCTTTCTAAAACATGTAACTTAATAGAGGAAAAGAAACGTGCAACACATTCTCTAATTTACACTTAGTTTGCAGCTTGGCATGGAATTTCTGCAGTATTATATGCTTTACTGTCACATGATTGAATTTTGTTTCTAAAAATGTTTTTACACATGGTTTAAGCTCCCTCTGAAACTGAGAATAATGTTATTTTGAAATGCTGAGGTACTCACGTGTTTTTGCAGTTTTCTTAGCCTACTTCTTGATTTTTTAGTATTGTAGCTCTAGTAACATATTCTGTACAAGAATAAGAAAGGTGTCAAGATACTGCTACAAGGGGGAAAGAGTCAACAAAATCAATTTACCCCTGAGTAGGTAGACATGGGAAATACCCTGCTGTCTCAGCTTGAAAAAATAACCTTTTGCTGATTAAGCAAGGGATGCTCCCAGTAGCAATTGGACTATAATAATTGACTTGCTTATATATCATTTCAGAGCACGGTAGTCTTAGTAGTTAAGGCCATGCCCTCTTGTCTTACTGTTCAGGGCCAATAGGAGTATCATAGACATGGTATTTGTCCTCAAACAATTGCAGGAGAAGTGTACGGAACAGAACAAAGGACTCTACATAACCTTTGTTGATCTGACTAAGGCCTTCGATACTGTGAGCACAAAAGGTCTATGGCAGATTTTGGAACGTTTAGGATGTCCCCCCAAGTTCCTTAAAATGATCATCCTGCTCCACGAGGACCAGCGTGGCCAAGTCAGTTATGGTGATGCACTCTCTGAGCCCTTTCAAATAACTAATGGAGTGAAACAAGGGTGTGTTCTTGCACCAACTCTATTTACAGTCTTCTTCAGCATAATGCTCCAAAGGGCCACAGCAGATCTTGATGTAGAAAATGGCATCTACATCCGATACCGATGGAAGCCTATTTAACTTGAGGTGACTGAAAGCCCACACTAAGACCCTAAATCACCTTGTCCGTGAGCTGCTTTACGCTGACGACGCTGCCCTCGTTGCTCACACAGAAGTAGCTCTGCAGCGTTTAACATTCTGCTTTGCAGAGGCTGCTGAGCTTTTTGGGCTGGAAGTCAGCTTGAAGAAGACAGAAGTTTTCTATCAACCTGCACCTCAGGAAGTCTTCCATCATCCTCATATCACCACTGGCGAATCAAAGCTCAAATCAGTCCAGCAATTTAATTACCTGGGAAACATCATCTCCCTAGACGGTAAGATTGACAAAGAGATAGACAATAGGTTAGCTAAGGAACACAGAGCTTTTAGTAGCCTCCATAAAAGAGTTTGGTGTAACAAACACCTGGAGAAAAGTACAAAGATCAGTGTTTACAGAGCCATACTGTTTACTCTTTTGTATGGGTCTGAATCATGGGTTGTTTACCGCCACCACCTGCGACTTTTAGAACGCTTCCATCAATGCTGGATGTTCTTAAACATCCACTGGACAGATTATGTGACCAACACATCTGTTCTTGAACAGGATGCAGTATTGAGGCCATGCTGCTGAGAACACAGCTGCGTTGGGTAGGGTACGTCTCCAGGATGAAGGACCACCGCCTCCCTAAGATCGTGCTCTATAGTGAACTTGCCTCTATAGTGAACTGGCTGCCACAAGAGAGGAGCCCCAAAAAGGAGATACAAGGACTCCCTGAAACAACATCTCAGCCTTGGCCATATTGACCATCATCACTGGTCTGCTCTGGCCTCCAATTGGGAGACCTGGAGACAAACCATCTATAACGCTGCTGCTTCATTTGAGAACTCACGCAGGATCACTCTCAAGGAGAAAAGACAACTCAGAAAGAATCGCATCTTGTTGGTACCACGTGGGGAATCTTTCTGCTGTGCCTTTTGCAATCGGACTTGTCTGTCACGCATCGGCTTTTTCAGCAATCAATGAGCCTGTAGCAAGAGTGGGTAGAGTCCTTCGAAATCTTTGTTCGCGAAGCCAAGCCATGATGAGTGTTAGTAGTATCTCAAGGCCAAATTAGCTCTTTGGACAGTATGTCTACACACTTTCTCATGGTCATGGCAAATGTACAGCTGTGCCCATGTCAGGAAAAATTAAGTAAATAGCTACTGTTTAAACAGTCTGTGAAATATATGCACACAAATACCACACATTACTTTTAGAGTGTCCACAGTGCTTCTCTGTTCTTTTTAATAATTTTTAAAAACTCAACTAAGAACATTTTATTGGCAAGAACGTTCATAAAGTGCTTTGGCTAAATCTGTGAATAGTAAAAGCCGTTCCAGAAATGTTTACACAGGCATATTCACTGCCTCTTGCATGTTTAGAAGTTGTTTATTCAGAGAGGATAAGCAGGTTTGTTCAAAATATGTAAACAAGAACTACTGACTTTTCTGAATACACTGTGAAAAACCTATAGGTTGAAATCTCCTTGCATAAATATTTCTATTTTTTTTAGCATATCAACAGTTTCATTCAAGAAATTACACAACAATAGGTAATTTAAAAATAGGTAGCACATATTATCTCCAAGGTAGAGCTTAGAGTCTAAAAGTTGTTTAAAAAAATTGTAGCAAAAAGCCTAAAATGAGATGATGTACAAATTCAGTTGAGAAATCAAGGACATAATTCAGCCACTGGAATGATTAATAAATAGTATACCTATCCAGTGAAGCTGTAGGTCTTCTGTCTGTGAATATCTTCAACTCCAGAAAGGAATTTTTTCCCCTGAAGATATTTATTTACAAAGCACAAACTATTTGGCTTACAAGGGGAGTTATTAGATGAAGTTTTATAGCTGGTATAATACAAGTGGACAGGCTAGATGATATAATGATCCACAGTCTGAAAATATATTAATGCAGAGGTCTTAACTTACTGAATGTGTTTATTACATAGATAGTTTTCAAAGAAACCTAAGGGAATTAGGCACCTAAATCCCCATAAAATTAAATCTCATTCAGTGCTTTTTCCAGTCACTTCTGCCTAAATCCTCTGCCTTTTCTTGCTGTGAATGTATAACAAAAGACTCCCGAAGGAAAGAAAAAAAACCGAAAAAGCCCCCCCGAATAAAATTCTGAGTATTTTACAATTCCTGAAATTCAGTGAATTTCTTTATGGACTCAAAGTGTTTCTTAAGAGAGGATCAGCAAAGTGAAATCTGGTCATGTTTCCTACCACACTGTGTAAACATATCTGGTATGTAAATAATGGAGTATGTTTCCTTCAGCTTTCAAGCTCATCAAATCCTGGCACTATTTACAGAAAAAGGGATTACTTATCCCCTTGTTTCTTTTCCTTTTTTATTTCCTTGAAACTTGACAGATTGGTGGTAACGCTGTAAAATCAAAACCTGCAAGTAGGACGTGCTATCACAGAATCACAGAATGGGGCAGGCTGGAAGGCACCACAGTGGGTCATCTGGTCCAACCTCCCTGCTCAAGTAGGGCCATCCTAGAGAACATTGCACAGGATTGTGTCCAGATGGTACTTGAATATCTTCAGTGAGGGAGACCCCACAACCTCTCTTGGCAGTTTGTTCTGGTCTTCAGTCACCTGCACAATCAAGAAGTTCTTCCTCATATTCAGGTGGAACTTCCTGTGCTTCAGTTTCTGCCCATTGCCCCTTTTTCTATTGCTTGGCACCAGTGAGAAAAGCCCAGTTAACACCTCTTGACACCATCCCTTCAGATACTTATACGTGAGAGGTCCCCTCTCACTCATCTTTTCTCGAGGTTGAATGGGCCCAGCTCCCTCAGACTTTCCTCATATGCAAGATGCTCCAGTTCCTTAACCACCTTTGCTGTCCTCCACTGGATCCACTCCAGAAGCTCCATATCTCTCTTATTTTGAGGAGCCCAGAAATGGACACAGCACTCCAGATGTTCCTCACCAGGGCTGAGTAGAGCACCCTAATGCACCCCAGGATACCATTGGCCTTCTTGACCACAAGGGTACACCGCTGACTCATGGACAGCTTGTCATCCACCAGGACACCCAGGTCCTTCTCTGCAGAGCTGCTTTCCAGTAGGTCAGGCCCCAGACTGTACTGGTGCATGGAATTATTCTTCCCCAGATGCAGGACCCTTTACTTGCCTGTGTTGAATTTTAGACCTGCAGCTAGATAATATTTCTGCATCAATATATGTGAAGTGAGGGAGGGATTTTTCCATGTCATCTCATCTGACATGACATCTCACCTGGATGCCACCCTTTGTCCATTCCAGACACCATTGTTTATTGTTTAAAGGAAGCAAGTGTGAGGTTAGAGTGACCAGAGAGTCTTTGGAAACTAGTTTAAATGCTCTGATCAAAAAACAGATTGTATGCTGGGCTTTTGACCAAAAGTTTCAGTTCTGAAATTCTCTTCTATACTAATACCTACTCCTGAAAACGTCTGGCCCTCAACCTCTCAGGTGCTAAAAAATTTGCTTTGGCCCATTGCCCTGTGAAAAGAGGAGATTTCTTCAACTCTTAGTGTTCGAGTTTTCTGTCATCACCCCAGGAAAGCTGAGACCATTGTGCCTGACCAGTCTGTCAGCATCCACAGTGGGAACCCTTCACTGATCTGTTGTGCTGATTCAGAGGGCTATTTGACTGTCCTTTTCAGGGAATTACACCAACAGCATAAGGGAGACCCCTCAACAGCTCTTCCCACTGTATTTGAGTGTGTTACCTACTGCTGGCAACTGCTACTGCCCAGGAAGGACCATCACTAACAGTTTACGGAGTTACACTCTTTATTAATATAAAATTGTGACAGGTCAAGGTTCGAAGATTGCCGGTGATAATATCTGACTGCAAAAAAGTGTTTAAAGCAATACGCAAACAAGCTATAATCCCCCGTAAAAATATTTATTACATGTAGACTACAGTTCTTTCCCAAAGACGTTCCAACAGGTTCAGCCCATCAGCTGATCCCAGCAGTTACGATGGTGTCTTCCCTAACTTTTCCCCCACTCTTGACTTGCTTTTATGCTATTTCTTTGTGTTTAGGTGGAGCTTGAGTGACTTAAGTCATAAAAACTTTTGTTGCTGATTGGTGTAAAATTCTCTCACTTCACTTTCAAAGATACAGTCAAAAAAATATAGAGTGCATGCCCAGGGTGGGGGAGGTTGTACAATGGAAGTGGGTAACTTTGGGATGAAGGTGTGTGTTCATATTACAATTAGGTTTAATGAACCAAGTTCATCTGAGGAGAATGATGGCCCAGTTTTGCCACCATTGTTAGCTCAGCAGTAAGACATCTTCTCCTATCTCCCTTGGTTGACGGGTGTGATGCAGTTTAGCAGCTGCAAAGTGCCATTGAGTTCCCCTCCCTGAGAGGATTTCCATAGAGCCTGGCCATGGTGTCTCCACTCTGCTTCCACCCTCCATTCCAACCTCCTTTGGCAGGTGCTTATGGTTGCAGACTGCATGTATGGGGAATCATCATGGAATAGGATTTGAGCATGCCAACTGCACTCCATCCAGGGAGTAGCAGCTGCATTTTACTCTATAATTTCTATACCATTAAAACTTCTGTTAGGATGTAAATATAACTTCTCAGTTTCCTCTAATTTTTACCCCCCAGCCATCTTCCCACACCCATGCATGGGAACACCTCTGTTAGAGTGTTTGGCTTGCCTAAAAACATTGTCACAATCCATTTACTAAAGTACATCCTTGTCTGTCTGTCCTACTCCCAGGCCTTGTCTGCAGATCTTCTCAAGGCACATTAATGCGACTGGGCTATTGGGGGGGAAAAAAAAAAGGCAATAAAGAAATTTATTACCTTTTTAAAAGATCAGGTAGAAGTTCTTTGCTGTGAAGTTTGATCAGCAGATTTTAGGTTGACTCTCAAGGAACATGGGCATAGATGCCCACCACAATGCTTTAACCCCTTATCACTGCAAGTTTTGGAAAATATTTCATTTCTTAAAAGCCCAGCTGCATCTGCTATCCAGAAGGAAACACTTCAATTTCAACAACTATTTTAATTCTGTATTTAATAAAGGTGAGAATATTTAGATACCACAATTCCTAAAGATTCTTGAAGAGTATCTCATCGCCTGTAAAGGGAAGTTTCCACACTATTTCACTCCAGACTTTAACAGTGATTCCCCAATTAAAGACTGAAGAAGTTTCTCAACCCTCTGATTTTCACCTCATCTTTATGTGCTAGTTTGGTTCTTTCTTGAGAGTTTTGCTTTTCAGCCAGAGGTCACAGTGAATAATCTTTATCATAGCCAGGAGCATGTCTTTGAAGATTATACACCTGCTCCTGGCTGCAACCACCTGAACTGAGAGTGTTGTTCAGTGGAGTTTTCCCCTCCATTGCCTGGGACACATCCCTGGAGCATTATGGTGAGACAAATTACACAACGGCTGTGTAAAATTAGCTAATGAGGTTCCAGTGAACACATTTGCAGTACAAAAAGCAGTATCAACAATTCAATTGGCATCATGCTCCCTCTGTCACAAGCCCAACATGACATTGAGAGCACTGCGCTATTGCAGTTTTGTGTTTTGTTAAACAGACACCCGCATCTTATTTATGCATGGGACCTCAAATGTCTGAAGGAATGTGTTTCAGCCATAGTAGGGGGTGGTGTTCTTCCTAAATTCCAGCATGAATAACGAGTCTGCTAACGTAAAATATCTTTTGCTTTCATTCAGGTATGATGTTTGCCACTTTTTCCCTTTTGCTATTGATGACAGAGAATCGCTTTTTGATCAGCAAGCTGGAAGCATTGTCTCAGTATCTCTGTAAAGTTTCTATTTCAATTAGTAGGGCCATTTTATTAATGTAAATTATAATTACCACTAAATTAAAGAAAAAACATTATTATATTTATGCCAAAGATAGTCAATTAAAAGTAAACATCTGTCTCCATCCAGTTTTTCTCCTGAATTTTAGGGGCAGACTTGAAACAAATTAAATGATTCATGAGTTCATCCTGGCTGGATATCAGTATTTTTTCTGATGCAGAAAGGTTAATGATCTGGAAAGTGAAAATGAAAATATTCTAAATGCTAAGTCTGATTCCAGTAGAAGTAACTTATGTGCTGGTAATTTCCTTTCAGAGCTTCTGCACTCTATGGTGTCAATAATTACTTAGGGACTGGTTAGTACATGGACTATCAGCACAACAGGCTGTCTTTTAATGCTCTTTCAAAGGTAATATTAGGACTTTTCAGAATATACATTTCCACATACTTTACCTCAGAAAGACCTTTCGGATGTTTTGGATGTTTCTGTTGTCACAATTCCTCTTTACAGCAGAGCTAAGACAAATGCAGGCACTTAAAGGGGTAGCTATAATTTGGCCAACTAGGGATTAAACAGTTGAGAAAGGCATAGGCATAGGCTGTCTATCCCAAGTTGTGTAA
Organism: Pachyramphus minor; assembly: GCA_013397135.1. NCBI lineage: Eukaryota > Metazoa > Chordata > Aves > Passeriformes > Tyrannidae > Pachyramphus > Pachyramphus minor. Next base: position 445,501 of record VYXB01000743.1, on the reverse strand, counting down.
ATGACACCTGAAGCCAAGAAAATGCCTGCTGCAGGAGTATCCTTCCAGGATAATCTTCACAAGTGCTTTCTAGTCTTGTGTGAGAGGTGTTACTGAGAACCAAAATGCTTGAGCTGAGACTATAGGCTGCTTTGTGCAGTCCTGAACTATCCTTCAGTGCCTTGCATCAACTGTTAAGACAGACATCTGTGGATATTTCCATGAATGTTACTTTTTAAAATATAGTTGTAGCAATAATGTAATATGTGGGTCTGTATTTTAACATCACCATGTCATTCTGTGAATGTGAAGGAGAAGATAAGCAAATTACTCCCAGAAGAAATTTTGTGGGGGTGGGGTTTTTCTTCTCAAATTGAATAAAAGAGAATAAAATATTTCAATGCTAAACAATGTCTTAAATCAGACACTGTTTTGTGCCTAAGTATATAAAAATCAGTAATGGATGATCAAGCATAAGGTTTGACTTTCATACCATATTACTCCTATATTACTATTTCTTGAGCACTGAAGTGTGTAAGGCACCGCTGAAAACAAAAGGACAAACTTAAAATGAGTAATTATGCCATTTGTGACTTCCACTGGATATAATGGTTGAAAATAATTGTTGTGAAACACCTTTGAAGATTGTACTGTAAGTGTGAGTGTAAAGGCATAAAATTAAAAACCCTTACAATGTAGATGATGGTTGCCTAGGAGATAGAAAGGGTTTTTTCCATCTTTCTTACATAACCTTGCCTACAAAATCTGTTTGTTCTCACAAAAGTCCAACCATGTCAGGATGAGAAAACGACAGTGAAAAAGAGGTGTTCTCTCAAGGTAGAATGATGAGATATGAGTTCAGCTTTTAGAGAAGAAATATGAGATATGGATCCAAAAATAACTGTCTCAGAGCCTGGCACACTGGGATGCACATCTAGAGGGAATATGCTGTGAGGAGAAGTAGCACCTGCACACTTTTTATAAAACAATGGTGTTTGAAACTGTTGACAGTAAAGGACTAAAAGTCTTTGATCAATACTTTCATTCTGTTAGCTCCAGGAGAACCATCAGACACTTTCACTCTCTTTTTTTTTTTCCCTTCTCAGCCTCAAACAGGGAGAAAAAAGCAATGTGAACTATGTTTTCCTCTTATGCTGACATTTCTGAAGCATGTTTAAAATTAGTTCAGCACCTGCAATATTATTAATAGCTTTGTGTCACTAGACAACTGTAGAGGAATCCCATCCTATCCACACGATGAACCTGGATACATATAAATATTCTTCTTAGTTGCCTGAGAAGGTAAGAAGTTTAAGCAGGCCAGAAATTACATATGGGCTATTTGAGCTGTGTTCCTCATCTGTACTCTTACAGGATCAGGGCCCCTTCACGGACCTCAGTTGTCCTTTATCTTAAATATAACTGCACAAAATTTCTAACAAATATCCATAGCATTGTTTTCCCTAAGTGTTCTATTCATGGTTAACATAGTTACAAGGTCCATCTCACACTTCACACTAATTACTGACAAAGATCAAGCAGCATGGGTGTAAAGTGCAAGGCACTTAGAGTGGCCTCATCCCTGCAAACATTTTGGGCAGGACTTGGGGCATACAATACCAATCATTAGCTGTGCTTATGCTTGAAATCTTGCAAATATCTTCTTTATTTAACACTTATTACTGTACTTGAGAAAATATCTTTCATTCGTTTCAAGATTTGAATAATTAATTTCATATGTCCTGTATCATAAAGCATTCACTATGTTTCAGGATCAGTTTCTATATTCGCATACCAATGCTTGGATCCATGGTGGAGCCAGATAATGAATATTTAGATCCAAAGGAACAAGAAAAACAACAGAAGCAGCTTAATTTGTCAACTTCTTTTTCATCACTCCCTATCATTTCTTACAAAAATTACCTACCAGTGTCACAGGGCTCTTCTTTATTAGATGGAATCTATAAAATAACAGCAATTAGACACTACTGAAAACATTAAGTGAATTCTTCAGGTTTTGTACTGTAAGCAGTAATGCAGGCACTATGTAAAAAAGGCATAATTCAGTCATATCTATTATCCTTGGATGCAAAGAAAAATAAGTAAGAAGCTGGGTTGTGTATGTCATTATCATAAGACTGAAAGGAACCACAGTATAATGTCATCTGCATCTAAATTCATATATTTCCCATTTACAGTAGCTGCACATACCAAGTTCTTATGATATGGCCAACTTTCAGCTAACTTGGCAGAACATATTTTCTCTGCCGTAATTGGAAAATGAAACAAAATTTGCAGTAACTTTATTTTGAAGTCAGTATCCAACTCCCTCCACATGTCTGCTTCTTAGGATTAACAGATGAATAACACACAAAAATTATATAGTGTATATTGATGTGTCTGTTAATATCAAAATTTAAGATTCTCAGAGGAGGGAAATTCAAAATACTTTCTGATTGATTGAGAGACAGCTGTGAAGCAGAAAATATCTTAACCAATGACAAAATGAAGAGCCTAATACTAAAGATGGGTCTCACATGGCCAAATTGTTGCTGCTTTGAAATAGCATGACAGCTAGGTGTAGTAATCTAAACTGTGTTTGCTTTTTTCTTTACATTGACCTTATAATCATTTATTGACTTTCCTTCGTATCAGTATTTGAAGAGAAAGGACACAGAGTAATCAAGGGCTCACTCCTGCAAAGTGCTAAGCACTCTGGGTCTGCCTGTGCAGAACACTGAAGGCTTGTGATTGAACATCATGAGCTGTCCCCCTCACTTTGATGGCAACATAACTGGACTATGACATTCTTTTCAATTAAACGTGTTCTCCCGTTAGTCTAGATTGTAAAAAACAGTTCTAGGAATCAAAAACTAAATGCACAAATTAATTGGTTTTACAAGCCTATACTCCTTTGACTTGTTGTCAGAATATTAATATATTAATTTAAATTTCTCTTAGTGTCATTTTGATGTTAGTAGTGTGGGCTTTTTAATATATATATATACTATTAATAAAGCAAATATATATTAATTGGCAGTTGCCAGTTGCCTAAGTTTGTCTATAGCTTACATCAGTCCTGGGAACTCCAGTGCTCATCTAATTTAGTTGGTTTTGTAGTGCTATTCTCTGTGAGATCTCAATAGCATAAGATATGTCCCTGGAGAGATTAGACTGCTACTGTTGACGCCTCAAGGGGTTGGCTTGTATAGACATTCTAAAAAATAAACACAAACCAAACAATAAACAAATTATGCAAAATAAAAAGCATCAATCATGGTGGAGAATGTCATCAATTTATATTGCATTTGTCCTTGACTTTCAACATGCATTTATAATGTGCCAATGACACGGATTTTAAAAATGAGAACTCATTTAGAAATTTCATGTTAAGCATGGAGCATTGCCAGGTTTCCACAGTGCAGGAAGGTGTCTTGAAATGCACCTGTTCCTTTGATCAGTTGTACAATGACGTGCAGGTGCAGGAGGCTGTGTGTCTACTAGGAGGATGCTCAGCATTTGTGGTTAATCCTCTACATTCACAATCAGGGATGGACATCTTATTTAACTAGTGGAAGATGTGATAAGTAATAAAACCTTACCTACTTTATCATGTCAACCAAAGGTCTTCCTTCTATATGTTTTGACTTTTTACTTCGTAATTGTAGCTAGAATAAGAAAATAGCATAATTGAATGTTTAGATAAATAATTGATGTAATGTTTATATCCTACCTACAGTCCTAGCCTTTCATGCAAACAATTATTAAACTAAACAAATTTGTCATATAATCATGGTACTTTTTATTAGCTCTAATACAAGGAAAAGTAATAACTAGTCCTTACTTAATGTTTTGCATCTGCATATGCCCCCTTTAAATATGGAGTGTGAGATGCAAAGAAATAAGAACAAAAATTTCTAAGTCAACACAAGCCTTTTAAAAGTGAATGCATGAGTGACTCAATTACAGGAGGAACCCTTGATAGTATCTGCCTCAGAGATTTGTTCAGTGCTACTGTCAACTGTGACATATTGTCATAAAATGAAAGATTCTTTCCAAGTTGTTCCCATAAAGGCTCAAGCAGGATTTCAGGTCACCCCAGGAAGGGTATCTTAAGCACCGAATGCCCCTCCACTCAAGACCACAGTGTTCACTCAAATGACAGGGAACTTGATTTCCAGTAGGCATTTCCAAAATAATCAGAAGCTAGAGGTCCTTAAAAAATAAAGGACTACAGGCTCTGAAACTAAATGGAGTGGTAGAACAAAGATAGTCCAGCTGTTCCATCTGGAAGAGATTATGCTGAAAGCTGACATGCCTTTATCATAGTCCTCCCTGCATCCCCCAGGTGTCTCTGGAGATGCTCTCAAAGTCTCAGAGGAAAATAACAGTGTGGATGGTGACGCTCTGAAGTGCGGTTGCCTGAGATCAGAAATGTGAAACCTTGCCTATAAAATATTCTGTCTTTGTTGTATCATACAGTAAAATAGCAGAGAAAATATCCTTGTTCTATGAAGACACCAGGAGAAGTGATTCAGTCAAGAGGTTAGCAGGGAACAGAAACTGTTGCACTAGCTCTTGTGGATATGTCAGTCTGAGGTTGCATTGGAGAACTGAAGGGGAAATTTCATGCCTAAAGCTGTGTGTTGTTCTTCTGCCCTCAGAGTTTGAGAGAACTAAGCTAAAATAACCCTTTATGAAGACAAACACAGCTTTGGACAAAACCATAGCAGATTATACACATGGTTTGCAGGCCCTGTATGAAGAGCATATTTTTGAATCAGTATTTTTCACTACAGGTAATACAATAGCAAAGAACTGGTTTTATTTTTAAGTGATATCCCATTCTTTTATTTAATATTCCATCCCAAAGTTATAGCTAGCTAGGCATGTGAATGCTATTTATTGAAGTGTTAGTAATAAAGCCACTAACAAGAGACTTCATTCAAAGCATGGCTGCAACATGAGTTTTATGAGTGGTGTAGCACTGGGCACGTTGCCCCCATGTCACCAAACAGGGAAAAGAGGGTTCTCTAACAGTCAGCTAACTTGTTTTTTTGAGTGACTCATCAAATGGTGGAAACTTTGGCCTCTGCAGGAGTTTACTCATTTTGATGATCATTAGAAATATGCTGGTTTAACTGAGATTCAAGGTGTCACCTGAGGAATAGTAAAAATAATCTAAACCAAACATTTTCAAAATATTGTTTTAAGCAGCAGTAAGATCTGTTTCTAAAGTCTTACCTTCACTGAATTTTAAATTGCTGAAATTATATCAGCTAGCATGCTGACTTAAATTGTTTAGAAATCTAAAGCTATTCTGCCTGATGCATCTGTTAAACTGTCCAGATTGGATCAGAAATCTCCACCACATGGATGGAAAGTTTGACAATTACACCTTATCACGAATGCCATAACATCAGCCCAGCAACGGCATCACACTTTCTGGTGCTGTCTCTCGCCTGCTCCTCTGTCTGCTGCAGACAGCAGACTGAAGTAACTTGTGAAGAAAAGCTTTTGCTTCGTGCATAGAAATCTATTGCATTGTTCAGGCTGGTGAAGATAGACTTTTGCAAAGCCATTATGAGCGACAATTTTCACATGGTAAGGGCGAATCACTGTCTTACACCTCAGGCTCTTTCTCAAGGGAAAAAAAAGTCTAACACTAATTTTTTTCTGGCATTTCTTTTCATACACACCACACTATTGAATTATCAGTTATCTCTGAATGAATACTCTATTGTTACTTATCTTTTAAAACAAGTATAAACTAAAAGAATCATAGAAAAATCCTTGTATTTAAACAGAAATTGAGGGATTTGAAATATCTTTATTTGCCAAATTATGGTGTTATATACTATATCTAGTTTGGGTATCATTTTATTTTTATTTGAATGTTTTTCTTCCCTGCTGTATTACACATATCATAGAAGAAGGTGATGGAAGACAGTGGAAAAGTGTTCAGAAAAACAGTGAAACAGCAAACCCTTTCTCCCATCTTCTCACTCTCCACAGTCCACTAAATATAGTCAGCTTCATGGCATGTGAGGAAGAAATTTGAAAGACTTTAAGACAGGAAAGCGAAAGAGGGAAGAAAAGAAGCAGCATACCCTCACATTAGAAAAAGTTCTGCATATTTTTATGCCCTCTCATGTCAAGCCCACATCAAAAATGTCATCCACTCATTTGAGGTGATCTCCACAACATATGAGCAGGGGCTGTAGAATAATTTGCCTGACTAAAAATCTTCAGCTGTATGAATGTAGTAGCTGATCCTCAGTTGCATGCTACAAGTCATTGTGATATTCAAGGTTGGACATTACCCTCTTAAATTACTAGTTTATCAGAGTCCAGGATGGAAACAGCTACAGGGATAAAGGATGATGAATCACATGACACAGATTAAATGTAACTGTGATTAATGGGACATCACAAAACAACAAAAAAGAGAACCAACTGTGGAAAGAGATAACCACCACCACAAAGAGCAAATTATTGTCTACAGTGATGTAATTAACTCCAAGCCTCCCCATGGCTTGGATGGCAAATTCCAAGAATACTTTCTATTGTGCCCACAATAATGACAAGGCTGTGGATTCTTAGTTTAAATACTGGGATATTAAGCTTCATTTTTCCCTTTGCAGGGAACTGATAGAATGTCAAAGTTGAAGATATGGCAATTACAATATATTGTTGTGAATCTTTCAACTAACACTCGCTGTGAGAGCACAGTTGAAAACTCAGACATGGGGCACTGTAATTTATGTGGTCCTTTAAATGTATAAACTCAAGAATTACCCTTTGATTATAGTTTTTATCATTGTGTGAAGTCAAAGCAGCTCTCCAAAAGCATTTTAATATAGTAGATGTGATTAAAAGTGTTTTTGATTCTTTGTTCTTATTATTTATACCCTGGATGGACAAGAAGTACTTTTTTCTTTTTCCCAAGAAATGTTTCAGCCCTGAGAATCTTTCACTGGATTACTTCCTCAAGGATACCTTGGTTCATAGTATATCATCTTTATCTATTTAGAAGACAAAAGCTTTATTCAGATAATTTGCCAGCAATTGCTGCTGCTTCCTTTCTTAACTTAGAAATTAATATTTATATGCACCTGAAGGGAATTCACTGACAACATAAAATATTGGGGTATTTCTAAAAATTCAATACCTGAAGACTTGGAAGTGGAGCCAGAATTTTATTTTTTTCTGCTGGCTGTGATACTTTAATGGTTATTCTAAAATATCCTAAAGATAAATAAGTTAAATATTTATAAATAAATATCCCTATAATTTGGCATCCTAGCTTTGAAAGGAGATTTAAATTGCTTGTAATTTTACCATAAAATATATGTTAAGATTTGATTCATGGGAATCTGCTGTGGTGACAGATTGACTTCACACTGGCAACTGTGTCTATTCATGTCTGAGAACTGTACAATGATCACAGAACAAGAGATCAAAACTGCCAAAATTTGAAAGCCTTCTAGACATAAACTGAGCGAGTCCAAACTGCTTGATGACTGCATACTTTCTGGATGCACTGATTTTTTGAGGTATTTTCCTTCTGACTTGTTTTTCCTTTGTGTGTAATTAGACACATATATGTGTCGTGCTAGTGACAGAGTGCTTGCTGAGTCCTGCATGAAAGTTTTCTTCTAAAAGTCTCTTGACCTCTGAAAACGTAACTTTGATTAGTTTTATTAAACTTCCTCTTTCAAAATTTTAATGTCTTCCAATTGGTTTGTAGCTCTTACAAATGTGAAGTGCATTTGGGGTACTCTAAAAGAAGACAACGGTGTTTGTTTGCAGTTGTTGCTGAGATACCTTTGAAATAACATGGTGGGCTACTGGTTATGTACCGCTTTTTGACCACTAAAGCAAACATTTCATTGCCAGATCTCAAGGTTTATTATTCTGAGATTCTTGATATAGGTCTGTCCTGGTTTTGTTTGTTATAAAATACATTGCACAACACAGTCCAATCTCCTGTTTGACCTATAGGTATTAGAGTTGTGTAAAAGATGAAGAGTAATCAGACTATGAAATCAAAATGATGAATAGTTGATAGTTTTTAAAACAAGCCTTAGGAAAGGGGAGGTTTAATTTTTGCCATTCATGTAATTTTTTTCCCCTCTGAACTTCATACACAGTAGTAGCATGCTTTTTAAACTGTAGTATACACAGGAAAGTATTTTATTGTTGAAATAACTAAGAAAAATTAAAAACTACTGCTGTTTTTGGAGTCACTGCCAAGAAATTAGTTTTACATAATATCATATATTAACTGTTTCAATAAAACCGATATTGGCCCTGAGATTAGCTCAGTTGGTTAAAGCATGGTGCTAATAACAACAAGGTTATGGGTTTGATCCCTGTATGGGCCATTCACTTAAGAGTTGGCCTCGATGATCCTTGTGGGTCTCTTCCAACTCAGAATATTCCGTGATATTGTGATGGAATTTTACTTGTAATCAGGTATATTCATGTAAGCCAGGATCAGAAATATCCCAATATCTGTTTTGCAGAAGTAAAAAACTGACAGCCTAGTGCTTACTCAGAGTTTTTAAATTATTCATGTAAAAATTATGCTAGTAAGACAAATCAGGACATAATATTTGAGTGAAGCTCTTAGATTGCAAAATGAAATGTGTATCTAAGGCAAAATATTTCTGATTTTTACTTTAAACAAAATTTTTGAACAAGCTAAACTCGATTTAAATTCCAAGTTTTAAAGAGCTCTTGGGACTGTATGAGTGACACTGCAGTCATACATAATGAACTTCAGTTTGGTACCCAACGTTCAACAGGAATGGAGTGCTTGCACAGGCCATTGTTTAACTTTGCTTATAGCTGTAGTATTCTCGTTAGGAGAAAAATCCATTACTGATAAACAGTTTATTTGCATTGGTTCTTCACTGTATTTTTCTGAATTATTAATAAGAATTAGATAATTAATGTGATTTATGAAGGACCAAAACAGCAAGTCCATAGCAGAATGGTGTAGGTAATATTCTGGTAGGTAGCCATTATGTTAAGGATATGAATTGTCACAAGTATTCTTCCTAAAGCAAAAGTGAAATATTATTTCCCATTACAGGATTAACCTGGTACAGCTACTTTGGTCATAAATATTAAGAGGAAAAAATGCTAGCTGAAAATCCAGTAGACTAGTAGCTGCTGAAAACCCAGCAAGCTCAGTTATTCATCACGGAAAAAAAATTAAGATTTCTTCTTTATTTTTCAAATGATGAATTGGATGTTTCAATAAATTGCTCTGTTTCATACAGTTGTCTTGCACAAAAGACAAATTGTAGCAGGTCCATATAAGAAGCTGTGAGAAGAGAGAAAAATAAGTATGTAGATACAGGTTCTGCAGTATTCATTAAAACTGAAAAAATTATTCTTGGAGCAAAATCTATGCCCCGCTGAAGGCAGAGACAAAAACTCCATTACCTTTAATGTGGCCAACACTGCACCTCCTGCATTTGGAGACATTCTCTGATAGTTGCTTCACATTCATTGGGCATAATAGTATCCTTGACCAGGTACACTGAACAAAACAATGTGTAACTCCTTACATATTTTACAGGACTTCTGATGGTTATTTCCTACAGATTATATTATCTGAGAAAGACTGGAACCATCATGAAGTATAATCTCCTCCAGTCCTTCTCAATTTATGGTTATTATTGCTATAAATTACCTTTCAAACATTAGGTTCCAGATACTAGTTATTCTTAAAAGCTTGCTTTTTCTTAAAAGCAGTGTTATGTCCCCAAACATAAACCCTGGCTCAGTGGTAATTACAATTTAGCATCCATTCTTGTTTTGCAAGGAATACTGACAACCTGCTAAGGGTCCTTTTAATTTTCTCCTTGAGGAAATGCACTGTGTAAAGTCATCTCACAGAATGACCTCTGAACAAGCCCTACCTTCATGACTGCAGCAACACAAAAATGTAGGCTTGTACCCCATCAAGTTAAGAACAAGGTAGACCAGGGCAGGGAGAACAGCAGAGAACAGCATCTCTGTAGGCAGAGATGTTTGTTACCCAGGGATGCATTCAAGAAATGGCAGCGGTGTGTGTATTACCCACAGTCCTTGTAAGACCAACATCCTGAAATTTTCTTTCCCAGCTCAATGGTTTCTGCAGTTAGGGCTCTATTTGCACTCCAGAAACATATGGGGAAAGGAAGAAAACTGGTCATGGACCACATTTATTTATAATGTTATTTCAGCATCCTAGGAGTTATGCATGGATTATCAAAGTTTTAAAACAGAGTCCTAATATTATGTTCATCAGGATGTGAGACTAACACATTTTCTATGTGGTTAGATGTGAATATCTTACTTTTGAAGTTTCATCCTGTTCCCTGAAGTTAGTGTACATTGCAGCCAGAGAAATTACACAGAAGGTCTTGCAGTTCTACTAGAAATAGGATGTAACAGCAATACATTTGTCACCTAACTTAATACTCAAGCAATTTTTCTCATTGTTTATCTAGTAATTTCCCAAAGTATTAGAACCTAATTAAAACATTTATTTTCTGTTTTTTAACATTAGGAAAATAATAGCAGCAGAACTTTGTATATTTAAATTTTTCTTTTTTTATTGGATTGAGTAACAAAACATTAAAAATTCTTAGAGTAGTTATCTTCAGATGACAAGACAAAGCTCACTTGGATATTGGTGGTGTTTCAGAGAAAGTGTTCTTTTTTTCACCCAAGAAAGTATACTAATCCTTTTAATCTTATTTTATCTAAAACCATTCAAAGTCTTCTCAGTTGTAGCACTGGTGTCACCTATAGCTCCAAACAGACAATAAGTTGACTGCTTCTCACAACAGCAAGGAAGGCTTGTATGTCATGTTTAATAAATGGTGTTGTTAATCCTTAATTGCGTATTTATAGTTTAGTTTATGGTTAACCAGGAAGAAAATAATTTAAAAGTACTTACGGGAATGACAACAGTTCTCCTCAGAGATTGAAAGCTTCCAAGATTAATGTCTCTTACAGGAACAGATTGTAGGAAAAAAAGAGCTACCAGATCAAGGTTTATTCTATATATATATCAAGTTTTTCTTGGATTAGTTGTTACTGAATAAGCTATTGCCATCCTCATTGTGTGACCAGTCTTATTCGGGAAGTGATTTGTTCCTGTTTAGTTTAAACGGCTTTGCAAATTCATTTGACTTGCTCTAAAATATGATCATGAACAACAAAGTGGTTCAGCTACCATAATTCAGATTAAATCAAGGTGCTGTATTAAATTATCTTTCAAATACAAAAAATATATTGACTTTAAATTCCCTTTTTTTTTCCCGAGTGCACTGAATATTGACTTTTAGCTTCCACTTTTGTCAGAGAATGATTACATGTACAGGTACTAGAAAAACTAACGATTTAATGCTTTAAAGAGTACATGAGATTGTGCCACCAATACACAGAAAAATACACAATGTTACAGTTCTTTTTTTCAGTGCCTTGTCTTCTGGTAGGTCTATGCTGTCTGCAGTGACCCCTAGGTCTTTTCGGAGTTTATTGTGTTTGGTTTAAGCTTGGCAAGGATGAAAGGATATTTCATTTTTTAAATTCCCATATGTACCAGTTTGTGGTTTTCCGTAACTAATTTAATTCAAGGACATAACTGTCTGATTAGGACTGGAGGTACACATTTCATAAATATAGCACTATGGTTATTAGTTTTCAGGAGCATGGAATGAAAGGTTCATAACCTGTGGCATTCATATTCTTATGGTCTCTTTGCTTTCAAAACATATTGCAGGAAAACAGTAAATAAATGGAATAAAAATAAAACAAACAAACAAACAAAACAAACAATGCCCTCAAAAAAGCCCCCCCCCCAAACAATGCAAACAGAAAGACCTTTAGTTCCCCGCCTTTCTTCTACTGACTTTAGAAATTACTGCAGAGCTTGCATTCCTTCATCTATGTGCCTTTTGCAGGCCATGCCCTGTGTCCTAACATATTACACTCTTTAGGACTCCCACTTGAAATTGATTAATCTCTTTATTTTCAGGTTTTTACATGTTGTCCTGCAGTCAGAGTTTCTGAGTCTGAAAAATTATGACTTGAAGTGGGGTAACACATCACAGGGCTTAAGTTCAAAGGGCTGGGAAAAAAATCACTTTTCTTCATTCTGGCTTTTAAAATACATGTTCAGTGGTTCTAGAAGGCTGGGACACAGTTGGTGTGAGTCAAGAGTTAATGCCAAACAAAGCAAGCAGTAATTTTATCTTTCCAAATTGTTGGCTATTTGTAAAATGTCCAAGAAGTGGTTTAGGTTTTCATCATCTGACTGTACTCTAGACTCTTTGAGGACTTAGAGTTTTGATTTGATGGGAAACAAAAATTTCTTTTAAAATAACCAATTAATAGCTCAATTCTAGTTACCGTAAATACAAATTCTTAATGGAGAATGCCCTTAATAGGCATTATATAGGTAGTTTACCACTCTGTAGCTACCCAAGACCTTCTTTAGTAATTGGATTTAAAGGTGTACAGCTATAATAAAATGCAACTTACTTGTGTGTTGTCTCTACTAAGATTTTACATCAAATTAACCTCCTTGGTACACAGGTATTTCTGCAGCAATAACCCAAACCCAGAGACGTCTTTTCTTACTGGCCTTCCTTGTCCTCATTCATGTTTTTCAACAGAATAGGGATTGCATCTCAATAAGGAGCATTGTGTTTAGCAGGTAGTTAGTGTGCTGGAGAAGGGGAACTGAGAATCACTACCTAAAAAAGCTTCTGGGGCTGGCTTAGTAAGTGCTATTTGGTATGCAATTTCGTTTTTTAAAATTTATTTATTTATTTATTTATTTGTGCCCCAAATGCTTTATCGTACTGTTCAGACTAAACAGTACTGTCTTCTGCTGTACCATGCTTTCAGAGCAGCTGGTAAGAAGCACTATAAATAATGAAGGCTATTATTACTTCATAGAGGAAGCACAGACTTTGAAGCTTAAGTTCAAACTTCTACACTAAGGTGAAAAATCACTTTCAATGTATTGCTTTACCTCACTCTTCTGAACAGGCATTTTCGGCAATGGGATGGAGAGCAGATAAAAAGGGTGGCACACACTTGCTTGATCAGCAATATGTACTAAAACAGATTTAATGTCTCCTAATTAAGTGATTTTATGAACAACAAGCAGAGTATTATAACTAAACATTATAAGGAGAAGCAAGCTTGTAGTTGAACCAAATGTTTTGGTACTTGAGGTAAGCATGTCATAAATAGTTCCAAAAATCAGTAGTAATAAGATGTTACCACTCAAGTCCTAGAAAAACAAAGCTGAATAATGGAAGTGTAATAGAGAATAATTAATAATAAGTTTTAAAGAAGGAGGTGGCATCTTCATGTTGAGATTGTTTTCAATACTTACTTCCATTGCATACTGTAGAGGTAGTCAGAGTTGTGTCAGAACCTTTCCACCTTTACCTGCTCAAACATACTGTTAAATTCTTATGACTCATATGCTATGTTTTGTTTGGTTTTTTTCTTGTACCAAATTTGTCAACATTGTCTGGCCCGAAGAAAACAGGATGTTGGGCAGATGTGGACAGGTTTTATAAGAAACTGCAGCTCCTTAAAATAAAACTCAGTAAATCATTATGTGCTTGAAACAGGAATCACTGAGTGGCAGTAGTTCCATTTATCAAAAAAATCTCTTCTGGACAGATTGTTCCCTTTTCCTCTGCTACTGTCCAAAGGAGAAAAAAATTTATATAATTATAATTTTTTTTTCCTATGTTTGTTAGTGTTCCCTTAAATTGATTGGCTTTTCTTTTCAGAACAATGTAAGGAAAGAACCACTTTACCTGACAAATTAGACATGGGACTTATGTTAAGGACCGTTGTTGCAGCAGTGACGAGAACAGTAAAAGTTTTTAAGGTGGACATAAATAACTGTATTTTGGTCAATAGCTGAAACTACACATTCAACTACACACAGTGTTTACGTCCAACTCTGCACAGGTACCATATGTTAGCGTCCATTCTCTACAGAGAAGACCAGATCTGAGATCATTTAAGGAACCTAAAGTTGCACAAGTCCATGGGATCTGACAAGATACAGCCATGGGTCCTGAGGGACCTGGCTATGAAAGTGGCTAAGACCCACTATCCATCATATTTGAGAAGTCCTGGCAGTCCAGCGAAGTTCCCACTGCCTGGAAAAGGGGTAACATAACAGACATTTTCAAAAAGTGAAATAAGGAAGACCCAGGAAACTACAGGTATGTCTGTCTCACCTCAATGTCGTCAAGATCATGGAACAGATTCTCCTGGAAACTGTGTTAAGGGACATGGGAAATAAGGAAGTGATTTCACTAAAGGCAAATTAAGCCTGACAAATTTTGAGGCCTTCCATGTTGGCCTGTGGTGGGTGAGGGAAGATCAACAGACATCTCTACCTGGACTTTTAAAAAGTATTTGTCACTGTCCCATGCGATATCCTTGTCTCTAAACTGGAGAGTCATGTATTTGATGGATGGATCACTTGGTGGACAAGGAATTGGCTGAATGGACACAATCAAAGAGTTGTGTTCAATGGCTCAATGCTGTTCTCCACTCTCCAAGTGGAGAGAAGTGATGAGTGACGTTCCTCAGGGATCAGAATTGGGACCAACACTTTTAACACCTTTGTCCACAACATGGACAGTGGGATCAAATGCACCCTCAGCAAGTTTGCTGATGACACCACTCTGTGTGGTGCAGTTGACACACTGGAGTGAAGAAATGTCATCCAGAGTAATCTTGACAGGCTTGAGAGGTGGGCCTGTGCAAACCTCATGACATTCAACCACATGCAAGGTGCTGCACATGGGTCAGGACAATCCCAAGCTCAAGTACAGGCTGGGTAGAAAATGGATTGAGACTAGCCCTGGGGAGAAAGACTTGGGGGTGTTTCTGGACAGAAAGCTCAATATGACTTGGCAATGTGCACTCATAGCCCAGAAGCCCAATCACATTTTGGGCTGCATCAAAAGTAGCGTTGCCAGCAGGATGAGGGAGGTGATTCTGCCCTCTGTGCTGCTCTTGCGAGACACCATCTTGAGTACTGTGTCCAGATCTGGGAGTTCCAGCAAAGGGAAGATATTGACCTGTTGAAATGAGTCCAGAGGAGGCCACCAAGATGATGAGAGAGCTGGAGCACCTCTCCTATGAATACAGGTTGAGACAGTTGAGGCTGTTTAGCCTGGAGAAGAGAGAGCTCCAGGGAGACATTATAGCACCTTCCAGTACCTAAAGGGTACAGGAAGGCTGGAGAGGGACTTTTTATAAGGATGTGGAGTAATAGGACAAGGTGGAATGGCTTAAAGATGAAGGACAGTAGATTTAGATCAGATATTGGGAAGAAAGCCTTTACTGTGAGGGTAGTGAGGCACCGAAACAGTTGCCCGTAGAAGTTGTGGATGCCCTTTCCCTGGAAGTGTTCAAGGACAGGTTGGATGTACCTCTAAGCAGCCTGGTCTAAGAGAATGTGTCCCTGTCCATGACAGGGGGGTTGGAACCAGATGACCTTTAATGTCCCTTCTAAACCAAACCGTCCTATGATCCCTGATTCTATTCTTCTTATGTGAAAATAAATACAGAAATAACATTATTTTAAAACACTGTATGTTTCTTGTATTTGATGACTTTTTCCTGCATGGGGTTTGGAGTGGCTTAAAATCACAGTTTTGCTTCACTACTCATAGGGATTTTTGGTTGTTTGTTTTGGTTTTTTTTTAAATCCCCAGTCATTTGGAGCAAATCAAATGCTGCTTTAGTTTATGTGCCAGCACACCTAGAAGCCGAAAATCTTCTCCAGTAAGATGACCTGGAACATCTCAGGCATTGAAAGCTTAGGAAGGCATTTTTTGTAAGTTGCTGTGTCAGCTCTCCGCTGCTTATTTGACAAATCTCTTGTGTAAGGACACTCTCAAAAGACTGGTTAAGCTAGTTTACAGCTGTTTTGTGCCATTGGAGAGGGCCTAAGAATTCCTGACATTAGCTTCAAGTGGACTTGAAAGCAAACCCAGACAATGCTCTTCCCTGTCCCCCCAGTTTCTAAGTTTGTTTAGAAGATTGAATACCTTCTAAAAACCAAAACAATATTTCAGCAATACATAAATATACAATGCTTTCTGAAACCCTAAAATGGATAAAATAAACACCACATTCATGCTCAGAGCTTAAGTTCCCAACAAGCTGTTATAGAAAACAGCACTACAATCCATGATGTCACCTACTTTGCCCATTGATTTCAAACAAAGGATTGTACAGACACTGCTATTACAGTACTTCAGTAAAGTTGAGGGGTCACCGGGATGGGTTTGATATTCTTGCTCTTCTCCCGCTGTTTTTCAACCCTAACAATTAGCTTCTCTCCTTAATATTTAGCTTCAATCCTCTTTTCTGTTTATTAAACTGTTTTCTTTTCTTATACAACGAATAAGCCAAAATGTCTTTCATAAGTGTTCCCCATGCATAGCTTCCCTTTTTTTTACCTACAGCCTGATGCCGAGAATGACTTTCTGGTGAATATTTTTTATAATCTGACTCACTGTCCCTGGGTGAGGCAAATGATTGACAATTTAAATAAAAGTGAAGCAAAGAAATAGAAAATATGTGTAGAGGTATAATTGCATTTTAAAAGGAAAGAATTATTTGTAAAAGCTTTGCTTCCAAGCAGAGATGGTGAAGTTATCCCATACAACAGCTATCTTATACAACAGAAACTACTTTTTCAAAGGTTTGCAGACTATTCTACACTGTCCTATTTCAATGCAGAAAATTATGACTATCTTAGGCAGGGTAAAAAGAGAACAATGCTCTGAGGGTTGTTCCTTTTATGGGACTAATTGACAACTCATTAAAATATCTGCTGTATTGGAACTTAATGTATATACACGGAGCTGGAAAATTAAACATGACATATTATTAATGTTATAAATTAAAAAAAAAAGTGGGAATAATTCAATTGTCACTAGCTGCACAAGTATAAAACGTAAATCCTCAGAATCTCTTCTAGGTTTTTGGACCTGGGAGGACACATCTTGTCCCCATGGGGCAAGTTTGCAAATACAGAAGCCTTGACTGGGATATGCCTCCGATTGCTGAGAGTGGCCATCGAGGGACCTGTTTGTATTGCCCACCACAGTGGAAGCTGTAATAGTGGTCATGGTTACTTCACACATATGAGATAGAGAGATGCCTTCAGTCACCTTGTGGTATATAAATTGTTTTGGGATGATGTTGTGGCTTAGGAATAGCACTCCCCACTTCAGTGCCCCAGCAAGACCCTCCCAAACCAGACACCGCTCCCTCACTCCCACCTTCCTCTTCCTGTTCCAGGGATGGAGTTGAGAACTGGAGGCACAAAGTGTGAAAACCAGATGTCAGGATAAGAACAACTGACTGGAAAAAGCAATGAGATAATAAAACAAACATAACAACAATAATATTAATAACAAAAAGTATAAGACAAAGAAACTATTTACATGGAAAACCTGGGACAAATACCAACCAGCTCTTTCCAACCATGCTTTCCCCCACCAGCAGGGACAACTTTCTCCTCGGAAGTTGAATCCCTTATGTGTGCCCCAGCAAGGACCCCGAGTGGTGTAGAACAACCTACTAGCCCCACTCCCAGAGCTCCAGGTTCCATCCCTTCATGGGTACTGCAAAAAATTAACTCTGTCCTGGCCAAAACCAGGACAGATGGATACCACGGTTAGCGTGCAGAAGCTTGGTAGGGTAACATAACTCAGCACTGGCTAATCCATTTTATGTAACCAGTCCTTGTCACATGAGTAAAGCAGTTTGTATTTCTCCATCAGAAGAAATGATTTCAAGGAGATGAAATATTTTTCAATGCTCAGCAGTGGTGGATTGTTCAAAATGGGCCAACCAGCCTTGTCTTCTCACAGGGTCTTGTCCTGCTGAGATCACAGTAGCAAAATGAGCTGCCCTGTTTGCTGTGTAGTCTATCAGCACAGACCTCAAAGGAAGAACAGTTGCAAAAATATTTATAACAACTGAGACAGACTTGCTGAGGAGTAGAATGGACAGAGGGGGCACTCAGTGTCTTCCATGCTTTAGCTAAATATTCCTGAGCTTCTGTTGGGCTTTTTATGAATTATCTGAGTTATTCCCCTTGTGGATCAAGCCTGAGAACTCTAGCATTTTTTCTGCTCCAGCACAGAATGAGTGACACGAGTTGGTCATGCATCACCCAGCTTTGTCACAGCAGCGGATCCATGGGTTTCAAGGGAATTATTTTGAGTTAGTTAGGATCAGTGCAGGAATGCATGATCTTGGTGAGAGGATTGCAGAGGAAATATGCAGCCTGCCACTTCTGAATTTGGTAGCTACCAAATAATCAGTGTGCTGCATTGGATCATATTAATAGGTTCACACTTAATTTCTATGTTAAATTTTATTAGAAAATTAGAGGCTGCAGAAAGCCATCATGGAATCTCAAAATTGCATAAGCTTATTGCTGTAGAAAAGATGCCCATTTTCAATAAAAACTTGTTTATTTTAAAAGATAACTAGACAGCCAGTACCAATTTTTATGCTTGGCAGTGGACAAAAGGTTCTTCTAGCTGACTGCAGCTTGGTTACCAAATCTCATCCAATTTTGTTCTTCTCTGTTTATACCATGCACACTCTCTTAAGACATTTGCAGGCAGGTGCAGACAAGGTTTCTGACTGTTTACCTGCTCATTTCACAAACAAGACTTTTTATTTATCATGCACATAAATGAGCTCACTCCTCTAAAGAGTAAGGAACCCTCATGTACTTTCTTCTATATGTTCTGCTCTCAAAATTTCCCCCCTCGTGTTTTTTTTTAAGCATCTAGACTTGCACACCATGTATATTAAAAAACTCATTTGACTGATCATTGACGTGTAGTGAGTGTGGAGTGAAAACAAGCTTGCCAAAATGTTGGATTTAATAAATACTGAGTTTTTACTATTCTAAAGTGCTTTCATGGTTATTTGTACACAACACTGAAGAGGACAATTGAGAAGAAGAGGGGTTTTGCAGTCAGGATTGTCACTTCATTTCTAACACAACTGTCTGAAGTAGGCAATCTGTAACACTACCTCACATATCTATTTCTTAAATGTATTTACTAGAGCCTCAACTCTGAGAAAATAAAAGACCCAGATGTAAAAGTCTAGTCAAAAAAATCACAAAATTTCACTTAGCTAAAAAATCTGTAAAGTCTTAAAAAACCATTTAATGAACATTTATCCCAATGGTGGCTTTCCTTGAACACAGAGTATACCAAAAACTCAAATGAAAACCAAAAATACTCAGCCTGGGTAAGAAGTCTTAGTCTCTGCAGGCTCTGAGTCAGTGAATTGAATAGGAATGTCTTGTTTTACAGAAGCTGAAATGTTGGTGGGTCCTGGGTTTTTTTTGCATTTTGGTGTTCAAGAATAGTTGCAGCACTTGTACAAAGTCTGAAGCCACTAAACAATATTTCTTTTTTACATTTTCTAACTTAAAGGTCAACTGGCACATGCCATTGATTTCTTTTTTTCAGATACTATAGTTAAACAAGTTCTACAATCAAATTTATTACAGGTGATTCATTAAATGCTTGAACAGCACAGTAGAGTTTAATTTTGAATTTAATCAATATTTCCAAAGCAATGCACAACTAAAATAAATTTGATAAGTTCAGAGTGGGATTCATGGTCATTGACATTTGCAGTCAATAATGTTTTTGAAAAATAACAAACACGGTGTTTAAATCAACTACAAGTTCATTGTTCTTGTGGTACAAAGGTAACTACTTTGGAAATAAAAACATTCAGGAAAACAAACACTCCTCCCTCAATCCCATAACAAATAGAGCTGTTATAATAATGTATATTTCTTATGGACGAAGTAATAATCAACAGTAAAGAGCAGGAAAGGATGGTGATCAAGGCCTCTTAACGGTAATAGCTTGAAAGCACTTTGGTAATTTCCTTCCTGGTTTTCTCCATCTACATAGGATTTTTGTTCCCTAAAAAGAAAAGTTATTCAATAGTCAGTCAAGTGAGTACATTTCAAAAACTATTGTGTAGAAAATAGACCATAAATATGAGTATTTTATTTTTACATGAAGGAATTTGATATAGTATGGATATTTTACCTTCTACTTTAATTTTCTACTGCAAGGTTACAAAATAGAGTTGCTTTTTTATTGGAATCAGTTTAAATTGGAAAGGTGAGCAACTTATGAATATACTGTTGAAAATACTTGGGGATTCCTTAAAGTTCAATCTGACTTCAAAGTTGACTCTGCTTAAAATCAGAGGTTGGACCAGATGATCTTCAAAGCTTCCTTCCAGCCTACATTATTTTATGATTCTGAATTTTGCTCTATAGTTGACAGTCGCAAAGACTCTGCAGAAAAGGTCATGTTAAAGAGATATCAGGAGTACAGTGTTTAAAAGTTAATCTTATTTCTCCAGATATTCTTTAAAAGACAGTAGCTGCATATTTAGTTGCCCTTATGGATAAAAAAGAGGGATATAATCTCAAATCCCCCTAGCTCCTGTATAACTGAAGAAAGAGAAGTTGGTTTCAGTTTAATAAAACTGTTGGAAAGCTCCAGTTTTGCTTTAGTACTGTGGACTGTCCTTGTCACATAAATTTTAATTTATCAACAATTTCACTGTTTGTTAGTCTCATGGGGTACACTATGGAGGGCTTTCTTCCAGAGCTCATCACCTACAGCAAATTTTGCGACTTTGAATATGAAATGTTTCTTGTCATAAATTGACAGTTCTTGTTCCACCCTAATCCCATGAGGCTCTTCTAAAGAAAAAGGAAATGTAGCAGTCAAATTGCATGATATGAAGTGACAGGTTGATTTGTAGCATTTAAAAAATGGCTGCTATTATTATTAGACAATTTGATAGAGTGGAATAATGTGATTCTCTCTTCTACAAACACTGTAGTGCAGTTTCAGTAACTGAGTTGTATTTTACTTACATTTTATTTATTGGGAAATTTGTTCCCACTTCCATGGAAATACAAAATCTCTGTTTCCAGAGCAGTTTTATAGGCCTTCCTTACAACTCTCTACATTTTCACACCATGTTGCCAATCAGCAAAATACAAAAGGAAGCTCTGTAATAGATTAAATATTAAATGGTGCATACTTAGCGGTGTATTTGTCACAATTCATTTAGTTTCAGTCATCACAATCTAACACCTTTATCATGATGAGATATTTGGTCCCCTGACTATGGGTGAGTAGATGAAAAGTGGGTCACCTTGACATATTCTGCACATATCTGGGTGAAGAATCTCATGAACAAATTACTTTTCCTTCAGATTTTATTAATCTATTTATTTATTTATTTCCTTGCCAAATTCAAAGGAAACTCCCCTCCAGTTGATAGTACTCAGTGACAAACAGATGGCATAGAAACAACTGCTGAATTTCCATGATTTGGGTAGCTGATCTGCTAGCAGCTATGGGATAAGACATATCAAAAAAGGAGATATGGGCCATTCACCACATACAAAATCCTTCAAAATGTCTTCCCTAAATAGATCAACTTAATCTATTTAAAATCTAACGTAAGATGCATGTATTATATGAGTCACTCCAAACCATCTGCAGAAGCCATGGATGCTGCCTCCACTAAAGTCAATAAGAAAAACAATTCAGGAAGAGAGAACTACCTGGCTCTAAGTGCTGCATGTCGCTTTCCTCAGAATATAGAATTATTAAAATATAGTGAAATGAATTCATAATTGAAGTCTGATGGTTTTTATGGTTTACTTTATTTCAGTGATTTTATTAGAGCTACATCGTGTTACTCCTGAATTCATTTTCCATTAAAATATATCAGTTTTGAACTCATTGATGAATTATAGACATCTTAATGAGGACCAAGGAGCACCAAGGTGCATGACTGGTCCTCCAGTTTCTCTGCTGTTCTGATTCTGCCTTACTCTGATCCTTTTGGAGTAAACTGAACTGCATGAAAACAATGTGGACAGCCAAGTCTCAGGGTTCAATTTCAGTTAAAAAAAAAAAAAAGCAACAAATGCCAAAAGATTTGACAAATAGAGGGAACAACCTTTTAGCCATTTTTAATCCAATAGAGAACTTTGGATCACGGCATAACTAAAACAGTGAAGGATGTCTGAAGTTTCATTTTCCAAATCAATCATTTCCTGTTGTATTTTTTAAAAATACAATCTCTTGTCTCACTGATAAATGGCCAAATATTGCCCAGAACTTATAACATTTCCCAGTGTTCAATTTATCTTCTTGTACTGAATGTATTTACTCTAAAAGACAGCAAAAGAGAAAGAAACAAGACCTGTGAACATAAAAATATAAAATCATTTGAAGAAAGGGCACACCCTGCAAAACACAACATCCATCAAAAGTAACACACTGCCTTATTTTCACAACAGGAAAAACAGCAATCAAAAGGGTGTGCCAAAAAGATTCTTCCATGTTTCTTCATATGAATTAAATTCATATTCCTCATTTATGTAACAAATACATATCAATTAGCAGTCTGTAGAAGGTGCTCCTACCATTAACTACACAAAAAAGACCAAGAGCTGAGGCCCAAAATGCATGTGTCATGTATATACACAATATCTCTTGGCTAAGGACTGGAAAGACAGCACACCCTGAGAAAGAAGTCCCCTAAGGAAGGGAATCTGTAGTTGGCTGACCAGCTATTGCCAGCAGTTGGCCTAGGTGTCATAACTACCCCTCTTTGACCATGCAGCAAGTCTGGGAACCCTGAAGTGTAGGTGTCTTGAATTTCTCATTAATTCGTACAAAGAACAAAAGTAAGAGCTAAGCCACATCCAGCCGAATGTGGCTCTTCATATCTTCTTGATATCCACAGGAATGCCTTCCCTGCAGGAAAGATAGGAACTGCATTCACTTTTCCTGAGTGCTAATTACATTTCTCAGTCACAAGGCAAATGTTTTGCAAAATCCAAATAAACATGTGAGATACCAAATGTGTTGTTGCATAAATGTTCAATAAATCAGGGAACTTTTTCTGCAAAGTTTGACTATGAAAAAATACTTAATTATTAAAAACCTCTGGTAATCTCTGCAGTCATTTTATTATACCGTATAGTTCTGTAAGCTATTAGTAGGAGTAGTGCAGCCACAGACTATATGGTTAGACATAAAAGAAACAGCATATCAACAGCTCCAGTTGAACACAACAATATTATGCAACATTTTTTTGTTTTTCTGTTTGGATGGTTTTTAATTAGATTTATAGTATAGGTATCATGGAAATAAGCCTTTTTTGAAAAGAAACATGGTCCATAATAAGATGTGCTTATTCTTGTCTGGAGATGTGCATAGGTGCTGTAGAACCTTCAGTTCTGATCGACGTGACCTCCAGGTATTTTAATCTGATCTCTAGAGCTAATATCAGATAAGTGAGGTCTGTGTGCCATGTGTATACTGTCTGTGAACTGAAATTTTTTCAGAGATAATTTTTTAAAGAAGGAAAAATAACAAAGATTGTGTGGGAACTTAGTAAAGGATGAGCAGAAGAAATGATGGTCTGACAAGTATTCCTATCCTTTTTCCGTCCCAGGCCACAATCTTAATATCCTAGGTAACTCTTCTTAAATTTCCCAATTTCCACTGCAGAAACACCATGCAATTGTAATATATTTTGCTGTGAACAATCAAGAAAATGCTGTGAAGAATGAAGCTTTAAAATAATAATTTCCATGAAGACTCTTTCTAGCTGGTGTATTCTGGACATTATAATGCTGTTTTAAGCTCTGTAAGTCCCTACCAGCTGTGTGACAGGAATGTTTTGTGAGAAACAACGTTTAACTGTATAAAACTGAATTTCTCCCTCATCTCTCCCTCTGCTGATAACTCACTTGTGCCACAATGCAGTTACTACTGCATTTCCACTTCAGTGGAAGAGCAGAATTCCCTTTACTGAGGAAATTAGTGCAGTAAGTAAAGGCAGACTGCAAAGCAGAAAACAGACTGGATGATCACAGTGTTACCCCTAACTCCTCCTGGGACCGAAATTGGTATAATTTCAAGGTGGTAAAGTGCTGCCCCAGCTACTTCACCATCTCAGGGGCAGAGCATAGCCAAGGCATTCAAATACACAAAATGAAACGGTTTCACATCCAGATATAAAAATAGTCTAGAAAGACAGGAGACAAAATCAACTGTATTTTCATAATAGTGCACAAAGTCAGCAAAAGCAGAATGTCTGAGAACTGAACAAGTAACACTGTAATTTCAGCTACTGTTTCTATCCCAAAGTGCCTTTTTCAGAGCTAAAATACCAGACACCCAAGGAACATAAAATTATTGGACACAAATATTCTCTATCTCAGAATAAAATACAATAAACTACCTAATTAGATTCAGATCAGGCACTCTCAACAGATGCTACACATAGGATCAATATTGAAGTGTAGTTACCCTGATACCCCACAACTGTAATTATGATCTAAATAAGAAAAGAATAAAATAAAGCAGAGGAGCAGATGGATATTTCTGTATGAAAGCTATTTCAGATACTGCAACGTGACAATGATGATGAGCCCATCACACTTAAATAGATTTTGCCAAATAGTTGGGCACCCGGAGCATATGTTTGAAGTAACAATCAGAAATTCTAATTATTGTTTAGAAGGCACAGCACTGTGACAAAGAACACACAGCATTCTTGAATACTAAATCCTTAAGTCTTTCAAAAACAGGAAGTTAAGGGATTAAAGATATGAAATTTGTAACCTCTTTTCATATTATTCCTTTGCAGCCAAATGTGTCTTTTAACCCATATATGATGACAAAATATCTACTGAAACCCATCTTTGCTAATAGCTCCTAAAATTTATAGGAGACATTTCTTTGCTGTTAGTGGCAATTGTGTGAATGATCGGAGACACAAGTATATGGAGACAGAGAAAGGTATCAAATAGTAAATATTGGACAAGAAATTTAAAAAAATCTTCTAGTGAAAAGAAATTTAATTTTTTTTTAAATTTTAACAGGGTTCAAAAAGTCTGTCTAAAAATGGCACCTCTTATATTCTTATATCATGGGGTTTTATAAAATATAGCACAACGGTCTCCTAAGCACGACCTGTGGGAAACCCTGTGCAGTCTGGACATTGTAAAGGGAGTTGCCTATTGCTAGATATTTTTAAGTGCTCCAGAGGTGGACGTGTCTTAAATTTTCTTCTTCTCAAGCCAATTGCCCACAGTATTATTAACTGAATATTAGTTCTCTTGATGCAGTCCTTTAGTTTACAGGTTGCTTACAAGGTGTATACTTAGACGGTTTTTCATAGCCAGCTTACTGTTTTTGTTATGAGATATTGCTCTAAATCGCTTGTGACATAATTGTAAGAAAGTAAGACCTTGAAAATGACAAGAGGAACAAAATGGCTAAATCTACCTTTATTCAGTGTGAGATAATCCTTGATTCAGGAACGTGATCTGAATTCAGGGTAGAATAAAAGCCCTTCCAGTTCTTTCCAGTCCCTGGCACACAGGGCAAGCCAGGCGTCTCCACATGACCCTGTCCAGGACTTTAACTGAATAGGAAGTTTCTTTGTATCAGGTGGTTCAAAGTGCTCCAAGGGAGTACACGCCTAAAACTGCACCAACTTTTCAAGGTAGCCAGCTACTTTAGGAAACCTCAAATCAGTGTGCAAACTTCATTTGTGATAGCAATGCTCATAGTTTCCGCAATTTAGAGAAGAGTTGGGTGGTTAAAACATTTGTTCAGAAATTGGAGAAACCTGAGTGCTGTTCTTGCTTTACTCAGTATATGTATCCCCACCTAGAAGTGCTCATGCAGAGAACTGCTAACCCAGCTTTTCAAAGACCAAAGGGATTAGTCCACGCTACAAAACTAGACAACAGCAAACAATAAAATGGGACAAAAACAAGTAAACAGCTATTTGAAGGTATGCTTGAGGACACTACTTTTTCAGTAATTGCTCTTGATATAAGTCTGCTGCAATCTGCAGTGTTATGTAGAGAGACCTGAGCTAACTGTAAACAAGCTATTCTACCAGCAACAGTCTGGTCACAACAGCATGGAGCTCTTGGCAGCTTAATTTGTCCTGTCTTTTCTGCTAGAAAATTTTTTTCTGGAATGTGAAATTGTTCTTTTTCATAAGAAGGATTTTTCTCTTTAAAAGCCTGACAAAAACACTTTTACTTTAGTATTTAATTTAGCCCTAGTGCAAGCAAATCTAAAATCAAGGGAAATGTAGTTCATGGCAATTCCTAGAATGGGGTTTGAGTTGTTAGTTCTGGTCCTGGCTTTTAACACATCACAGATAAGAGGACAAAATGCTGTGGTTTTGGGCAGAAATAAGCAAGCAGGAATGGCAGGTAGGAAATCCTCATGTTAATATTGCTGATTAAACTCTTATGATATGACAGTCTCCAAAGAGTTAAAGCTAATTAAGCCTATGAATAACATTTTTGGGCCATTCAGGATGGAGCACAGCAGTTGCAAGCTCATGGATTCAAGCTCAACTGCAGGGAACTGGAGCCTCTTCACTTTTAAGAGAGAGCCTTCACACAGTGGTTTGTTGCATTTTAACTGAACTTTTCTGACTGTCCTAATGTCAATATTCTCTCAGCTAGACACAAGGCTTCATGCAGAGAGAAATGTCACTGGGCTGGGGAAGGCAGGCAGAGCCATGCCTAGCACAGCACAAAGTAAGTCTGCTGACACTACGCAGGCATGGAGCACTTCACGTCTGATTACACTGCAGCATTCCTGCTGTTTTAATAAGACTTTCCCCTTAGAAGAAATAACTAACAGTGTCACATTGTGGGGTGGCTTTTTCACACTCTCAACAGTTGACAATTTTAAATGACTTTCACCAGTGACCAGAATTAAGCTTAACAAGAACTTAATAGCCATAACTTCAGAGATGCTATCTGTGCATGTACAGCTTCACCTGTATCACCTGGGGCAAGTCGTTTGACTCATCTAAACATAGAACTGGTAGCAATGAATTAATTCACCAAATTGACATTTATATGGATGCCACACTTTAAATGTTGGACTTTGGCCACTCCCACAACTTCTTTGCTGTCCTCATCTCCTAATAATACACATGATGGAAATGCAAATCAGTGATGTCAAAACCATTTATGTAAAACAGCATATTTATTTAAATAAAAAGTAATTTATTTGAATAAGAGCACAACTGACCTGGAAAACCTCATGTCTTACCATTTTATAGTCAGAGACACTGGAGAAAATTGAAATTCAGACTTTGCCTTCCCGTGTTCCCATCTTACAATAATTTTGATACCATTTTAAAGTCCTCCAAACTTGCTGTTTTCAGTGTAGCCTCTCCCACTTACCCTCTCCTGTGTCCTGCCTGCAGCTCTGTCTGCTCCCCTTCTACTTTTCTTTCCCCTCTTTTCACTTCTCTTGCTCTACTGTACTTTCCAAAGCGTTTTACCTTATGTCACTGCCAATCTGTCTCCTAAGGCACTAAATCAGCACTTGTGAAAGGCGATCCTCCCCTGACTGACTGCTGCCTCTGGAAGTGCCAATTCGGCTCAGTGGGAGGCTGGCGGCCAGATGGCAGCAGCAGGACACTTTTAAAAACTGCGATTCTTCACTGCCCCTATGGAAAGGGTGAGCTTGCAAGACCCTGAGTAGGTGGTTCTGTTTATGTTCTTGTATTAAAAATTGATGTTGGACCAATTTGTTTAGCTGTGCTGTTTTCAGTGCAGTTTGCTCAAGTGCTGATTATATTGATTTGTTTATGTTTATCAAAGCTAAAAGGAAGGTTTTCAGCAGAAAATGACACCATGTGATTTTTTTTTTTTTTTTTTAGCTTTGAATTTTGTCAGAAATTTTGATTTCAGGCTGTGGACAAATTGTGTGAACCTGTGAATAATCTGGGGAGAAACTTAGGCTCACCTGTGCTTTGTTGTCAGTGCTGGTTTCACTGGTGTTTTCCTGGGGATGGAAGGCAATGCAGCAAGCTGTGATGGTGAACACAGGAAACAAATGGTGAGGGAGCTGCAGGTAGAGTGTAGGTAAATCCCAGTGGCAAAATATGCTCCATGATCAGAACTCTGTAAAGAAACTGCATGAAGAATTAAAATCTTGAGTCTTGCAGAGCACGTGGGATCTGAGCACACCCTGCAAAGTGAAAGCTCAGGTCTGGTGCTATTCTTCTGGGAAAGGCTTTCATGAATTGTGCTTGTGGGGGAAAGCTGCTCCACTCCTGATATTATTAAGTCATGTAAAAACAGACACTGGAAATCTGCAGGCTCATTAGTTTGTTCATAGAGAAATATACCAATATTTTCCAAATATCCACTACTTGAATGTAAATTGTTGGTCCTCTGGTAAGTGCTCTCTAGATGACAAAAAAAAAGTACTCTAAGAAGCTGTTAGTGGTAATACCCTGAGAAGGAAATTTTTGATCTCAGGTCTACAAATATAAAAACTTATATAATACTTTTATAATGTCATAGTGACACAAATCTCTTGTATTTCTTGCATGGAAAAAAACTAGAAGGTCTTGCATAAAAGAAATGAATAGACTATCTTAGGCTACAATAATGGATTAGTTTAATCTACCTTTGTCTAGATTTTTCTTTTTTTTTATTGTTAGAGCTTTCAACAGAGGTGATGATTAAGTATTTAAAACAGCATACTACACTCCAGGCATATTTCAGCCAAGAGTTCATGTATGTTGATACTTAGGATTACTCTTTATTCTATTTCCTGCCCATACAGTTTCCCTGATCCATTGCTCAATCCACCTTTGCTGTCTTTTGTTCCCAATCCTTTTGCTATTACAAAAAACTCCCTGTGACTAAAATACTACCTCTGTTGTCCCAAATCCTCTTTTGAATACTGAATGCACTTTGGCTCCAGGTTTCAGATTAGGTAAAATCCTTGCCTCTTTGAGTTTCTGTAGACTCATTTCATCACCAAAGAATGTTAGATTCTTACTGGAAGTAACTCTGAGATACTCAGTGGTTAGAAAAAAAATGTGGTGAAAACAGTGAGAAGACATTGCAATTCTGCAAGGTGGTCAGCACTTCATCTCTTCCCAATCTATGGTATAGTAAAACTGAGGTCCTTTATCTTCACTCACACACAGAGTAACACTCATATTTTAACCCAAAGGAAAAAGAAAAAAAAAAAAAAGTCTTTAGGTCAGTTAAGACAAGAGCTAAAGTAGTTTGCCTAACCTTTTTGAAGTATAAATTTTGATACTAAAAGGAAAGAGTTGAAAAGATAAAAAGTCAAGTAAATTTTGACCTTAATTTGAAAATTCAAAATGTTCTTACCTCTGACTAACCATCAACTGAAAATTAAACTCAATTTATTATTTAATAAACCTTATTTTCCTACTACTTTATATTGGATGAAAATTACCTTTGAACACCAGGCCTTTTTTGTAACACTGTGGTTAATAGTCTGTTCTGGATCCCTTGATGTCAATTGAACATTACTTTTCCCCTTCTCAAGATGACTGCATTTTTGTTCAATCTATCTGAAAAACAGTTTCTTGGTTCAATCTCTTTGAAGACCTCAGTAGTAGACTCAACTGCAAGTTAAGTAAGTATCTGGCAGCCAGTAACCAAGGTCAGACCTTTTATAGCCACCTGAATTTTTATCAGTAGATATATATAATATTAAGCAGAAGTCATTGAAG
The DNA here is from genome assembly GCA_013397135.1 of Pachyramphus minor. Lineage (NCBI taxonomy): Eukaryota > Metazoa > Chordata > Aves > Passeriformes > Tyrannidae > Pachyramphus > Pachyramphus minor. The sequence goes on along the minus strand of VYXB01000743.1, from coordinate 415,798 downwards.
ATATACCCTTCAGAATTTGTTTCTGTTCTCATCTGAAGCTTTTTTAAATGCATTTCCTCTATGTTCTTCCTCAGCTCTCAGTCAAGAAAGTTTAGTACTTTGAGGAAAGTATATACTTAAGGTAGATTTCCTATAGGGAATGAATACAAGTTGGTCTAACAACACGTCAGTATTTAAAGATTTTCCATCTACCTAAATAGTTCCAGTGCTCTTATCACTTTAATATCAAAGTACTTTATAGTAAGTCCTTCATAATTTTCTGGTTTGATCAAAGAAACCTGATTTTGGTCTTTCCCATATATGCATGAAAACTAAGAAGTCTGTGCAAAAAGTAGTGGGAAAATGATTCTTTTTGCCAGTGTCCCTTTCACACCTGCCAGCATATGAATTTAGACTCATTCTTTTCAATAAAAGATATAGTTCCTGCTTTCAACAACTAAAACTTTGCAAAATGGCTTCTAGCTGAGGTAAAATTCTGACATCTTTCCTGGCTTGGAAGTTCATTTGGTAGTATTAGCCTATACAAGTAAAAAGGCTGGATTGAGATAGTAAAGGGTCATATCATAGGCTGCTGATGGAGGGAATGGATATTATTGCTATTAAATTTATATGAAATAAGTCATTAAATTACTGCTTACAAACACCTAATATTTTTAAAAATTTGAATATAGAAAAACCATGCTAACAAATAATATTTATGCTGACACAAAAGTACCCAGGAAAAGAATAGACATTTTATCACATACAGCAAAGAATTAGATCTTTTATCAGGAAATGAAAACATCAAAACATCACTTTTGATTCAACGCTAAACTTTCTTCTACAGTTCCTTTGTGCCACTGGACAAAGATTTCATCTAAAAAAGTAAGTCTGTAAGACTTATGAGGTGTTCTGTATGCCCAGAGTAACTCAAATAAAAATTATATACATTTCTCTTTTCATTAACATTTAATCTCAAAAGTTTCCACTTGTCATCAACAAATTAAACTTTTCAACCAAAACATTTTAATGGGGAAAAAAAATTAATAATCCGTGGAAAGAAGCCAACCTTTCCATTTCATCATAAAGCTCATATTGTACTGTAAAACAATTTTGAGTACATTTTAGGAAGAATGCTCCTTTTTTTTTTTATTCTTGAGTTGGAGACATTAAGTAATGAATAGAAGTAGATAGAAAATTATAACTACCTTATTGCCACTTTAAATCAGCCTTTACATTTTATAGCAGGGGTGCAATTCAGTTGCACAAAATTATTTAAAACCTTTATAACCTCTATATCATTGTCTATCAAGCGAACGGGTTGTGGAGTAATTTCTTTGCTATATGTTTCAGTTTCATTTGAATGGTCTTGCTTTCATTCTAGCTTGTATTTCCTTGGTTTGTATTACATGGAACCTTTTTTCAGAAGTTAGTGTATCTATCTTCCATTGTGTTAGCAGAATGCAAACTATTGAAATAAATTAATTTTCAGGTAGTCTCGCCTTCCAGTAAAAATATAAAAGAAATAAAAGTGTTTCTGCTTCTAAAATTAACTGTAGGTAGGCTTCAGATACCTGTCTTTGAGGAGGCAAGCTTTGGTTTGAAACTTCCTCAACAGCCCACGCACACACATGAACGTCTGTGCCCAAACATCCTGGAGCCTGATTATGCTGTGACTCCAGTGTTGAGTCAGGTTGTCACCTACACCAGGCATGGACACCCATGGGAAACAAAGCTCTCTCACAACCCTAACTGTGCTATGGAACACAGCAGTCAACATCCAGTGGTTTGAAAACAAACAAACATCCACAAAACCAGGGAATGATTGCTCTGTAATGACCAGAAGAGATAATGAATTTCTGTTTTGTGAGTAGATTTTCAGGTCCAAGTTGCACAAATCCTCCCCCTTTGCTCCGAGGCCCAAGATAGTCTTTTACATCTCCAGGTTACATTCAGGTTCTTTAGTGCTGGCTTAAGAATGAGCTCCATCCTCAAAAGAGCCTTTGTTCTCTGCTTAACTTCCTGATTTCAATATGCTGACAGGAATTAATGTCTTAAAAATCTTCACCTTTGTCAGATTTGGTTAAAAGCTGTTAATATGCAATTTGTGGGAAAACAAACACGCACGGAATACACACATGTGCACAGAAAAGAGACATGGTTTCCTAAGTCTTGTTTCCACTTCAAGTTGGGTTGTAGATATTGGTAACATATGTAATATGTTTATTGTCTCTGATAAATTCTATGGAATCTCTTTATGTAAAGCAATATGCACCTTGGTGCTGTAATGCTGCAAATCTCTCCTCCTGTAGGAGCTGGCTGGGATCATATCTCCACTCTCATTTTTACTGTTTATCTTAAACTGCTACAAAGTCAATAACCTTGTCAGCTACTGTTAAATGTAACTACTTGCTAAACTCTGTGTTTTCAGTGGAGACCAGCATTTTTAAATGTTTGACAAAAAGGGCAGACAAATATTGAAAAAAATATTTTGATGTTTAGTGACAGATGTTTATTAAAATGTCTTTGTCATCTTCTCAAACAACAGTCATAAAAACAATTTGTAATCTCCAGTGGTTTGAGCCAGCAGAATAGTTTCTCTTTTTTCTTTCTTCCAAATGTTATAGTACGATTAATTCAGTATTGAGATTTTGTGGGATGTGATAAGATAATGGTAGTACAGACAGACCTAGTTAGACAGAATCAGTTTGCAGACTGTTTTCATAAATATTAACAAGAATACCCTCCAGACTACCAAAGCAGTGGCACATACAGTGCTTGTCATTCGCGCTGCCTGCCAGTGAAATGTTTGGTTGCTTAGGCACGAGGAGGCACAAATTAATCAGGTTTGACTGAGCTACATCCTACCTAAATCCTTATCTTCTGCAACACTGATTTCAAAGCCTACAGTAGTTATTTCTTATATTTTATCATTATTCAAGGCCCTTTGGGGGAGTACCCTAATTTCATAAACATATGATGCCTTTTTGAAAAGAAAAGTGAAACGTGCCGCAGGGAGAACCTTTGTAATTTGTTTTGCTTACAGATATGCTGAGCTGCTCGTACTTTATAAGCTGAAAAAAAAAAAGAAATAAAAAAATAATTCCCAATGTGCACAATTATTTCCTGGTAAGAAACTGTTATTTTTATTTAAGCAGATAGTCCAGATCTAGATCTGAAACTACAGGCCACTTTCCCCAAGTTTATTTACCGTGTAACAGAGACCTGGGCTGACTCTTACTCTCCACCCAAATTTCACCCATAATACTCAGGGCAAAGGGAAGAGCTGACGTTGGAAAGTTACTGGACAGCAAGTTCTTTGGGTACTGATAACCACAATGAAACATGATGGTGCATGGGTTTGTGTGTCAGGACTGATTGGTGTGGCTGTTTAAAAAGCACCTGTTCTAACTCAAGTATCTTTACAGCTCCTGTTTATTAAACCCTCTCCAGTGTAGAAACCGCAGTGTGTAACAGCAGGCAGGGTTACAGTGAAGGATTTCCTTCAGTTTAAGCATCTGTAAGATGTTCTTTGGCTCCCCAAATTCCCTGTCATGAAACCTGTGAAAACTTATTTTTTTAAATATATATACCTTGTGTAAAATTTGATTGAAATAGGCAATTTGACTGAAATAGGCTTAAAGATTCAAAGACTTGGGGAAGGGATGACTGATAGACACAGACAACATAATAACATAAGCCCTGTTCCCTTAGGAAGAAGAGTCTAATAAAGAAATCCTGCTATTTCCCAAACCAAAGAGAGAACTGTAATTCCTTCTGTTGAGGTCAGAAACCACAAGCCCAGGATGAGCTGGAAGATAAGCATAGTCTGCAAGAGGGAAGGACTCAAGCACAAATATCACACCTTGACCAGGGTAATATTTTCAAAACTGAAGGAGAAGAAAGATGCAGGGAACCAGGGACAAGAAAATCACTCAAAAGGTCTAAGATTAGGGGAGACAGCAGGTAGGAATTTGAGCAGTCTGAAGTCAGACATTGAAAAGATGATGAGCTGTGGACAGGGCAAAAATGCTATCTCTGAGAGAGCAGAACAAACTGACATCACAGCAACATTTGGAAGTAATTATATCGAATTTATATGGGACAGAATTCTTGTTATAGTACACAGAAAAAACAGAAAATAGCAACAGGGTTAGATGGAGTAGGCAGATGAATGGGACATTGCTGAAACACTGTCTGTTAGCTGAAATTACCTGTTTCAAACTGAAGATTAGTTTTTTCATGTGGAGCTTGGGAACCTTTTGCATGAATTTTTTAATGATGTAGGGAAAGGGTCGTTACTTTGCTGCTGTGTGTTCTCTATATCACCTTGTAATATATCTTTCTTTTTACTGCATTTCTTATAGATTTTTACTTCTTGCTTTTTCAAATATTTTTCACTGTTCTCTTTCTCAGTTTTGCTTGTTTTTCAATGCCAACTGCTGCCTGCTAGCTAGCCTCCCTATTCATTTTGTGCAAAACCAATCTGAAGTGCCACTGAAAATTAAAAAAGCAAGAGAAAAGTGTTGTTTGACAATATCTTCACTTTTCAGATGCATTCTTCCTTGTATTGTGATTATCATTTCATAGATTACCATTTCCTGCCTTGCCTGCATCCACTGAGGTGAATTTGATCATTGCTGTTCATGTGACTAATATTTTGAATATATGAGTTACCACTAGGATTTTGATCAGGTTTTAAAAATGTTGTTACTCTGAGACTCATAAGTGTCACATGGATGGCCTTAACAGTCAGGCACCTCTCTACACACAAGCCAGGCTCTCAACAAGCAGTAGAAGCAAAATCTTCCCAAGGTGTTACTGCTCATTTAAATATTAACAGACAAAAGACTCACAACAGGATTACAGGGAAAGCACAACCAAAATAAATAAAAAACCCACCAAACCAAAACCAAGTGACAAGAAAGAGAGAAAGAAAAAGAAAAAGAAAGAAACAAAGAAAGAAAGAAAGAAAGAAAGAAAGAAAGAAAGAAAAGAAAACCCAACAACAAACCAAAACTCTTCTGTCCCATACTCCTTAATAAATACTGACCATACTTATTTGACCTTCTCTAGAAAACAAGCTCAGAATTGTTTCTACTTTTCAAATGAAGACTATGCCAGGTGTTTTGGTCTAGGTTTGAACTTGTAAACTTCCCTCTCTTTGTTTACTGGGTGTTCTTACAGCACTCTCCTGGGTGGCTGACGTTTTCATTGTTCATTGAACCTAAATAGCAAACATCCACCAAAGCCTCAAACAAAAGTCAGGTTACAGATTTTATTAAGGCAAACCCCTACTTCATTAAAGGGGGAATTTGCTGGGAAGAAGCCAGCAAGCTTCAAAAAGAGTGATGGCTGACACTAGGACAGGGATAAAGAAATTCAAAGCGCTGGACAGTCACAGTTCAGAAAAAGCAGGAGAGTCAGGGGAAAGAACTTGTTTCTTTTTCCTCTTGTCTAGCCTGTTCCCTGGGCAGAGGAAAAAGGCATTGCCCATTGCAAGTTAATAATCTGTTATTCTGAACAGAGGCATTTGGTTGGCTGATGAAGTTTAAGACACCCAGCAAATGCATAAAGGTCATAATTCATTATCCACACTCCCTTGAGAAATCACTTATCCCATCTCTGAAAGCAAAATAGTAAGATAGTATCTTACTTTTGAAAAGGACTTTTCTTAAATAAAAAAAAGGAGAAAATATTAAAAATGCAAATGGAAATAAAAGCACAGGGCTTAAAATATTAATTGCAGAATCATTTCCCCTTGCTTTATTTTCACAGATCAGACTCTGTTCCTGAGGAAAGAAGAGAAGAAAGGCAGCAGGTAGCCGGAAGCAGAGAGTCAGTGCTCTCACTTGTCACTGTCAGTGCCTGCTGCGTAGGGAAAATACCAGTCTGCCAAGAGCCAGCAAAAGTCTCAAAGGGGCAAAGTATTCCTAATGGCTGTGAAACTTAGGAAGCAAACAAAAATATGAAAGGGCAAAAGCCCTACATTTTGCTTGTGAACTCAGAAAGACTTTTCTCAAATGTCTGAATCTTTCTTGTTTCAAAATAATTTTCAATGCAGGTTGTAAAATACTGTTGTGAACTCTAGGGAATGAAGAATATACCTGGGTTTTTCTTGGAATTTGCAAAGCAGCATGTGTTCACAAGACCCTCATCCTGCCCATAGCAGTATCATTGGCTCACATACCTTTCATGTGGAAGGCTTGAGAGAGTAATTTTTGAAGAGTTTTCTTATGGAGTTGAGTGCTTCATGTGGTGTGATTAACACAGGTGAACTACCCAAATTAACAAACTTCAAAATTTTGGGGTTTGGGTTTTGTTCAAGGGAGATCCACATTAGATGCTTAGAACACTGGATGCATATTTTGCCATAATCTTGCCCAATATCCTCATGTGAGAGTAAGCCACATCCTCCTACCCCAATATCCTAATGTGAGAGTAAGCCACATTACAACACTCACTGCTGAAAGGAACCTCCCAGTGGGCACATACTGCACAACCCTTCCCTCCCATCAGCTTCCTCTTGGTCTTCCATCATTGGAAGTATGATCAGACCAGTAAAGAATTGCATGCCATTTTCAGTCTTTTCCAGTTTTACACCTCATAAGTAGACCAAAAGGTAGGGCTTCCTGGCATGTGTCAGAAAAAACTTTAGATCAGGTCTTTTGATCTAGGAGTTTCCCCCCTGCCAAGGGGGGAGCATGTGGTTAAACTACCAGGGCAATCTGGTCACACAGAGTTGTCTCCCCTCTTTTCTTTCACACCAAGTTCTGAAGAGAAAGGTAGATGGAGGTAAACAGTAGTATCTTTTACTACATATTCGTGATATAGGGGATGGTTATATTTTGCTATAATGTTAAGTACAAAGCAGATTATGTGATGGGAGGCCTTCAGGAAAAAAAAAGTATGGGAAGGAACAAGTTATGTACCAAATAAAATGCTCTGGTAGACTCAAGTTTCACCAAACCTTCATTAGGACTTTTACCATGGTAGTATGAATCAGTCTAATTGCACTGGTGCAGATCCACATTTTACCTCAGCGTAGAAGCAGAATCCATGCTTCATCTCCGAAAACAAATGAGAAAACGCACATTCTGCAGTGGGCAGAAAAATCTCTCTGAAGCAATGATGTTTAACTAAGTTGAGGCACACTTGTCTTATTTGGGTACATTGAGATTTGAGTAATTTCCTCACTTTCCCAACACTGTGAGCCATATCTATCAGTTCTCATAAACGTTGGCACCCTTTCCTCTTAATTACAAGTCCTGCAAAGTTTCAGTTTAATACGTGATTTGATAAGACACAAGAAATGGCTGGAATCATGAGGAAAGAGGGGAAGGTGATGTGGGACTGTGAAGAAGAATCTAAATGAGCTGAAGGTCTCAAGTCTGAGAGTGGGATGCTTCTACAGTCTTTATTTTTGATGTCCAGCATGCTCTGCAAGGGAGGATAACAGCCAGTATTTAGATTAAAAAAAAACCCAAACAAACTGGTTGGAGCTTGAAAGAGCATTTTCACTAAAATAATGATGCAAATATCTTCTTTATTTTCTGTACTAAAGGCTTGTTTCAATAAAAATTTCCCACCCAGCTCTAACAGCAGGCAATAAAGCCAAGGGTATTGAACTAGAACAATTGAATTGTTTTTATGATACATGTTATCTAAGAATGAAGGAAAAGCACCAGAGTGCATTTGCAGACTGACAATGACAACAGAACTAATAATGTCACTGAGAAATATTTAGATTTATTGGAGCTGATTAATGCAATCAGACAGGACAGTGTAAAGAGTCCAAATATGTGCTATAGCAAGGACAGATAAAGAAGGTACAAGGCAAGTCTTTGTTTTCTGGAAAAGGACACAACTTTTAACCTCATTTTTTTCTCAAGGCTATTTCTTCCATGTATACTCAACATTCTTGAAGTGACAGCTGCTTATCAGATGTAACAAGTTCCTTCACTAAAGGCCATATTGTGGCAACAATTTTAAGCAGTGATTTTTCTTGATGTTAAGACTATGTGATTTTTTTTTTTTACATATCTTACAGGAAACTCGCCATTTTGTCACACTTCAAACAGCCAGAACAAATTTCTAAACAGTTTTGAGGGAGATTACCAGCATGAATTTTAAGATAGAGTGACTAAAAGGTGTGAAGTATACACCACGTGTAGCCCTCTGTTCCTCTAAGAAATCATTATATGCCAATTGCCTAAATTATTTCATGTCCATAGGATATTTCAAGTTGATCAATGAACAATTATTTTTGATTAAAAAATGAAAGGAATAAAATTTTGCTGTTCTGAAGCAATATGAAGAGTAGATGAATGTGGAATTAGCTTTTATTTCCAAGCAATTAATTATAATATTCAGAATACTCAGATTATGGGTAAAGACTAATTCATTAAAGATAGGGTGATTTTTTTTTAGGAATTTATGGTTTGATTTTCAAGAATTAATTGATGTCTTTTGCAGCTCATATTCTATGAGGTTTAGACATCAAGATAACTAAATAATTTTTGAAATTGGCATTTAAAACATCCAATTGCGTTTAGGACATTTCCAATCTGTTTCTCAGTCAAAAAGATAATAAAAAAACTAAACACCAGGAATGTTTCACATTGCTTCTCTTCTACAGTTATTGATGTAGAAATTAAGATGAACATTCTACGAATAATACAACACATCTGATATATTTGCATTCTTTAAAAATGTTGATGCATGATATTGACACTACCAGTAATCTATTTATTGGTTTGTTGAGCTTGATATCTGATCTCGATTGCATTAGAAAGGGTGGGGAAATAAATCACAGTTGCTAACAATTCTGTTTTGAAGCAAAGGAGTGTTCAGTGCTGGGAAAGGACTGATTGGTACTTATATAGGATCAATAATAATCACAAGAAATGCTGGTCATGAAATTATTTTCTCTCTCAATGAAAATGTCAGTGAAAATCAAACTTTGATTCATTTGTACCAACATGTAAAACAAATCCAATTACATTTTTAGATCGTAAAAGCGAGAAAAAACAATTTTTCAAAATTTTAAATTTTTTTTTTTACCTATTTCTAGGTACAATTGAGTAACATAATTTTAATGAAAAGTTATATTTTCTTCAAATGCTCTTTTTCTTATGTCATTTATGGATTGTAATGTTGATCACCTCTCTGATGTTTATCCAGTAAAGATTTTGAAATATTGTGGCCAAGTTGCAGAAAACATTTGGTTCAAGATTTTGAAGCCATTGGATGCCACAAAGAAAGTATCACATGGCACTACTACAGGAAAGAAATCATATTTTTAAAAATAGTTTCACAAAAATTACATTTGTGATTATGAAAAACCAGAGACTGAAAATGTTACCTCAAAGCCCTTGTTTTTAAACTCTGAGCACTTCTGAAAGGTTTTCATGAGATCAAACGCCCCTTAGTTCCTTCTTCAGCAGTAGCAGGAGCTCACTGGTTCTCTCCCTCTGGTGTTAAAGTTGCACTCAAGGAATACAACTTCAAAAATAAGTAAGCTTGCTTTATGATCGTATTCTGACTTTTCCCTTTTGGAGGCATTTCCAACAATCCAGCTTTTGTAACACTGCAGACCATTTTACAGCAATATTTGATTATTTGTATATTTTCTGAAAAATGCTCATAGTATTTCTCAAAATAACAAGCATTTTCTCTGCGATACCACTATTATTTCAATTGATTTTTCTTTGCAGCTGCAGGATGAATTAGTTCAACTTCTCTTTTCTATAAACGACTGTTTTTTCTAAACCTGTGATTTTTATTTTTTTTTCCCATCAAATTTAACCTTGCTTTTCCCATTTCCCTATTTGAATGTTTCTATCAGAGCAGCACATATTTGTTAAATCACTTATTTGCAAACCAGTTCAATCCACTACTTGAGGTTCAGTGTAAGAAATGTTGGGGTTTTTATAACTGTCTCTCGAAAGTTCAGTCCTTACTGTTCTTTTCTATGGCAATGGATGCCTTACATTCATTTTGGGTTTTTGTGGTTTTTATGGTGACATCAGCAATATTACATCTCTTAAATTTGTCGATGATTTCAAGGATCTGCACCTGCTTCAATATTGCTTTTTGCACTTGATCAATTGCCTTGGTAGGTCTCTCTGGGAGCATGCTGTATGTTGTTTTGTTGTCATTTCTCTGGCCTGTTTAGGTACTCAAAGCTGCTGGCATATTTCCTTTAGACTTACTGTCTTAAAAAGAAAAATATTGCTTTGTTTTCTGAGATGAGAATTCAGGTTCCTTCCTTTCCCCTTTTGCCCATTGGGAAATGGGCTTTTCCTTTATTGCAGTACATAATGCTCTGAAGTATGTGTTAATACAACTGATTCCCTTGCTCTAATGCTGAAATTATTTGCCTTAAGTATGAATTTTTGTTTGTTTGTTTGTTTTTTGTTTTTGTTTTAAACTGTGCAGCATATTCATTGGATTTGGGAAATACAGTATGTGGCTTTCTGAAATTTCTTTCCTGCTTCTGCTTGTTCTCTGCCAGTGCATTATAGCATGGTACAGTTTGTGAGGCTTCCAGCCAGCTTTTCACACCCTACGGCTGTCCAGAAAATGAGAAATTATTTTTTTTTTCATAAACTTCATGATACTTTCAGAAGATGGGTGTTGTGGTTTAATTCCAGCTGGCAACTAAGCACCACGCAGCCACTCACTCCCTCACTCCCCAGCATTCGATGAGGGAGAGAACTGGAGGTGTAAAAGTGAGAAAATATGTGGGTTGAGATAAGAACAGTTTAATGATGGAAATAAAATATAAAAATAATACATAACAATTGCAATGGAAGGAAAAAAAAGCAAAAAGAGAGGAAAACAAAGAGAGAGAAACATACCTGAAGAAGTACAAGTGATGCAAATGAAAGAAGTTGTTCACCACCGACAAACTGATGCCCAGCCAGTCCCTGAGCAGTGGGCCCCCTGTCAACCTCCCCAAGAGTTTTATTGTTGAGGATGACACCATATGGTATAGAATATCCCAGTGGTCACTTGGAGTCAGCTGTTCTGGTTGTGCCTTCTCCCAGATCCTTGTGCACCCTCAGCCTGTTTCTGGTGGGGTGAGGAGCAGAAAAGGCCTTGACTCTATAAGTGCTGCCCAGCAATAATTAGAACTCCCCTGAGTTATCAACACAGTTTCTAGCACAAAGCCAAAACACAATCCCATACCAGCTCCTATGAAAAAATTAACTTTATCCCAGCCCAAACCAGCACAGTGAGTAACAATAAATTGCTCTAAACAAGTAAAGAAGAATGAGATAGGAACTATTTCTACCTGTTATGATAGCCTAGATAGCAAAAAACCTGCCTAGAAATGAACAAAGTCTGCAATTACTTCACAAATAAATAAAAGACCTGATATTTTAAGACACTCCACATGCTTATCTTCTGTTAATAGTGAGAATATTTTCCATCTCACCACCTCTCAGATCTGGACTAGCCCTTTGAAGTATTTTGAGTGGTTATATGCAATATGTAATGAAGAATACAATTTCAAAACTATTTAGTAATGATGCTGGCTATTTATAACACTTGTTATCACAACAATTTGTGATCAGTTGTAACATTTATCATGTTTTTTAGCATCAGTTCTAATGAGTTTCAAAACGAAACATTCAAATTTTCAGATAGGAGTCAAATTCCTCTAAAACCCCATAAGGAAGTGAAGCCTGGCATTGTAGAAAAAGCATAACATAAATTGATGAATGAATTAAGAATTATTTTTCTGCATTCACAAATGTGTAATTAAATTACTTTCTGTAGTAGTATGTAATATTTTATAAAAAAAAATATTACTTAGAAAATTTCTATCAAGAGAAAAGTACTTTAATGTACAAACTTATATTACTAGCATTCCAGTATACAGCAAAGCTGGAAACAGGCGGCAACACTGAGCATCTGTTCTTTCTATAACTCCCTAAACAATTCCTAGGAGTAATGTTTACAGAAAGTGCATGGAAAACAACTCACTATTCACTGTTTACTTCCCATTTCCAACATAGGAAAGGTGAAAACCTGGTTCTTTCTAGGTAGGTTGTTGCTTAGAATGGTTAGCAATGGAACTCAAGTTGGCAAATTCCTGTTTTAGTTCCCCAGTGCAGCCCTGAAACAGTGGGATAACTGCTCCTGCTATCCACCTTGCAGTTTTTTGCAGTTTCTTTCAATAACATCCTGCTATGTCTGCATAAGTGCCAGGTTTTAGAGTTTTGAGTGCTATAGAAAAAGTCTCATGAGGTGAGTGGGCACCTCACCTCTGCCATCTTTTATGTACTCTCTTCCTCCATCCGAAATGCCCAGGGCAGGTATTCCTTCATTGAACCAGTTGTGCCATTGCCCAGTTTAGTCCGTGACACACCGGAGTTGGACAGGGACCACAATACAGAGCTTTGGGAGTGATGAGGGAAGTACCAAAGGAGAGCACATGTTTCTCACAGGAAATTGCCAGATGTGGTTTCTCTCCCACTACTTCTCTGTTGAAGAAACACGATGGAGCACCACTGTAATCAGACACTGCTCTTGGAGAATGACTTGGGACTCCCAGATCTGCTCCTTGACTACAGAGAAAAGGTTACTGAGTGTGCTACTGTGGAGGAGTATTAGCCAATTTACAGAAGCAGGGCAGGTGTAAGTAAAATTCTATAAAATACCGAGTTTGGTTAGAGAAAATTAGAAGATGTTGAATAACAAGCACAAAATATTATAGATTACAGTTTTGATTGGTTTTGAATATGCTGTCACCTTAGTTAAGCAGACTTATGTTGCTGTGATAACGGCTGTGGACCAGACAGACGCAGGCATCAAGAAACTTGCAGTATATTTTCATAAATCACTGCTTCCCACTATTTTCACCAATCCTTTGGCCATTTTTTCCCGTTTAAAGTTTACACCTACTAAGTGTTTTCTGCTGTTCCTTTTATTATCTTGGGATTTGTCTACTTAATTGTATTCCTATGATTAGTATAATTTTTGCAGATTTTTATTGATTTTAAGCACTTTAGATTCCATTCTTAAGTTCAATTTTCAAGCCTTGCCTCTTTTGGATATTAAAAATACCTGTTTATTCCCCAAAGTTAAAGTTTCATATAACAATTCATAATAAGTATTATTAAGTTAATATGGTGAATTGTAAGGTTGTAAGTAGTTGGGAAAATTTTTGTAAGGTATCATGGCATGTTTAAATATAGTATGATCTAGTAGGAAAACAGTTTTCTTTTTTTTTTAATTCATTACATATTTTAAAATATGTTTTCAAGTCAAGCTTAAGATTAGGCACTTGGTGCTGCAATTCTGATTGTATTACTACTAGGCTACAAAAAAAAGAAAAATGAACAAAATTCTCTCCTAATAGGCTAAAAGACTCAGGGTTTCCTGTTTACACATTGAGAGTTGTTTTTTTGGGGTAGATTCAGATACTGCCTATATAAGCAGATGCATGTTTTAGTTATGTGCAGGTGTCCTGGTTTCAGCCAGGACAGGGGGGCATGGCTAAGGTCCAGATGTAGGAAGGCTTTCCATGTAAACTGTTTCCTTGTCTTATCCCTTTTGTTTTTAATATTGTTGCTGTTACTGTTTCCTTTCTTATCTCATTGCTGTTTCTAATAAATTGTTCTTAATCTATGAATTTCACATTTGTGTGCCTCCAATTTTCAACTCCATCCCTCTGGAGAGGGAAGGCAAAGGGCAAGGGAGGAGAGAGCAAGTGGCAGTGTGGTTTGGAGACTTAGTAGGAGAAATAAATTGGGAAATACCATTCCTAAACCAGGACAGTAGGTAAAGAAAAATTGTATTCAATTTATAATTAACATTTTTTTCACATGGATCGTATTAGATTTGATCATGCAAAGTGTTCATAACCTAATCAAAATGCATTTTCAATTTCTAGGAAATATATTTGAAATTCAGTTCTAACTTTTAAATTCTGAGTAATACTAATTTAATTTTACTGATGGTTTCAATTTCACTTAAAGGCCCTGAAAAAAAATTTAAATATGATTAGTCATTCTTTTTAACTGGATCTAATAAAAAATTATGTTAGTTAGTAACTGAATACTGCAAAAAATTATGAAAATATTTTTTATAGTTAACACATAAATTACTGATAATTTACACAATGATTCCTCTATTTGACTGCTTAATTGGCTTCTTGAATTGTATTTTGCCTTATAAATGGAGGTGTTTGTCTCAGAAATTATACACATTCTTACATATAAACTTTTCTTCTTGTTGAAAGCAACAAAGGATGAGTCTCCAAATGGAATTAATTTTACAACATATTGTACAGTGAGGAATCCCACTGCAGCTTTTAAATTACTGTCTTTCAGGTGACTCATTGAGTGAATTAATATCAGCTGAGTGGAAACAAAAGCTCCTGGGTCAAACATTTATAATGAGACTTTGAATTACACTTAACATGAACCACACAATGGTGAGTCCCCTGTGAGTTAGTTTTCCTTAGTCATATATTTTTACACGGAGGAAAACAGTAATTTTCTTTCTTTAAAAGGAAAGTTCAGTGATCTTTTATCCTCGATTCCATTGAAAAATGGAATAACCTTTCTGAAAGAATTAGAGAAGTAGTTTACATTTGTACAAAGTATCATAAATAACTTGAAAGTGGTTTCTTGATAAAATTCCGTTACCTCAAAGTACCATTTAATTACCAATTGTAATTTCCATAAATTATTTCAAACACACACAGCTTAGGACTATTTATATTCTGCTTATAAATATTTTCTACATTACAACATTATTTGTCTTATCCACTTTCAATCTATATTCTCTATATATGTATATATATAGAATCTTTATGTATCCTTTGTGTAAAAAAATTAAGACACCCTTTAGATCAAACCAAAATGACAAAAGCATCCTAAATCTAGTTCAGGAGTCTTCCCTGTTTTCTGGATTACATCTCTTTCATGATGATTCTTCAGTGCTCCATAAAATTTAATAGACTAGCAAATGGGCTGTCCCATCTGTTCCAGTTGTGACGAGTTCATTACTCTCTACCTGAAAATTTGACTGTAGTTCTTAAACAGCTTTACTGTTGTCTGAAAAGATATCAGGCTCATCTCTGTTAAAACTGTTTTCACTTTCTAACCAGTATTTCCCCTTCTTATAAAGAGAGTTATATAAAAATAGTTATTATGTTACAAATAATCAAGGATATGAAAGACAGGAAGAGCGCCTGCACTAAACCAAACTGACTAAATTCAGGCTGTCTCCCATGTATTTCAAACAGGCTTTCAACACTCATCTAGTAAGATGAGCTCCTCATACTTCTCCTTGATGGTAAATCTCCTGAGTAAAAAAATGCTGCTCTACAGATATAGCAATACAGCTTTTTTCCCTTACAATTTGGAAAAAGTCAGCCATAACCAGAAAGGACACAGTGCTCTGAGTTTTAATTAGGGGATGACTTTGAGTGAAGAGGGGTATTCTTTTGTGAAGTAGATGAATTACTTGGAGGCACAAGAGAAAAGTTTTAAAAAACTTCTCAATAACTTCCTTTTAAAGACCCTTGGCCATTTATGAAAGAGAGATTCTGAATTTTTTTTAATTCAACTCAGTTAGTTTCAAAAGGAATATTACAAATAATCATTTTTCATTTTCTTAGGAGAGAAGAAAATATACCTGTGCACTTGTAGTGCTTCCCTTGTGAATAATAGGTTAATAAATTATTGGACACTTTTTGTACTTCTAATGAGGACAGTCCCTCTCTCTCTGGTGAAGATATTTTAGCATTTAAATATTCTTTTTAATAATTTGTCTTCTGCAGTGCTGGCAGACAAGGCATGCCTTACTCTGTTACTCACAGTAAGATTAAAGATTATCTCTCCCAGAACCCACCAGTCTCATGGACCGACACACAAGTGTTGCATGTTGGGATTGCAATAGAGGGTCAGCTCTACAGTGTCGTAGGCTTTTGATTTAATGAAGTGTTAAGGATTTCATGACAGAGGCCCCATTTGCTTTAATCATTAGGATAAAAGGTTTTACTTACAATAGCAGATGCTGAACTGCTTCAATCCACTCCTTATGTCTCCACAAGTTTTATAAACTGTTAGAACTGGTCAAATATCTTCAGCTGAAATATAATTCACTAAACCTTTGCTTCTGTCCAACCTGAATTATTTGATTTTTATGGTATCTTCTTTTGGGAAATTAAAAAGAAGTTTTTGGACTTCAGGTCATCATCACATAATTTAAAGCAGCTGCCCAATGTTACTGCTGATGTTTCTTTTATTTTTTTTCTCTTATAGTACATATATTTTAGGAAACTAGATTTTATTCGTTATTGTTTAGTGCTTTAGTATTAGGGAGGGCAGCTACAAGACTTTCAGTGCGCATGGAAATCAAAACACAACACCTAATCATATCCACGAATGAGCACATCATCTTTTACTTTAGAGGAAGAAAACGTCCCCTCTTATAGCTGTTATCTCTTCATACCAAAGAGACAGTAGTGAGACATCAACCAGTTAGGCAAGTATGAACAAAATGGAGATATTTCAAAACATAACCTTCTATGTCAGTGTGTTCTGATTTTCAGTGGTAATAAGGATGGTATGTAACATACTATATTATGAGCAACATCAAGATTTTTTTCCTCTGTTAAACTGGGACAAAGTTGCCTGTGGAGCCAGAAAAGATGATGAAAAGGAAAAAATAATACCAGGCCTTTGCCTTCCCACTGCACCCACATTATTATCTTATTTTAGTGCTTGATTTTATTTTCTGTGTTAAATATCATACTGGAGCCTTAAAGAAGTTCCTTACTCAGCTTTCTCTATGGGCAAAGAACTCTTCAAGGTCCAGGCTGAAGCCTTCAGATCTGCTGAAATGCAGAGCCAGGCTGTGGGGAGAACTTCACTATCCCTGGGTCAGAACTCCTGATGATGTGGGACTTGAAAGGAAGTTCCTTTGAGGTTTGAATCTAAGTCAAAACACCCCAGCTATAAAAATACTTAGAATGCTTTAAAATTAATTTTATCTGGCTGAACATGGGTTGTATTTAAGGGTCACAGCTCGGGATTTGAGTTAAAATGGCAAATCTAAAGGAAAGGTTGGAAAGAGCAAGGTAATGAACATGGTAGCAAAGAAAGTATTTCAAGCAGATTTGTGAAGAAGGAACATTGATGTGGGTAAAGCCTTTTTCTATGTCAGACCAACATATTTAGATTACGTTTATTTTTTTTGGAACTCCTACAAGCTAAGGACCATTTGAATGGGGTGTGAATTAAACATCAACTCAAAAGACTCAGCCAACTTTTTAGAAAATGGCTTTGAATAAACACTTTGCCCACTGGGCTTGAATCCTGTTTCTTATCAAGAAAACAACACCTATAAACAAATTAGTTGATCAGCTTTGCCATGTTTTATAAAATAATGCCTGGTTTTCACGAAGTGGGTCATCTGTAATTCTTCTGGAATTTGCAAAAATCCCTTGCCACTGCTGTATTTTTAGCAAAGAATAATGAATAACTGATGGGATGAAATATAGTGCTACATAATTGGCAAATGGAGAACGTTTTGCAGAAATCACTCAAACTATTTTGAATTTCATTTCTAGTCATTGTTTATTTAACACTAGCAGAGTGCTGGAAGAGTTTCACAAAAGATTGATGACCCTCTGGAGCAATTCCTAAGTGTAATATTATGTCTTAAAGAATTATGTCACTTTCTTTAAGGGTGCTGAGAAAGATATTACTATGCATCAATAAAAATTCAAGTTTTACCAACCATCTGCATTGCATAAATCAAGTAGAGGGTAAGGGTTTCCCCAGAAAACAATTATGGAATGGAATGAGATGGCCCAAAAGGCATTTACTATACTAAAGTGTGTCAGTAAATGCATTATGCTGCAGCTACAATGAACTTCAGAATAAATTTTAAGGACAACATTTTCAGGGATTTCTGCCCAGGGCCCTGTATTCATGGAAAATCATGTTCCAAGGTAGAGATGCACCTGCTCAGTTTGAAGTGTGGTTTACAAACTGATTTACAGCTGATTGGAAACATTTTTTTGGCTCAGTTTGGCCATTTTATTACAAGGGAATTCAAACTGATTAGGAATCTTTCAGATGAACTGAAACAAAATACTTTGAAAAGAATGTGTGTGTGTGTGCACGTGTATGTGTGTCTATGTTATGCAGACACAGGAAATACTAAATAAAAACATAATAAAGAGTAAAAATTAAAACTTTTTTTAAAAAATTAAATGTTTAAAGACTGCAGTCAAATTAGTTCAAAGGTGTTAATGTAACATTTACCACCTTTTTGAGAATCTAGGACACTGTAAAACCACTTCACATATTTTGAAGGTGTTCAAGGAGACAATGACTATGTAAACACTTCAAAATTGATCAAATGTATGTTGTGTCCAATTTCCTGCACTGAAGATGCTTGTCAGTTCCTAAACTAAGGTGCAATTGAGTGCATTACAGTTGTTCACAGAGAACTGGAGTTAGATCTCTATTTGTTGTTTATGAAAACCACAAATTTTTGTTTCGTACATAAAATACAGTAATCTCAAGGTGAGAAAGTTTGTCAAATTTGAACTCCCTTCAAAAATATATACTTTGACACTAAATAAAACCCACTTAAATTAAGAATTTATAACAGAAATTATTTCTGAATCTCCTAAATACAGTGAAGAAGGAATAGCATGAGATTGTTGTCTAAATTGTGGTGTAGTTTGTATTTGGAAATGTATATTTTGAGTAGAATTTATTTTGTAAAATCCAATGAGCATGGGGTTAGACTGTGCAATACACAAAACTATATGCTTTGGAAGGAGAGGAATCTTTCCTTGAAGTACATATCAACTGGATTGATCTAAAAAACTGGTATGATGTCTCTCAAGGGATTACTAAAATACCATTAAATTAAAAACTTACAAAGACTGTGAAAGGTAATAATGTATGCATTATTTCTCAGCCATCAGTAGCTCTTGGGGCCTGCTCTACCTTGAGGAGCTGTGCCACACCAAGACATACCTAGAGGCAAGGTGGACTCTCTGACCACCACACTGACACTGGAATGAGCACTAATATCACTGTATAATTTCAGAGGCATTTTGGAGCTATTATTTTCTAATAATAATGAGCTGAGATGTAACTGGAACAGATTATAAGTGGTAATGGAGACTCTTTTACCAATTACCCCAAATATGTAATTCACTTTTGCTTTTTGTGTTTGTCAAGCTATGAAGACTGTAGCTCACTCTTATCACAAGTGCTGTGATATACTGGTCTTTCTCCTAGGTGTCTATAAAAGAGCCTATTAATCTCATTTAATTTCCTGAAAAATCAAGGCCACTCTACAGTCTGTTGAAGCACTCAGTGATATTTAGCAATGTTTATTCAGGAAAGATTAAAATGCTGATCACCCTAGGAAGCCTGTTTTATAAATTCAGAGGGCAGCTGTTATGAATAAAGCTCATTCTCAAGTACTGGACTTTTTAAATGGAAATGGTTGCCAAAAGCATGTCTTTCTCAAACTGGTGCTTCATTACCGATGTTAATGACTCCAAAATCCCTTGTGCAGTCTCAGCCTCAGCCCTGCTGTCAGATCTAGAAAATTACCCAATTGTTCTAAAATCTACTTGTCGGTTTTCCTTACTCTTTGTGTGTGGGCTTGGCTTGTGGAAAAAATGATAGATACTTCTTTCAAGAATACATGGTTTTGGTAAGAACTAGTAGTCATCTGATAAACTGTTGATGGGATAGTTTCTCAACTAAATACAAGTATTCACCATATTAAACTACAGGCAGTTTGCAACTTTCCACAGTGATTGGAAAACACTTTTAATGTTCGTAAAAGTCCCAACCCATAAACTACAAGGAAATGTTGCTAAAAGTTTGAGTAGTCTATGCTCATATGTTCCCATGTAATGATCCTATTCTTTACCAGAAAAGGACCTGGGTTTCAACATATAAGTAACTGAAATATTAATAATTTATATTTAAAAGTCAGAATAAAAATATAATTCTCAAAACTACTATGATGTATGATGAACTGAACAGATCCATTTTCAAAATCAGGTTCTCTTTTTATTTTGACATTTATTCCAAAATTTCAAATATTTTTACAATTCAGGAAACAGTATCTTTCATCTGACAATTTTATTGTAAACTTGCTAGATCAGCCTCTCTTACCAAGGATCTGTGCAATGCCTATCATGAAAAGACCCTTGTGGGTCTTCTCCAGGCAACAAATAATTGTTATCACTGCTCAAGATGTTCTGACTTAGGAAACCCCAAAAAATTTTATATAAAAGAGGTGAAGTTTCTTGCAGGTGTAGAGCTTAGTGTTATGTGATTTAGGAGTCTAATTCTGTAGCTTAAAGGGAGGTTAGCCCTCAGCGAGGTTAGCAAAAATCAGTGATCCTTGTAGTCTAGGCTGCCAGTGTGTTTTAGGCAGTTCTCAAAATAAAAAATCCAGGAATGATGTGGTGCTATAGACTGAGAGTTCTCTAGTGAATGTTGTAAAAGATAGATTAAAGAGCTGTGCTGCACTGAGCTGTCTTTGCTGGCTTCAGCCTCTTTCAATCCTGTCACCCAGGAGTCAGTCACCCAGATTCAGCTGGAGGATGTTCTTTGTCTCCCTGGCACTCAGTCACTAAATAATAGCACTAAAATCTTGTGAGCCAGAAGCCCTGGTTTGCAGTAGCTCTAACATTTTTCCCAGGCATCATGATACATACTCTCTATTATTAATTTAGAATCAGTCCAAATGCAGCCATAATCTGAACCATGAAGGCCTCCCTCTGCTTTGACATTTTGAAAAAAAGGTAAATATTGAGAACAGACCATAATATCAAAGTCTCTCTGTACAGTACATTTAGAAAGAAACCCTTGTAAATTTATGCAAAGATGGCAGTCTTCCTTGGAACTGTAACTTCAGCTAATAGATTTCAGCCAGGACACATTGCAACCCTCGAGCTAACAAACATTGCAGCGTGCTCACGGTGGGGAGCACTACAGTTTTTGTCCTGAAAAATAACTGCAAAAAAGGACAAACCAAAGCAGCTTGGACTGATTTACAGCCTGAAGGAAACTGTAGTTTTTCCTGGGGCAGACAGAAATCACAGTGCCCTGGGTGAACCAAAGCAATTAATAGTTATCCAGCTGCCTAAGACAACCTTGCATGAATGTAAAATATTCCTTCTCCTATTCAGCTTGATGCTGCCTGTTGCACTAGGGATGATATCCAAAATCACAACTGGTAGACCATTTGGCCAAGTATTTGTGTAAATTTGGGAAGTACTTTTGACAGCCCTTTCTCCTAATATATTTAGTGGTTTGAACACACCTTAAAAAATAGGACTGAGATTCTGGGGTACTATGCAGGGTGCATTTTTGGGTTCTAGTCACTCTGCTGTTTCCCTCAGTTCACACTGAATTGTTCTATGACAGGATTGTAAAGATTAGATGGTTCATCTGTCATGCTTGATGGAAGTAAACCTGCTATCAAACACAGTTGATTCTAGTTCTTCATTTACTACATAAATACCTAGCCACCAACTAGGGACAGAGAGGAGAGACTTTGGCAAGAGACTTTGGTAAGATCCGTGCAAGAAGTGTGCAAGGAAGTTTGGTAGTTGTGTTTATCTGGGAGAGGAACCTCTGCTATTTGCATCCTGATGGATTTTGCAACTATCTGCTTATTGTTGTGCACAGGAGCTTCCGTTCAGGCACCTATATAGAGTTTCACTGAGGGAAAACTCTTTCTCTCTACAGCATGCATCTGTCCATAGAGCCAGTCAGAGGATGAGTAAATATTTTGGGGATCCACATTTTGGATTAGAGATTGGCAGTTTATGGAGTGCGATTTAAGAGTGTTTGTATCTGTTAAAGAGACAGTGTTGAACTGAACCAGTATGATCCACTGCTTAGTTCTTGCATTTAATTCATGTTCCAACAGATAGGCTGAGGTGATTCTGACTTGTGAGTTGCATACTTCACTGCTCTACTGTCATACTTTAGAGGCTATTGCCTTGATGGAAGGAGTAGCTGAAAACATTACTTCAGCAGTAGTAGATAATTCTGAACTATCAGTTGGGGTGACCAAGGAGCTGTCAGGTATCTAATTTTGCAACATGGTTACAGTAGTAGCGACCTGTTTTTCCAAAGTACTTCTGGACAGGTAACCCAAAGACCTCAAATCTCTTTGACAGCACTCCATTAAAACAGAAAGTTTCTGATTTAAACAGTCACTGTTGAAGAGGAAAAAAAGGAATGCTAATAAGGGTGTTAAAGACTAGCTGAATGACAATTAGATTCATATAGATACGTCAGCTTTTCAGTGGAATTAAAGTGCATATATGCTAATAACACAGTAAGAACACCAGGAGGGTTACCAAAAGGAATAGTACTTGAGTCTGACAACTAGCAAAGCCTCTGCGATAATATTTTAAAGTATGGGCCAAGTGATCAGACCTCTCAGATGTTTGAGACCACAATGGATCATCTATCAGTTATGATAGATAAAACTGGAATTATTATGAACCTTGAATTAAAACTTTGGTTTACTAATTCATTTTTCTAATTTACAGATTTCCATTATGAATTAATGAAGTTTTGATCCAATTTAAAAGAATAAATCCTTCAATATTAAAGTAAATGTTGAAATAAGACATATCTATGAACTTATTTTGTTTCAAAATCATGATTAAAAGACACCCTCAGTTTAGTCACTTTCAAATTGTAGTGTATCTTAGACAGGATAGATTTAACACCATCAGGAAGTTTAAAACAGTTTTTGTTTCTAAAGGAGATGGCATATCATTATGAGAGGAAGGAGGTTTCAACATATTTTTTTTTTTGCTGTCATATAGTTGATATTTCACAAAATATTAAAATAATATTAACTATGTTATTAAATGTTATTTTTTCAGGACAGAACTGTGGCCTCAGGTCTGCATTTAATCCTTTTCTTCCTACAGATGTGTGAGTCATTGATAGACCGGGAGAATATAACTAATGTCAGAGAATACCCTAAAAAGAAGTCAGAATTTTTACAATGCAAAATTAATGCAAAAATTTTGGGTAGGATATTGCACCTATGTTTGTACATGTGGGCAGTATGGAGGTGTACTCTGGCAATGAGTTCTAAGGAGATGGGAATATAGGATGTGTTCAGAGTAGCCATCAACCATTTCTGACACTTACTACCACATGTGTTTCATAAGAGGTTCCCGTGGTTCCATTTCTCTTGCCAAGGTCCTAGTCTGTTCACACAGAACTGTTTGAATCTTGACATCTGAGTTTGCATACTGAAGGAATTCTGAGAAAAATAATTTCATTTAATATAAACAATATTCTGAAATTTGGTTTTATTCTGATTGAGGGACACATCCACCTCCAAGTGTACACACATGCACAGATACCTCCACAAGAAAAAAATCCAGGTTTTGTGCTGCAGAGACAGGCTGGTAGTAGTTTGCCTCAGATTTAGGCTGTCTGGTAGCAAAGCAGGCAATCAGAAAGACCTTCACTGGATTCCTACTTTTTTCAAGCTGAAAACTTGAAACTGTGTAACTGTTATGAGCCATTCTGATAGAAAACAAGAAGGTAATAGACAAGACCTTCAATTCTGCCTTCCAGAAGTTCAGTTTTTAGTGGTTATTTTAAGTCTAGAGATTCTCCATCTTGAAATCAAATCCTCGTGTGTCACTAGGTTTGACCTGTCACATTGGCACTCTCATCTACAGATTATTTTCTGCAATTGCCTCTAAACAACAAAATTAAAGGCTTATTACACACTATACTCTTTGGTGATAAAGGCAGGATAAGAGACTGGAAACAAATGGAAAATACCTTGGTTTTAACCTTGACATGATTAAATGTCAAGTTAAATTCAGTGCTGAGCCATTGATACATGATACAAATCAGGTGTCATATAGTGCACCAGAGGGATAGTTATCTGTGATGTGCACAAAAGAATGAACTAGCTCAACCAAAAGGATTGACTGGGTGGGAAATTCCTGGGCTTATGTAACCCAAGACACTGTGCTGCCTCTATACTACCTGGGGAGACTATGGCTTATAGATTTCTTCAGTTGAATTGTCTCTTTCTGGTCTAACCCATTCCAATGTAATTTTCTCCTCAGGTTTGCCATCTGATGCACTTGCCTGTTGCTCCCTATGTTGGGAATAAGCAGAGAAAGAGAAAGGAATAATCCTAGGCCTTTTACTTCAAACCATATAAGCAAACTCAGTTGAAGTGAGTTAGCCATTAATCACAACATCAGCTGTAAAAGATGTCAGGGAGCAGCGAGAATTAAAGGGGAAAGAAGGAGAGACAGAGGGTGGCATGTGTCCACCACCAAAGATACAACAGGACTGGGTAGTGTAGGTTCAGACTGAGCAGGACAAGGTGGGGTTTGTACTCCTACCTTTTCCTATGCACAGGGCAACCTTGTCTGGAAAGACTTTGGAGACAGTCATAAGGAAATTTTTTTTGAGAATGTTTTCCCCTGCAATTTATTGTGTCCCAACAAGCACACAGGAAATGTTCTTAGCAAATGTTCCCATCTCCCATGGGAATTTCGCCTTCCCTGTCCCCAGTGCAACTTTCTCTCAAGGAATATCACTGAACCCACAAAAGTATCATTTTTTATCAAAAGGATATGAAATCATATGTAGTGATGAATGGGCAGAATAAAACTGGCATTCTGCTGCAGTATATTCATTTTGGCATATTTGTATTCCCTTTCATGCCAGATTGTGTCTGAAATATGTGCTGGGTTTCTTGTGTATGCCCTACTGGATTGTTCCTTTTTCTTTCTTTCTCTGTTCCCATTTATTACAGTATTTATTTATATAACTTTTTTTTTTCTGTGTCTCTAAGAATCCATCCCT
This sequence comes from Pachyramphus minor, assembly GCA_013397135.1. Lineage (NCBI taxonomy): Eukaryota > Metazoa > Chordata > Aves > Passeriformes > Tyrannidae > Pachyramphus > Pachyramphus minor. The sequence goes on along the minus strand of VYXB01000743.1, from coordinate 390,929 downwards.
TGTCTCCCTCTTCAGCACAGCCTCAGCATTCCTCCTGTGCAGTGCTGAATCCACACAGTTGGTTTCCTGCAGGCAGTACATACTTGTCTTCTGGCAAGCTACAGCAGGCCTGTTCTCAGTTTCTGCATTGGTGATAGAAAGCCTCAGTCTCTGACACATTTCATTGGCAAAGAGTATCTGTAGACTTCTACATTCTTAGTAACCCGTTGAAATAGCACATGATATTGTCAAAGTACTTATTTCTGAGGTGGTTCAATAACACAGAACAGTTTTCAGGAGAGGCTTCCCTGATCTTCCAACTTTCTAGTGGTTAACTGTGTTGCAAACTTGAGTGTAGCTGCAAAGTGAAAAAGAGTTAGGGAAAATTTTAGTACTCATCATTATCATCTGTAATTCCTGATGTTTGCAGTGCCCTGTTGGAAGTGGTATTGTATTGCTTCAACCAGTAGCCAGTCCCCTTGGATTGTATGGGAACCCTCTTATGGTATATCTTGTAATAGGAAAGAAAAAAGCTTATTACATAAGTTTGGAAAGCTGAATTTGGAAAATATTAATATAGTGATATTTTAAGAGTTATACAGAATTTTATGGATGCTAATGTTTGACACAAAGAGTCTAAAGGGCTGTGGTGGGTTAATCCTGGCTGGACTCCACTGAAGCTTCTCCATTGCTCCTCTCATCTGGACAATAGAGAGGAAATACAGCAAATGGCATATAGGTTGAAATAAAGACAGGGAGAGAGCACTCACCAATTACTGATATTGGCAAAACAGCCTGTCTTGGGGAAAATTAGTGAATTAATTGTGCTTACATATTTTTATTTTATTTTTTTTATTAATTCAATTTTATCAATTATTTATTACCAATCAAATAAGTAGGATAATGAGGACTATTTTCTCTTCTACTGACTTTACTAAAGGAAGAACTTCAACAGAGGTGAAAGGAAGAGACAGTGTCTCAAAATGATGCAGTAAGATTTGCTAGAGCTTTGTTGCCATGGCCCTTGAACTGGTGCCTCTATCTATGCCAAGTATATGGAAGATGTCATCAAAGTTTGTTTTATCTGTCTACTATACACACACAAATTATTTAATTATTCTTAATATTAAATAACTCAGTAAACAGCTGTGTAATGCAAATGTACCTACCTGATAGATCTAATAGCAACAGTAGATAATCAGAATCAAAGCTTCAAATTCAACATTTGTATTTCAGCTAAAATCCTGTCAGTCAAAAAAGTTTAGGAAAGAAGTAGGATTTACCAGAAAACCATCCTGTGCAATGAAATGGGTTTATAAGGCAATGGAATATTATAGGATGTGAGATGGACTAGATTAATTCAAAACTTCACAAGTACTGGTTAATTTCAAATAAAAGTTGAATCTCTTCAGTGGCTTCAAGAATAAGAAAAAATGTAAGCCTGATATTTATATACATTTTAACCATGGTTATAATAAAATATTCTCAGTTTCAAACCACAACCACACATCCAAATGCAGAACATATTCACTTTATGCCATGGAGCATGATGAAGAAACCTTCAAGCAAGACCCAGACTAATACAGTGTGTAGTGCAGTGCCATACATGAGCATCGGTACCTCAGGCTTGCCCCAGCAACACAGGTATGTAGCCCAGGACTGAGCCCAAGCTCTTCAGGAGGTCTAATTAGCAGTTTTCAAGGTAATAGGGGTGTGGTCTTACTGTCTCTTGGTCTACAGCCAGTTCAATAAACATCACCTGTAACTCTGCACAACCTTTTATCCCAGTGCTCATGCACCAGAGGTACATCACCTGTGATACTGCGTAGTCTAGGAATTGCAGTAAGGCCACATGCTCTGAGTGCTGCTCTGTCTGGTGTCAGTTATCCTACCTGCAGTCTTCCATTTGCAACACCCCAAATATGCCAAGCAAAAGGTTCGAAATACAGTTTATGAGCTTCAAGATTACTTTTGGGCTCTTCCTTTAGCAGTTAAATCAGGGTTTCCTAAAACAATTAAAAAATTTAGTAATTTCTTCGTTTTATTGTGTAAATTTTTTAAGCAAAAAGTTCATGCTTCTGCTTCTACTTACTGAATTATTTGTAGTAAACACACTCACAGCTTTTCCCCTCACATACTTCTAGTTCTGTAGAGAGATTATTAGTGATGAAGATATTTGATACACTATTCATTTTCTACAGCAGTTTCCAAGTAGAGAATACTGCCAGCTCAGTCCAAATGCAGGATGTTCTTAACAGGCTGTGAGCTTTCTCAGCATAGTTTCTAACCCAGGAGCAATAACAGCATTTCCCTCACAGCCCAAATATTCCAAGGAGATCCAATATCTCTTTTCCTCTACAGCAGTTTTGAAATTCAATGTTAATGCCTTCAAAAGAGCTTTAGGAGGAATTTACTCCAAAGTCAACATTATATAATGGAAACCCGCCAGCTTGAAATTAATGTGAGAAAACAAGTTACCCATGAACTACCACTCTGATATACTAAACCTGGAGACTTTATTTCTATCTGCATTTTAGTAAGAAAAATGTGTATTGCATCATCCATCAAAACTTGTTAACTGTATCCACTGACTTACATTCTTATCATCAAGAACAGTCTTCATCAGAGTCAATCTATTTTTCATATTGGAAGAAGATAATGCAGGCAATATAACAGCTTGAGATTTCAGTAACTTTGCTTTATGTTATAAATGCAAAGACAAGTATTCCCTGGGTTTTTTTTAAAAATACCACCTAGATGACTGAAGAAGTCTTTTGAGCATTACTTTTATTCCAGAAGACATATACATATATTTTTATATAAACTCATGCGATTTTTAAAATTAAAAAAAAAGGAAATGTAAAATTTTAACAGAAACAACTCCAAGCTTTTTAATTTTGGAAGGAGTAAAATGTAAATACAAGACTGCTGGTTCTTGCTCTTTGTTGGATGTTAAGACTGCAAAAAATAACAATGAGCAGGTGTTCTCTGACTAATGATGAAATCAAATCAGATAAAACCTAGTGTTCAGAAGAATTCCTGTGAAGGAGTCCTCTTTTGATTAAACCTGTCCTGTGCTGCTGACAAGCCGAGGCAGGAACATCTGCAGCCTTCTAGGTTACACTAGGACTCCTGGGTTGGGCTTTAGTACAATATCTGGCGCATTCTGTCTCCAGAAGGGTAATCACATCTACCTGTTGCTCAATTATTTGCTTTGAAAATCTATAGCTTTCACCTTAATCTCACTGAATGCAGAATTCAGGTCCATGTGTTCAAGACTGAGCAGATCACAGAGTTATTGCCTCTGGAAACAGAAATGTCAACACCCACTGAAAGAAGCTGAGACTTTCTTATGGAAATAATGAGAGGAACTTCAAAGCTGAAGAAAGAGCTATAGTCTCCCAATGTAAGTATACTATTGTATTGATGAGAAAAAAAGGTCCTGGGCAATAGGAAGCCCTTTCTGAAGGTTTAGCAATAACATTGCTATTAGCACATTGCCTCTTTAGCCATTTTGTGGTAGTCTCAAGGTTTGCTAAAAACACGCCATGAGGAAGTGCACACTATTTACATGTCACTTAGAAGAATTTAGTTACAGAGGTCTCCAAGAAATAAGGATAATTGTTTTCCCTTCTTGCTTTTGATTCCTCCTGCAGGGGTTTGAACTGACCAAGGGGTTCCATAAATACAGATCTAACGACTTAACAGAACACAAAATCACTTGAGATAAAATCCATAACTTATTTCCTTTTACTGATCTTGGTCTTCAAAATGTGACTCATCCTTTCTACATTGTGCAACAGAAATTCCTTTCTGATGCTTTCCCAAGGTACGAATGGACTCCAATTATTAACAGTAAAGTCCCTCTGCACCTCTCTGGAAATGTGAAGATGCTGAAATGACCAGCTGACATTGATTCTCCATAGTGTGAGATAATACATGGCGTGTGTGAAAACAGTCATGTCACCTTTATGTAATCATGCCTCCATATTTTAACTTAGAAGGGAAACCAAGGCATGAAGACCCGTGGTTGGAGTGCATTCAAGTGTATCGGGGAGATGTTAACACCCCGAGTTTTCTGATCAGAACTACGGTTTCAACTCTCAGTCTATATTATGGGGTGGAGGGGTTGGGGGGTGGAGAAGGATAAAAGAAAAACAGAAGGAAAAAAATAATAAACTAACTAATGCATGAATGGGCCAGCCCTACCTCTCTGGGGTACAAAAGCGAGACTGAAGGACTTCTGCATGGAAATCTGTTGTTTCTCTTAGGAACAGTCCTCGGGACCAAATTCTACTGGCTCTTAACCAGAAGAAATTTCATCTCAGTGAGTGTGTAGCAGAAGATCTAGTCCTCTTTTTGATGACTAATAGGTTTCATTTTCATGGATCCCAATCTTGTGTATATACTGTAAACACTTCAACAGGAACTAAAGCAGTGGAGAAATGAAGGAGAAACATAGGTGACATCTGGTTGTTTCCCGCTTATGTATCCACACTGGGTTTTTTGTTTTAGCTTTGGTATTTGAAAACTGCTTTGTAATGTCAAAGGACATTCAGGATGCAGCTGCATTTGAAGAGTAACACTAAACCTGATTCATATCTGAAACACAAAAAATTCAAAGAAATCACTCATTTCTGTATGGATATACAGTAGATAATTTCTTCCTGGAACCAGGTGTTCACCTCAGACAGTGTTGCTAGCCCCCTTTTGTGTACTTATTAGATTCCTCTTACTCCTATTCTTGAGATGACTGTTCCCATTCTAGTCTCATGAAATGTATTTCATGTTTGCTACCGCTTTAACTTTGCAGGAGCTGTCCTTGCTTAGTACCTGATTCTGCACAGTTTTGCTCACATTTATACTAAAGAACGGTGCATTGTGACACTTATGTCTAAAGTCAGAATTGACATTTCTGTAAAATAAAGGAGGAGGGTAAAACTAGTGCTGGGACAAAATCAAATGAAGTACAATGTAGAAATGTGTTAATATGCTAGTGTTGTATTAAGAAGTGAAAAATAAAAGTGTAGAAATAGGTGTGATTAGAGAAGTAGACAAATTAATGGAAATTGGAAGAGAACAGCTAGAGAGCACATACATAAATGAAGAAGAACAGATGCTGGCATAAAATATTTTTAAAATTTTAATATATGGCCAATAATAAAGTTCTGGTAATTTGGTTGGTTTTGATCTATCTGTCTACTAGGGCTGTGTGAATATTTAATTCTTTAGTTCAACAGTTCAGATCAGTCTAGATGAAAATGCCTTTAAAATGTGTTGATTTGCTTTAAACCACAGCAAGCAAAGTCATGTACTTCAATGTGGCAGAAGTGTTCCTTCTTCAGAATATAGAGTGAAATAAAATGATGGGACAAGTAGAAAAGCCCTAGTCATGTTTCTCTGCTATCTCAGTGCCAAAACATGAGAACATTCACTTGAGGAAATTGGAACCTCTTAGTTTGTTCCTGCCCTTCCCTGAGGTGTTCTCTCTTCCATGAGAAAATACAATCAAATGATTTTTCCAAGTTAAATGTCTTGAGACTGAGGCAGGTACTGCTGCTGCAGATGTTCCATTTAACAAGAAGTAGTTAACTATTTATTTTGCCAGAAGCACCGTGACACTGTAGGTCAGGCTGTTCGGCAGAATGCAGGCTGGCAGGAAGTTCATCCATCTTGAGTGACTGTTCCAACCACAGAGCTCTTCAGCCACACTTCTTTGCGGACAATTGTATTTTATGCAAAGATGTCCAAACATTTTAAAGGATCCCAAATGCTCTAAGCATGAGGTTTAGGCAAATGACAGGAAACTGAATGTTCAAATACTGGGCACTCAAGGAAACAGAACTGGGTGCACATTCTTCATCTCCTCAAGGAATCCTACACTAGAGCATCCATGAGCATTCCTCACAGTGATAACCCTATTTGAGAACAGAAAATACCCTCCTGTGTGAATTAAGAATTTCTCCCCCATTGGCCCTTCATAATAGAAACTGTCTCGTGAAGATTTCAGGCCAACTGAAACAAAACTAAAATTCTGGAAATTTATTATTTTGCAAGAAAAAAGGAAATCGGCCAGCTTTGCTACTTACCTTCATCTTTCATCATCAGAAACACTCTGTCAGGGGATTTTGCAAGAGAAGAAATCTGATTTGTAAAGGACCATTCCGTTTGAGATTGCCTCAAATCTCAGCTTTCAGAAAAGGCTGCTGTAACGGGAAGAACAAAAACTAGATTTTCTTGTTATTAATGCTGGCAGAGAAGAATCTTTCCTCACAAAACTGTTTTAGATGGATGGACTTTGCTGTTAAGAACAGGGAAATGGAGGGACAATAACTTTAGAATGTTAGAATAAAAAGGAATTTCTGGAATAATGTGTTTAGAGTAAAACACTTATTCATTAAGGATCACAATTCATATTTAATTTTTACTTTTAAGGGTTTTTTTGTGCATTTGTGGAGGTGGAAACAATTTACAGATTTATTACATTTCTGGGATCAGTTTAATAGAGTTATTTACCATATGCAATAACAAAATAAATATAACTGTGGTGGGAGCCCCTGGTGGTCTAGTGGTTAAGGATACGGCACTGTAACTGTCGAGGTCCAGGTTCGATTCCCGGTCAGGGATACTCCCCGGGCAGGTGGAGCCCGTTAGCCCTGTAAGGCAATCCACCTACGTCCTGAGGACCTCGCTGCCACTGTCCAAGCTTGCCTGGCCCCGGCAGATGAACCTTAGGATTAAAGGGTGGGCTCAGTTCTGCGCGCACTGTGTCCCACCTAAAATAAATCCAATGTGCAGGCTGGAAGGCGTACAAAGACCTTCCACAGATCTTCGTTCACGAAGTCTGGCCATTATATATATATTATATTATATATTATAACTGTGGTATTTTTCATCTGTTTTGTAACATGGGGGACCTAATCAATTTCTTTTTAAACTTTAATATTGGATATTTTACAGAGAAATCTGAGTTTTAAGCTGTGAGAAGCTGTTTCCTCAGAAAAAACTACTCTTATGGGTGTGGATTTGCTCCATCCTGTTTATACCACGTAAACATGAACTTGCCCATCCTCCTATACAGGATGCTGACCCAAAAGAGGAAGAGGTGAAGGAGCAGAGATTGTGGGGTTGCCGGTATGTGCCTCTGTGAGATCAAGAATACCCTCTGTTCACATCTATGAGTACAGGCCAAAACTGTTACATTTCTAGAAAAAATTTCATCTAGTGATTCAATCCAGACAGAAACATATTATTAACTGTTCACTTATAATCCTAGTTTTTCTCAAGTTTCATTTGATCATGTTACTAAGCAAGTTCCTAGGAAGCCTCTGGAGTCTGCTATATGAGAAACCACCAAACTTACCCCTATTTAACTAAAGAAAGTGGATTCCTGCTGGGCAGCTCAGTGGTTTTCTTCCCTACATCTCTTTCTTATTGTATCAGAGTATAAAAGAGCTTTGGCCAAGTAACCATCATAATTTATATAGAAGTTCGGTGTATTTGGTCTTCCATAGCTTCATGGTAAGGTAGACCTGATTCCAAACAGCACTTAACATCTTATCCTATCCTTGCTTTTGTCAGTGTTCTCATTTGCTTAGTTCATTACTTCAGTATTTTTCAAATCAGGAGCCTATTCAGTAACTCTTGGAGATTGATATTTGACTCTTTATGAGAGTGTCCCTATGCCACAGTGCAGAGTACAGTGCACTGTGGGCAACCCAAGCTACATTTATTCTAGCAAAGTTTCAGTACCAGCAGCATCATGTTGTGGATATATGGTGTGACATCAGTATGGACCAGGTTTCTTACTAATTTATTTTGCTTCTCCTACAGGCTTATAGTGCACACAGGTCCAGCAGCATGTACTCTCTGCTACAGCTGATCTACTACAAGTCCTTTAACAGGATATCCTAAAGCTGTTTCAGATGTATATGCACAGTATTGGCTGAGGTACATATACTGCTAAGGATTTAAATTTCAAAAAGAAAAATGAGAATCTGTCATGCGGATCATTGATCCTGAAGGTTATGGAAATGGTTGGCAGTTTTCCTGCTCAGGGTGTTGGTAGCACTCCCAATTTTAGACATATCAGTAAGTGTATGAGCAATTTCTGACTTCGCCATTTAGCTTGAAGTTAATTGGAGTTAAGATCAACAGCTAATTTTAGCAGTTCTTGATGACTACTTTGATGATATTCCTTTCACTGATACGCCTGTTTATTTTAGTTTCTATTTACTATATTCAATAAACTATTAATTATTAGAAATTTTTGCACTTTCCTTCCCAAAAAATAAATACAATAAATATACAGCTGACAACAGACTATAAAGCAATACCAAAATGATATATTGTGCCTGAGTCAAACCTGAGTCACTGGGAATACTGTGAAATATATTGCAAAGGTTGAACCCTCTGATGGATAGTATCACTAAACTATTTGAACTGAAGTCTGTGCCTTAAGGAAGACTGGAGGTATTGTAGAATCAGCATAAAAGTTCACTTTCTATGACTCTCACCTTGAAAAACAAACTTTATTTTAGGCCAGTTTCACACACTGTAAAAGCTGGTTTGGAGGCAGTAATACTCTTGGCCTCTGCCATATGTCACCTCCTCTCTCACTTCTGTCAGCCCAGGGTGTGCTCAATGCTGAAACCCAAATGTGTGACTGTCATCCTGCAGCTGTACCCTGGGTAGCTGTCAGCGAGTTCAATCTGATACCGGTGCAGCTGCTGGCAGTACAGGGTTCAACCTGGAGCATGCAAAACCTGCCAGTGACTCTGAGTAAACATTTAGGGCAGGTGTAGATGGAAATGTTGAGAGGCACTTGGCTGTAAGGAGCAAGCTTTGAACTGAAAACTGGATAGCTGTATTAGTGATGTGTGGGACAACATCAGCACAAGATTAATCCTGTACTAATTATAAAATGCCTTTCAGGAGAGTTTAGAATTTAGGCACAGTACAAAGCTAACAGCATCATATTGTTCAGCTCAGAGCTGACCAGAGTCCAGCTGGTCAGGAGAACGAGAGAGGAAGAACCATCCTTCAGGTACACAGCTGCTTGTGTTCGAAGTGGTTCACTGGAAGATGACCTGAGGACATATAAGCTGGCTGCAGTCACACATCTCACTGCAGCGGGGACACTTACTTTGCACATGAATACTGAGACACTGATTCCTGACTTAAAACAAACATACTTTCTTGGAGCTCCAGAAATCTGGTAACGGTGTGGGGAAAATCTATGTCAATTAGGTCTGTCAAGTAAATGCAAGAAATATGGTTATCCAAAGAAAACCTCCAGGTTTTAATATGGCTATATCAATGTGCTTGGTCATATCTAGAGTTACTTAGTAAGCACTTATGTTTCAGTATCTGTGGAGGGTGTGGAAAGGTCTTCTGACTTAGTGCAATAGATGTTTACTAAATAAATGAACCACTGCTGTTGAAGGGAGTACAAATTCAAGAAGTGTTTGAAAGAAATGGCATTTGGTCTGTGCTGACATAGCCTTCAGAGTGGAGCATGTAAACCCCCTCCTTTAAATACAGAGGAGTCACTGCTTGCTTTTCTTATTCTGACTCCTGTGTCTCTAAGTTTCTGCCTGCAAGACAATGTTACAGCTCACCTTGAAAAACTGAAAATCTTCCTGAAAGTAGCAAGGGCACAGAAAGTAGAAAAATTAAGTGAAAGAAAGAAAGAAAGAAAGAAAGAAAGAAAGAAAGAAAGAAAGAAAGAAAGAAAGAAAGAAAGAAAGAAAGAAAGAAAGAAAGAAAGAAAGAGAAAGAAAGAAAGAAAGAAAGAAAGAAAGAAAGAAAGAAAGAAAGAAAGAAAGAAAGAAAGAAAGAAAGAAAGAAAGAAAGAAAGAAAGAAAGAAAGAAAGAAAGAAAGAAAGAAAGAAAGAAAGAAAGGAAGGAAGAAAGGAAGAAAGAAAGAAAGAAGGAAGATTGACGTCAAAGGCTAATAGTTTGGAACATGAGAAAACACAAGAGCACCCAGCATATTTGGAGCCACTGGGCAGCTCCAGGTTTGCTTTGTTTAGAGATTTGGCACATGATGAAAGCAGAAATATACTCCACAGTTCTCAGGACATTCTTCCCCTTCCCATTAGAGCTATGTACACAGAAGGATTGCAAATTGTGTTAAGACTCAGTGGGTATGATCTTGTTCCTACTACAGCACAGAGGTTGCCTGTGGGGAAGAGGAAGAATTGAATAAATGAGGTGACATACAAAAGTTTATTTGTACAGAACTCATCTATTGTATTATTCACTTAAATGCATGTGCACATTTGACCTCAATAAGATTGGAAAAGTAGCATTAATCATTTTGATAAAATAATTTAAAATACTTCTCCCATAGCGAATGAGCTTGTGTTGTTCTAGTTTTAAGTACACATAAAAATGAGTGTAATGTTGTGTTAGGCAATAATTGACTATCTGTGAATTATTATTATTGTTTTCATTCTACTGAATTCTGTTTAGGTAGTACCTGCAATGTATTAAGCCCTCCTCAGCCTATACACAAAGTCAAGTATTTCCCAAAGTTGAAATTATGCTAATCAGTACAATCAAAATGTTCATGGCAAATGTTGGTCTCTGAACCTGATCTTCATTGAAAAAACAAAAAGTTTGGCTGTATGCACATGAGCATTGCGTGCAAACAGTTTTTTCAAGATGTTTTGTTTTGTTTGTTTGTGGAAAGTGAGGTTGATAAAAAATGACTGTCGAATACAAACCTGTGAGCAAATGGAATTAAACTGTCACAAAAATCATCTTAATCTTATGCCCTCAAGTCAACTCCTCTGTTCAGCATTGCTTTAAAAACCTGCCTAAACCAGACTTTAAATTTTATTGAAATCAAGATTGTTTATGTAAATAGTTAGGGATGCTCTTGAACTGGTGAATGAATTGACAACAATATGCATGTCTTTTAATATATATATATATAGACATATACATATATGTCTTTTAATATATATATACACACATATACATATGCACATATATATATATATATTTGCAAGCTCCTTTCCATAGTCTGGAACAATATACCAAAGCAAACTTATCTGACACAGGTAACAGATAAGCTTTCCCTTTTTTTTCAGTATGGATATTTAAGATTAACCGCATTCATTACCTCAATTAAATGATCTGTAGTTCTGTTTTACAGATACTGTAACCCTTCCACTCTCAGATATAAATGTGTGATATTAGTCAGTACTCCAGCAAAGCATTGTCTGTCTGTTAAGCATTAATGATACACAACAAACTGAATGAAAATATGTTTAGAAGTAACTGATCTAAATAGTCATCATCATGGCTTGGCTTCAAGAATGAAGATTTAGGGATCTAAATAGTAAATCCTGGTAAAAACCTGACCACTACTATGAACCACGTTCTGTACTAAGAAAGAAATCTTTTTTCAGCTCTGTCTTGCAAAGCTCATTAGATATTTAAAATATAAAATAAACGCTCTGGCTATCACCAGTCTAAACCATTCATGCACTTTCATAGTAGATCAAAATACATTAGTGTAATTTTTATAGAGATTAAGACTAGAAATACACTGAAATGTATGTTATGTTTCTTTAAAAGTAACCTTTCTCCCCTCATTAAAGTGGTCATTGGTAAAACCATTTTCTTCCCTCTGGAACTCACAGAATAAAGCTAGTAAAAGAAACTAAATACCATTCATTATTGCCAGCATCTGTAATTGTTTGTATTATATGTTATGGAAAAAATACATAAAATGCCACATTTGAACTTCAGACTATTAAAAGTGTCAGCTCTATTATATCATTTCTGAAGACCGATTTGCCTTTTTTTCAGAAGGCTGTAATGAGCCAAGTTCATTTTGCTTTCTACCATTTATCTTTTCAGCAGTAATGGAAAATTTCCCCCTCAGGCACAGCAAGCTATTCTTATCTTAGACAATTAGGCCGAAATGAAAGGTATCATAAAGGTGAGATTTCTTCGCAAACAATGTGATGTACTTTATACCATTTAACACTGAGGAATGTCTGAGAAATAAATTCAGAGTGCTATATGAATACAGTGTGGCTAACAGCCAACTCTCAATCGGCTTCTTAAAGCATAAGAGAGGGTAGGCAACCAGGGTCACTTAAAGATATACTTAGTCTCTAGTTCTGCTACACTCTTTTGTTTTTAACAGAGGTTGGAAAACATACACTGACACTGAAAATAAATGGAAACAAGCCTGTACAAAGCAGTTAATTCATTATAAGGTAAGAGGAAAAACACACACTGGGGCATCTTCATTCACCAGCAAATTACTTGGAATGTTTGCGGACATCAAGAGGTTTTTTAATTTTTCCTTGCACTTTAATTTCATTTTATGATTTAAAAGTAAGTCTATGATAAGATTAATAGGTTGATAAGAAAAATATTTGCATTGTGCTCAACAAGCAGCGAGGTATATATGCTGATTCCTTTAATGGATCCTTTTGGTGCCTGCATATCCCTGTTTTGGTGCTGGAGGATGGGCATACCATAATACTTTTTCAGGTCTGCTTTCCAGAAATCTTCTTCTAGTATGTTTGAACTACAGCCTAGTTCTACCTTTGGCATTTCCATCATGAAATTATGTATGAAAGATAAAATTGATTAATGAGGTTCAGTTATGGATTTTTATTACTGGTGTTTTGGGGGCTGATTCTCTCTGTCCCATCCTTTAAAGGAGTACTAAGCTATTTTGAGGTTAGAGACCTATTGTAGGGGCAGTCTTCAGTTAGTTCAGGATAAAATATTCCTCAATAGTTTCTTTAATCTATATGAAGTGACATTACCATGTTATTCTACCAAATGGTACCAGTGTTGCTGAGTGTAGCTAACTCCCAATTAGTTTAGGTGTATAGACCCACTATAATTAACCTATCTTCTCAAATTCAGAGAATGACAATAGTTATATAAATCTGTGAGAAAGTTCATAAAGAAGCAGTGGAAAGAATTCACTGTGCAATAGCTGCTTAGTGATGCCTGAGAGCAGTGTTATTCCTCGGGAAGCACAAGAATTTGTAAGAAGGAGAAAACTCTTATTTGCTGTGTATGCCACGGGATTAACATGGTGTGCATATAGTAAGTAATAATGTAAATTATTATTAATAATTTAATAATAAAATAATAATATAATAATTTAAATAATTTAAATTATTTATTTTTTTCGTCTTCCTTTTGGGATGGTAACATTTTTATTTACCTTGTGCTCCATAAATCCAACAAAGCTATTTCTTTCTCTGTAAAAGGGAATAATTACTGCTGATTATCCCACTTGAGTGCAGAAAGAGTGGCAGGTAGAACAGTGCAAAACATGTTGCACAGTACAACGTTACATTTTGCATAGTCAGGGTGGCACAATACGAAATACTATATTTGCAAATAATAGAGTGCATGGTAGGTATATAAATGCATGTTGACACTGTTACATCAAAGAGAAGACTGCCAAACAAAGAGTAAGAGGCAAAGAGTAAGAGGAAAAAGTAGGAGGCAAAGCTTCAATAGGAACTGAACTGTGCCCCAGTCCATTTTACCATTGTAGGAAAATGCCAAATCTTCTCTGAAGAAGGAAAATTCTTGGCACTGTACTTAGAGCAAATAGCTGCAATTAAAGTCATTACTTATACAAAATAACTTCTTTCACAGAGAATATTTTGAAAGGTTCTAGCTGAAGTCATAGAGTTAGAAAAAATCATGCTCTTCAGTATTTACCAATACTCCTTACTGCCCTTCAGATTTACTGGGAAACCACTTAGGTGAGTGCTTTGTAACTTAGTTCCTTCAAACCAAATTTAAATAGTTCAAATTGATATTTGATGTTCTGTCTCATGTTCACCAAAAAGGAGCTGAAAGTTCCTACCTGAACAGTGAGCTTGGAGAACTCAAGGGGCAGTGCTATTCAGCAAAGAGGGCAGGAAAGATTAGGGAGACGGGACCAGCTGGGGTGCGATGGTGGTCTTTCTGCAGTCTTTCTACAGCTACAGCAGCCACAGACATGTGGCAATGTGTGTTTTGTCCACACATGCTAAACAGCTTTTCTCCTGGCTCTAGTGTCTCCCCACACATTTTCAGTCTTACTAATGAGAATATACCTGGTCTCAATGGTGATGGTGTGTGATAAGATCATCTCAGAGGCTGTGACTGTTCTAGACTGGCTCATAGAACAGTATATGCATATAAGCACCACTGCATGAAATCTCCTGGACATTGCCTATTAGCATCTCCACAGTTTGACAATTAGAAAATTATTTTCTGATTATGAACTCTGTTCCACATATAGAGACATCTTTTCTCTTGCTGAGAATTGCTGAACTGGGAGATGATGTTAGTTTTACCCTAGACTCAATATTTTATGATTTGTAAATTTTTTATGTTGGCATATTCTTCACTTTTGTCAAGAGTACCAATTAAGAAATGGGAACTCATGAGTCAGGTTTCTTGAAATAGAAATTCTTCCACTTTTAGATGAATCACAAGTCTACATGTACATTATTTGACATACCTAATTTACAGGATTATTACTGTTGCCAGTTTGACATTTTACACTTCAAATAAATTCACCCATAGACACAAAGCCACTTTACACAGATTTTCTTATTTAAACAAAATGTCACCAAGAGAAAGAGACAAGCTAAGTGAAAAATACCACTATACTGTAACAAAAGGGTGCTGAATTTTGAAATAGATAGAACAAGTTTTGACATGAATAACACTGGCTGTCATCTGCAGAGGTTGTTAAATTTTGGAAAACTTATACAGGAACAAACTTATATAGAATAAATATGTCCCTAAATTTTGGGGGATTGGGGATATGCATGCATCCCACATCCATAAAATTATGATGAATTAATACCACTAAAAAAAAATTAAGTGAGAAAAAGTATAAAGAAAACATGTAATAAGGAATTTCTTAATTATGCTGCAGACTTTTGTTGTAATGAATGTTCCTCCGCATTCTTCCTAAAATTAAATAATAAGCATATGATAGGTTTCTGGTAATATACGTGCAATGATTTTTATAGCTCTATACACATGGCCCACAGATGCTCAATCACAGGATTATGATGATGCTTAAGATGCAGAGGATAATCAGACAGCAGGGAAGAAGTCGTGAAAGTGTGCAGAGAAAGAAGAAGGAAAGCTGATGCGATCTAGTGTAGCTAATAAACCTCTAATGTGAGAGATTCAAATAATGAAAGTGATTCAGCAGAGACACAGTTTTGGGACAGATACTAATGGGATTGGGATGAGAAAATCATATCTGGCTAGCACCTGTTTCAGGTGCTATAGTCCACTATATATACACTGCAATAGTCCAAAAGCTGTTCTGTGCACACATATGTATGCTAATTATATGACAGGAAAATATGAGATTATGTTTCATTTTCAGAAATATTTTCAGAAAACCTAGAGATCATCAAATATGCCGACCTCACACTATACAATGATTTTGTGACAAAAACAACTGTGAAGATAAACATGATCTGAGCTTATATACAGAAATATTTCTTCATATATGATTTCTTCAAGACTGCATCACAAAACACCCAGCAAGTAATCCTTCTAAAAATTGTTTTCTTTTATTCCCATAATTACTTGCCTGTCAGAAGAAAGAAGGTGACTTACAAGACTTCTTTCATCATGAAAACCAATGTTATCCTCCATCTCTTTCTAAAAATAACACACTATCATCAGGCAAGATAACCACCCTGATAAAATACCTTGGAAATAAAGTGAACCTTGCCTCATGATGTGATCTCTCTGATGTTCTTATTGAAGTTCTTGATGGATATCAATACTTTATGGCCAGACATCAATATGACTTTCAAAGACTATGCATCAAACAAGATTATCCTCTACATCAGTTAACAGTTTAAAGTGTTAAGGCTTGATATTGTGTGTGCTGTTCATATGGTAGAGGCTTTCAGAGACATGTCCAGGACATACCACACTCAGGGCAGAGATCTTGAAAGGATATGAAGGGTATTCATAATACAACAAGAAACCAGCAATTGGTAGCTGGTTATTTAAAAACTTTTGTACATAAGAACTTTTCATCACCAGAAATTATAGCAACCATCTAACAATTCGTGAAAGCACTTTGGAAGAAAACCCTACAACAGTGGAGAAGGACAACGACATTTTCAAACAGAACACAACAGGAGCTTAGTCATACTGACTTCTGGTGTGTGTGTAAGGATTTGGAGCATTGCATTTGTTAGCTTGGAAAACTTAGGAGTTTTCCACCTCATTTGGCAAATATGAGAATTTCTAGTCTGCTAAAGCTAAGCAACATGCTCACATATCACTGAATCTCCAAACAGTACTAAGGGTATTTCATTTTTTTTTGAGAAAAGAGTAAAGTAGATTCTGTACATATGCAATACCTTACAGTATTATCTGAAATATTTACAGGGAGTGAACACTGCATGTTTCTACAGCTGCATTAGCAGTGTTGTGTTTGTGGTCATGCCACCATGTAGTGCTGTTCACCCAGCATGCCACACCTGGAAGGAGTTTTCTTCTCAAGTTGATGCAACAGCTGCAGTAGTCAACAAAAATTGTTTGCTCTAAACCCACAAGCCTCACCACCATCAGAACAGTATTCAAGGAAAAATGTGCAAAGAGACATACACACAGTTAAAGCACTTGCCAACTGGGATGCAGAAAAAGTGGACTAGAAGCTGCAGGTATCAGAAGTGTACCATTGTAAAAGTAAATAGCTTAGCTGATAAATGTAAAGGTTAACTATCAATAGTGGAGAATGCACACACATAAATATGGGACTGGAACATCCCGATGTCATAAAATTTGTTTGTGTGCTGCAATTTTACCTTAAATGTGCACTTCAGTTAAAGACCTTCCGGTATACGTTACAAGATTTAAGTAAAATCCATATCATCTGATGCATAAAACAGCACACAGAAAGAAAGTTTTGAGACCAAACCTTAAAAGTTTGTGGTGGTGATATAACGTTGTAGCAATTATTGATTTTTTACATTGCTTTTTCAGTTAATGTGACAGTCAGTTGAGTCAAACCACATGTAAACGAGATATTGCAGAGACTGTACAGAGTCAATTAAGAATAAAATCATATAAACTCTCAGCAACAAAGAAGCTCCAGGACTGATGTCCTTGTGACACTCTGAATCATTTAAAATAGCTCCACATCTCAAATCAATCAAGACATTGAATGTCTGTGAGAACTTTTGTGCTTTCAACAGCAGTCCCACAGCTTTGAGATGTATTGACTTAAATATTGCAACTGAACTTTTCCTTTCCACAGCCAAATACAGATTAGAGCTGCTCTGAAGTTACTCTTGGATGTTTCAGAAGTCCAATGTGCCCTAGTCAGCCTTAACCTTTGGAAAGCACATTGAAGGGGGAGTTTAGAAAAATCAGAAGGTTAACCCATGGTCCTATGTATCATTTTATTTTCTTTTAGGTAAAGCACAACCCACTATAGATTTTGCTCTCCACTTTCTTTCCTCAGCAAATGTGGTGTTGAATTATCCCTTAAAACATAATTGTCAAATAGAGGCACAACTTTTTAAGGACAACTCACAATGCCATTAAAACATTAATAGCTAATTGACCCTCTAATTAAACTGAATCAATTTCCTATCAAAAACCAAAGCAGAATTATTAAATAGAAGTCAGCCTTCAATCACCAGATGCAGAACTGTTGTGTGGGGTAACTAGGACAGCCCTTACAGGGGCAGAACTGTTATGGACTATTCTGGAAGGCTTCTGATCTTTTCTGGCTAGTCAGCAACTTTCCATATGGAGTTGTTACAGTCAGAAGGGCAACCACTCAAGTTAGAGGAGTTGAAATTAAAACACCATAGAGTCTGCTCATGGAAGGATAAGTATTTGCTATTCTGCTTTCTCTGTTGCTTTGTGTGCTTTGCTTTTACATGTTTGACCTATTCAAATTGTAAATTCATTAACAGAAGCAGCTGTTGCTTAATAAAATGCAGTTTCACTACAGGAGCCTCACTGAATCACTAGTAGTATATTTCTTTAATAAATATTAACATGGAGATACTGTAGATTCAGAGAATTAGTCACAGGTACTTGTGGTGAGATATATTTTAACACTTCTTTCTTATAATGTTATTGCCTCTTTTTTTTTAAGTCTGCTATTTAGAAGGTGTTTAAACAGCTCAAGATGACCTTACTGCTTTGACACTAAATCACAGGAAAGAGCTTCTAGTGTCAAAATAGGAATAAGAAATGCCAAGAAGTCTATGGATATGTCATTTCAAAATAAAGCTGTCAGCTCCTGTTAGAGAAACATCAGACTTACATTTACTTCAACAAATAGTAAACAGTCCTGACAAGTGAAATGTTTCTTATGTTTCATCCCTTGGAGAATTTAGAGGAGGACAAATGCAGCCATTTCCGAAGGGTTCAAATGCAGGTCATGATGCCACTAGGAGGGCAGGTCCATTCAGTGTAAGTGGGTACATTACCCTACCTGATGTGTTTCCCATTCTGGGCCAGGCCTTGGTGGCTCTTCTCAGACAAACTGATTCTCGTCCTCTTCCTCTCCCAAGACAGCCCTTGGGACAGGTGTCCCTCAAGTGCCTGATAAAACCCAAGAGCGTGTCACAGTTGCAGGCACCCACCATCACTTGCTACCAACGTGCAGTATGTCTTTGCTTGCTTGTAGTTTGCCATCAAAACATCTTTGTGTTCTATAGGATAGTCTGTGACTCCTCAGTGGCTGTTTTCCCACAGATATGCATAAAGAATTTTTTACATTACACAAATGCAAACAAAAAAATATTATCTTCCTCATGTGGGTCTTTTTTTGGGTTTTTTGTTTGTTTCTAGGTAGAGTTGTTAGCAATGCCTTTTTTTTTTTAAATTTTGTTTAGTCGAGCTCAGATTTCAGGAGGGTGTGAGATCCTTGGCAGAAAAGAAATATTTAAATAAAAGACACATGAAAAATAGACTAAATAAATTAAAGCTTAATCTTTAAAGGCTACCACTAGATTGGTTGGATACTGTGGCCCGTGGTAAGTTTAACCTTTAAAGGCTATTCATACCTTTGTTTGGTACTTTGGTCAGTGGAACAGTGCCCCACTAAATAGTGATTAGCATGAGGTCACAGTTTACAACTCCTACTGTGGTGATTTATCTTGAAATCTAGACCAATTATGGTCTCAGTTTTTTAAAATGTTTTACTACTTGATGTCATGATCAAATTAAGACATGTTCTTTTGATTACAACATCCATTTCTTTACTATAAATACAACATTTATAGTTCAAGATAACGAGGTACACAAATCTAAACTGCATATAAACATGAACTACTCTTTCTGGTTATGCTTTATGCCCAGTATTGGTAGAAATAGCTCTAGAAATTTTTGACAGTCCAAGGATGTTTGTGCAGACAGGACTGGTGGATTCGAACCTCAGTCATGGGACAGTTATGTTTTTTAAGAGTAGTGCTTAAGCTCAGAAAGTAAGCCAGCATCACAGACCAGCTAAGGAGGGAGGCTACCTCTGGGAATCCTGTGGTCCAATCCTTGGCTTAAAGCAAGATCAGTGAGAGCTGGTTGCTCAGACCTGTTTCCAGTTTTGTTCTGAATATCACCCTGGATAGATGCTCCAGAACATGTCAGTGCAATCTCTTTAACAACCCTTACAACCCTTATCTTTAAACAGACTTTCATGTATTTCAATTTCTGCCCTTTACCTCTTGTTCTGTCACTAGACAGCACTGAGAAAAGCCTGTCTCCCTTTTCTTTACTCTCCCTTTCAATTATTTATATGCAGGGACGAGGTCCCTCTAAACCTTCTTGTCTCAGTGCTGAACAATCCGAGCTCTCTCAGACTCTCCTTGTGTGAAAGTTCCTTCACTTCTTTAATCATCTCCATGGCCCTTCACTGGTCTCACTCTAGCAGGTCCATTTTCTTTTACAAAGCTCCACACCACAGATGTGACCTCACCAGTGTGGAGTAGAGGAAAATTGTCGACCCTTTCAACCTGCTGGCAGCTCTCATCCTAACACAGCCCAGGATCTTTGCTGCAAAGGCATGTTGCTCACAGTCAACTTTTTGCTGACCAGGTCATCCAGGTCCTTCTTTGCCAAGCTGCATTCCTGGGCCAGTTGAAGCTGGTGCCTACAGTTATTCCTCCCCTGTTGAATTTCATGAAGTTACTGTCTTCCTGTTCCTCCAGGCTTGTCAAAGTCCCTCTGGATGGTGGCACACCCAAGTAGTGTATCAGCTGTTTCTCCCTGTTTTGTATCATTAGCAGTCTTGCTGATGGTGTGTCCTGTCCCGGTGTCCATGTCACTTATGGGGATGCTAAACAGTATTAGCAGCAGTACTTCCCCCTGGAGCTCACCACTAGGGCTGGTCAACAGCTGGAAATTAAATCACTGATCATAAACCTCTGGGCTGGCTATGCAGCCAGCTTCCAATCCACCTCACTGTCCATTTACCTGGTGTGTACTTCATCAGCTTTTCAATTAGGTTTTAATGTGAGGAAGTGTCACAAGTCTTGTTTTTTATTTAATTTTTAAGTGGTCTTGTCAAGGAGGCCCTTAGATGTATCCGTGAAGTTTTTAATCTCTTTTTCTTATTGAGTAATTTTTCAAAGAGAATAATTTTGAGAAGTTTTCTGAATTTCTTCCTTATTTTAAGGGAACATATGACATTTTAAAGTTTGACATTTAGAAAAATATGGCGTGCTTAGATCAACATGCTCTTTAATTTCAACATTTCAGCTAGTTTGTCAGTTAGAAGAATTTTGAATTAGTGTTTTAAAAAACATTTTGGCAGGCCTAGGGTTTTGGGGTTTTTTTTGAATATTTTATTCATGAGAATTTTTGAGATTTTTTTACTCTTTCAATTTGTACTGTGTTTTGCTAAAAATAAAAAAAAATGCAGAGAAACGAATGTGTTCAGCTCTAGTAGCTGTATATGACAGCCTTTGTCTTCCCAGAAACCCAGATATAATCTATCATGTGTATGATTGCATAAAGGATTACTATTCTGTATTCGTTCTTCTCATCTTACTTGGAAAATGTGCTGTGTACTCAGTTTATACAATCCAATTAAAATGCCTACATGCTTTAAAGTAGCAATACTCATAATATTTATAAAAGTAACTTGAAAAAATCACAAGTTACAGTATTTCTAAGTTAGCTATAAATTTCTATTACAGTTGAGGAATTTTAATACAAAGGAATGTAAATCAGAATGAAATAATTGCATTTTGTTGTTGCTGAATATAATGGATGAAATCCTGGACCCATTGAAGTTTAAGAGGGAAGTTCTCATTGACTTGAGCAGAGCCAGGATGTTATCAAATACACCTGATACTGTCTTTCACATGCATTTCTAAAGAATCAAAAATGCCCTTACTTTATATTAGCATTTTGGTAGTGCCAAGAAGCTTCAGTGAAGTCTTCATTCTGATAGGTATTACTCTTTCATGTGTCTTACTAGTCTTACAGATGTCACTCTACAGGCTGCGGAAGGATCATGGCAGCTTTTTAAAGTTATATGTTAGGACAGAATCAGCACCTTTCTCCTATTTTGATTCTGAATTTTAGTTTAAGGCTCAAGCTATAAAGTAAAACCCTTTTTAAAAATTACTTTCTTTTTTTTTTTCCCTTTGAGGGCAGCTGCATTAGCTTCAAAAACTCCTTTCAGGAGATGTTCTAGCCTTTTCTGAGACTGCCAGTTTTCACACTGAATTTTACTTCTGAATTGAGAACAGGTACACACACCCATGCTCAAAGATGTGCCAGGGAACACTGGCAAGCAAATTTTCTTGCCTTAAGATTCTTACTAGCCATGAGCCCTTGACGTTTTCAAATTTGAGAGTTTAATATCAAATTACAGTTTCTAAGCTGCTTTAAAGACTACTTTGAGCTGATTTCTACATAGAAACTCCTTTATCTCTCTTAAAAAATCTAAAAAAAACCCCCAACCCAGGTGGCCCATTTCAGTGCCTGCAGATGTAAGATAAAAGCATTCCAAATTGAAGAATGGCTTTTGCCCCTGTGTATGTGGAGCATAGAGCTGTTGGGTGAGTGACAGAAACCACAGCCCATTCCCATGACCAGTGCCATTGCAGCTGTTGTGGCGTGTATCTGTGAGCCTAGAACCAAATACTATGCATTCAGACTTCTCAAAGTACTGCAAAATTCTTGATCTGGAGATATGCAATCTAAACTATAATCTAACCTTGCTTTTATTAGACAGCTATATTGCTATATGCAGCCAAGGAGAATTCAGAGATTTCACAGTGTGATAAAAAAGAAAAAAAAAGTCTCCCAAACCTGTATTGTGATTACCATCACTTTTCTCAGCAAAATAGCTCCTTGTGAACTTCTGAGTGAAACTCAGCTCTCTGAATATATGCCAAATTAGGTGTCCTGGACTTTCAGTTTCTTGAAACTGAAACATTATAAAGAACACCAGTCTTTACTTGTTATTCTTTAAATAAGGAAATATCAACACCTGGCATTTAAGCATGGTGAAATAAAAATCTAATATGGACTAGATATTCTTGAATAATTCTATGCTCAGACATGCTTTTGCCCCAAGAATGAGGTTCATGTCTCCTCAGGATTTCACTTCCTTCTTAACCTGTGTGATGGCAAGATTTGTGATCACTGGTCTGGAGTTTGGATTATTAGTTGTCAAATGCTAGCTAATATCATACTCCTTATAAAACCCGGTGTCAAATTTGAGCAGGGAAGAACATTAAATCATTGTTAACTTTCCCAGCTTGAACCTAAGTGTGTAAGTGACACTTTCTCTTTGGTTCAGCTCTGTATTCTTTGCATACAGAACTTCCAACCATCTGCATCATGCACATTGTAAAGATGATACATACCAGCAGCAAAGTACACAACATTTCTATTCTGAATTTTACTTAGTCATATCCACATTAAAAACTTTTTTTGGGAAACAAAAAAGGCTTAAGAGCACAGAAATTTTAGTCGTAACACATAAAGCCAATATTCACGTCTTTTGTGTCCAAATTACATAGCAGGCCTATCACAACTGGGTCACCAATCATAGAATTTCAGAATGGTTTGGGTTGGAAAGGACCTTAAAGATCATCTAGTTCCAGCCCCCTTGCCGTGGGCAGGGACACTTTTCTCTAGACCACGTTATTCAAAGACCCATCTGTGAGAGACTTGAAAAAATTATAATCCGATAGAAACAACCAAGGTGTGTGTGGGAGGAGAAGGGGCAGATCAAGTTCTGTGAAGGTGGAATGGTGCTCTGCACCCATAACCTCTCCTCCTTGGGAACCTCTAGTGTGTTTGTCAGTCATTGGCACACCAGAAGCTCTGCCCCACACCACACCCCTGGAGCCCCGGACCCAGTCCCATAATGGCTGGCAGACCTGAAGCCCCACCTAGTGGGGAGGGTAGTCAGAGGAGACCAGAGATGATAAAAATCATTCCACGAGGCACACATGTATCACTCCCTTATTGTCCTTGTCTAGGACCATGCTGGAACCAAGGCAGTAACTATATTTCTGCTCTCTCTCTCTTTGCTTCTCTCTCTCTTTTCCTTCTCCTAATTTCCTCTTCTTGAAATCTGGGTAACTTAACAGTTGGATGGGCTGGAGTTTTCTAAGTCAATGCATCATGAAATGCTTTATTGTGATTGAATGTTGCCTTTAAAAATTGCCAAGTTACCTTATTTTCTAAAGTTTTCCAGTACAAGTTTGTTGTTTAACCTCCTGAAAAATATTGTTGCATTTTTCCCTTGCACCCTCTCAGAGTATAAGAAAAACAAAGCCTCCTTAAGAAACTTGCTGAGGGCGATTGGGGCCTTACACCATCCAACCTGGCCTTGAACATTTCTAGGGATTGAGTTTATCTGGGCAACCTATTCCAGCGTCTCACCACACTCACAGTAAAGAATTTCTTCCTAATATCTAATCTAGATCTCTCCCATTTTAAACCTGCCCTCCCTTGTCATATCACAGGACATACTACAAGATGTAGTCAGCATACTACAAGATTTTAGCACTTGAGATCTGGTCATACCACTTGGGTCAGTGAATGATGAGATAATGAAACATAACGCTCTAGATCACACTTGGGTGATCTGACCAGGGTACCTCACTGGTGCACTTCATGAATCACTTGAAGACCATGCTAAATTATAGGCATAGAAGCTAACCAGAAATGTTAACATTCTATTCAAAACACTTCAAGGTTGTGCAAATTTATGTTACAAGTTCATTTCTATGGATAGCTATTTCTTGAAGGGAGTCGCTTGGCATATTTTTTTTCTTCTTAGATTTCAATCAGTCCAAGTAGTTTTGCAGAATCAGAAAAAGATTCCTCCAAGCATCAAAAATTCTTGCTCTAGTGCACTACCACTACAAAGTTGCTAGCACAGCAGAGATCCAGCAAATCCATTCATTAACCTTAGACCGCATATGTAGTCTGCTAAATGTTAAATCACCTTCAGGCAGTCTGAAAGTAAACTGTGATGCTAGTCTGTAGTTGCAGCTCACCTTGCCTGGCTTTGATGTATAAAACAGAATAAACAGGATAGGATTTAAAAACCGTCTGACTGCTCTAGGCATGTTTGATAGGCTCTCATAGACCTTTACTTGCTTTCCATCATAAGTGCTTGTCAAAATTGACAGAATCTACTTAGACAGCCAAGCTTTTTCCATACATCTCTAAATTACTTCACCATTCCAAAGGTTTTTATCAAATTAATTAAAATTGCATAAAGGTCAAGATTTGCTCTTGACAGCATTGATTTGTGAAGCAGTGAAAATTACTTCAAGTCTTTCACAGCTTGCTTTGAACCCACAGTTGGGACCCATCTGAACTATGAAATGTCACAACAGTCACTTGAGGAAAATCTGCAGAAGGATTTTGCCCAACATGATCAGCATAAGTATGCCCTTTGAGTTGGTATATAGTGAAATTCATAACTACTTAATAAAAATGAAGAGTTAGAAATGTGACCAGAGTGAGTGAGATAGGAATCATAAGGCACATTCTTTCATTAAATAACAGAATCAAGAAAGTTTCGTTGTTTGTTTTTTTGTTTTTTTTTTTTTAAATAGCAACCTTTTCTCATTTACAGAGGTTTATATTTTAGATTCAATATCTTTTTCCATAACCAATGGCTGTTATCCTGTATGTATACCATGGGCTATATTTGAGAGATTTGATTAGTAGCCTTTGCTTATCCTCTCTTTTTCTAGATGAATCAATTTTCAGAAACAATATGGATTGGTCATCATTTTCACCTTCTTTGAGAGAGGCCAAAAGGTTTGAGCAGGTTTGAAGGAAAGCAAAGCTGCTTAAAAATTTGTCTCCAGCTTATTTGTTGTGCATATGTAACCTAGGAAATAACATTATTAAATTTGAGCATATGTAACATGACAAACCAATTCTAAGCTTTAGAAATTATTATATTCTTATTTATATATATGTGTGTGTGTTTTATGTAAAATATATATTTATATATAAAATATATTCTTTAGGGAAAGGTAGTATAAGGATGATGATAATGGTTTCTTATTCAAAGGTGGGGGAAATTAAGATCAGATAAAGAACAGGTATATAAATTGGTCTGTAAATGAAGCAATAAGCTCAATTACATGCTTGTCTTTAAGCATACACATAGTTCTATTGAGCTGGAGGTATCTGAGAAATCTGTGAGAGATGCAAGAAATATTAACTTGTCCAAAGAGAAGTAGGGAGTCTGGTGTTACAGCCTGTTTAGACATATGGATCACTACGAAGAAAGGCTAAGACAATTGGGAACGTTCAGCCTGGAGAAGAGAAGGCTTCAGGGTGACCTAATTGCAGCCTTTCAGTACCTGAGTGGGGCTTACAGGGAAGATGGAGAGAGACTTTTTACAAGGGCATGTAGTGATAGGACAAGAGGGAATGGCTTTAAACTGAATGAGGGTAGGTTTAGATTGGCTATTAGGGAGAAATTCTTTATGGGGAGGGTGGTGAGACACTAGAACAGGTTGCCTACAGAAGTTGTGGATGCCCCATCCCTGGAAGTGTTCAAGGTCAGGTTGGATGGAGCTTTGAGCAACCTGGTCTAGTGGAAGGTGCCTCTGCCCATGGCAGTGGGGTTGGAACTAGATGATCTTTAAGGTCCCTTTGAACCCAAACTATTCTATGATTCTTTATGATTTTATGATCTTTCCACGGAAAGAGAGACTGAATTCCAGTCTTTGTTCCTAAAGTTCACTTCAGGCTGATCTCCCTCTTCTACACAAGTGAATGTGTCCTGGGCTACAGAGCTGGTCTTTCTCTGTTCTTCATCAGCAGTTAATTACTTGTTCCATGTAAAATAGAATTGTCAACTAAAAGGAACATTTGGGGTCCTTTGTGAGTTTAAATCCTTTCAGAGAGAAGAGGACAATCTCTATTACCCTTGCCATATGGGGATATTCTGTGCACTGGTCAAAGAAGGGGGGGAAAAGAGAGCAGCCCTGCAGCCATTGCCATCATTGTGAGGTATAGGCAACTGCAGATTTTAAGGGTGAGTTCTGACTGCTGATGGCTCATTGTCTTCCCCCAGACCAGACTTTGGAGCTGAACCACCTCTGCAGGGTCAGAATGAGTCCCAGTTCCTCTCCTCACCCTTTTACTGCCACATGTTTTGTGGGAGCTGTGGGTACCTCCAGAGGTTAGAACTAGTCCTTCTGGCTGGAGAGAGAAGTTCCCCCTTTGTTCCCCAGACCACATGGCTTCCAGAGCCCCAAACCGGGAGCACAGAGACCACACAGGGAGACACGCAGGAGGGCGAGGAGAGGGAGAGAGAGAGATTTTATTGTTCCCGGGTTCAGATACTTAAAGATTTGGGGAAATTAGCATACACCCAATCAGGGAGCTAAGGGGATCTTAACCACCGCCCACAGGGGCCAGGTTTCACAGCCAATGGGGAAAGGTAACAAGGGTCAAATATACATAGAAGTGGTCCAAAGGGATATTGGGAAACACAGCTTCTCAGGTATAGAGGGATTTTACAGCACTTACTTATACAGCGTTACAGTCAGTTTGTACAACAGCTCTGCTAATTCCTTTATCAGCTTCAGAAGTCCATTCTTGGAAGGACTTCTTCCACTTTACATATTGTTGGTTAATTGCTACAATATTTTGTCACCCAGTGATACCTGGCACAATTTTAGTTCTTTCCTTTCTTTAGAACTGAGTCTCAAGACTGTTAGAAAGCAAGGTGACTAAAATGAAATGCTGCAGTGCTAATTATAGTGGATTTAACCCATATCCACTGGGCCATTAAGAGACAGGTGCATTAGATGTCTCTGATGCTGAGCCTCATACCCACAGCAAAGGGACCATTAGCTCCAACTACGCTGCTCAGCCAGCTCCTGTAAAAACAAGGCCGAGCAAGATGAATGTTGTCAGCACTGGATGGATCTTTGGTCTGTGAGCTAAATCTTCTTGAATTATGATGCAATATACATCTAGAACGTAATCAGTATGCACCATAAATATCACAGCCATAAAAGCATACTTGGTTGAATCCAGTCATGGCATATCAGGCACAGAAAGTGTGCAGAATTCAACAGATCTTTGTCCCCCGTGCTCCAAGAGTAAATTTGGTCTGTTATCTTTCTTGTTCCATTAACATTTATTTGCACCTAATAAGGCATGAAGTCATTACTTGTAGTGTACATCCTAACATTTAATCCCATGGTATCATATTTTTAATTGAACAGAAAGAGTATCTAAATGGTTTTACTTCCCCAAGGATGTGGGTATCCAGTAATAATCACAACCCTTGAAGCTCCCTTACTACACTTATTGAAATAAAAGCCTTCATGACTGAAATAGTACTTAATTTTTAAATTACATCAAAATGAGTTTGATGGCTTAAAAGAAGAAATTGCAAATTTAGTTCATACAAGACTACCCCTAAGTAATACTTTATTGAGCACTTTCACATACCAAGTCCCCTAGCTGTAAAATGATAACACTTCAAACACTCAAGAAATGTGGCTTAGGACATCACATCTTTATAGGCCCCATGAGGGGTCTGTGAGGATCAGACCAATGAATATGGTTTGAGGCTTCAGCCTTTGTTATGTATATTACATAACACCTGATTAACTAGAAATGAAGCACCATTTGCTGCATCTACTGGGCTATTGCTGATTCAACCATTCCATGCAAACCACAAAGAACAGAAATTGCAGGAGAAAAGTTATCAAGTTTCAGCATAGTACTTTGGGCTACAGCTTTGCCAGTCAATGAAACAGGCCAGGATTCATTTTCTGAACTGAACACTAAGCGGTAAATGCACAGAGATAAATCCTCTGCTGTATATGCCCAAACTGGGAAGACCTAGTCCCTCCTGACTTGTGCTGCCTCCTGACTCCAGCATAAGAACTGTGTAGGAGTACTCTGGGTGCACATCAAGGAGCCATTGTCAATCCAGCCATGAGCAAGGACATGCCAGTGACAGGGCCATTCCTGCTTACTGGGGTTGACATCACTCAGATCATGTGTGACAGAGTACAGGGAGTTTTCTTGTTACTAGAAATGAAGTCAGCTCTGTTTTGAATCCTGCTTGCAAAAGAAGCAGGAAAAACAAAACTTTTAAGAGTGAAGTCTAGCTGATGTAATTGAAATTATGGAAAGCATTTAAGTAGATGGAAAATAATGAACTTTGTTAGAATGCATTGAGGACATGAACACTAACTCATAATAGTCTCCTTGAGGAAAAAAGAAACACCAGGAGACCTTTTAAGACCCCAGTGTTCTTGTTTTTCCATCTCAGTGAAGATACTATGAGAGCACGATGCAAATGGAGCCCCAGAAGAGCCCGCCCTGCAGCAAATCTCCCCGCTTCCCGCCTGCCCTCCACCTCCTGGCAGGCACATTGGCCCTCAGTGTTAATTGCAGTGTACTAACTCCTGACAGCCTTTTAATAGGCAAGGCAGGAGGGAAGGCAGCATTTTGTTATAGGTCTTTATAAAGTACTAAAAGGCAAATTTAAAATGCTCATTACACTCGAGTAGTTCCACTCTACTTAAATATTGGCTTCAGGTTTACTTCATTGTCCTCTTACCAACAATTAAGCTACCTAGAGACAATCAGCAAATAATAAAATTCTGTGTTGGAGGAAATTGGTTGAGACTACACAGAGTTGAATGAAATTATTGTACAAAATAGAAGGAAGTAACAGCATATAAAAGATATTTAGCTATCTCTAGATAAATACATCCCAAGGGCCCCAGTATTTCCTCTATATGAAATATATAAACTGAGGGTTTGGGGAAGTTCCTACTCATTTCTTTAATACAGTTTATTAGGAAAATGTGGCCTTTCATTCCCACTAATGTCTGATCAACGGACTGGTCATTTTCCTAAAATTTCAGTTGTTTACAAAGGAAAGGCTGAAGCCAGCGCTTGAACAAAGCATAAATCTTCTGCCCACCTCGATCTTTCATCCCATTGACTGAAGAATACGAAGACATAAGTGCACAGAGTAAGCTGTTTTCTCCTGCCTTGAGCTGTAAACAAACAAAACATTGCAGTCACCTCATCCTGGAACTGAGGCCAAGGGTTTGGCAAGGCATTGTTTGCACTCTCTATTTCCCATCTTCTGATCTCACTATAGCTCACCTAAGGGTTTTTTTCACTTGTCCTAGAGAAACTTTCCTGACCCTGAGCTCTAGGCAGAGCAGGGCAGGACATGTTAACAACTGGTTTGAGAAGAACTGAAATAGTTTCAAAATTCCTGCTGATTTTATAGCAGACACTGAAAAGAAAAAAAAAAAATAGAAAAAGAGAAGGAGCAAGATGTGACCATTTGAGAGATGGAAAAGCAAAAGTGGGGAGGAGATTTTATTTCATGCAGCATCAGTAAATCCTAGTTAAATGATCTCAGTTAATTTGTCTGAACTAGATTAGAAGACAAGTGAAGGGTATGCTTGTACACAAGAGACATAAAACCTAGCACTTGATTGCTCCTTCTCATCCACCCTGCAAACACTGATGTAAAATCTGTGGGGTTTATTTGATTCCTACAGATGTGAGAGAAAAATCTGCCATCAGAAAACAGGTAAATTTCCGGGAGTAAAAGCTTTACACAGTAGGGAGTTATATTAAAGGAACAACAAGCCATGCCCTTTTAAAACTTGATAGGTGACAAACTACAAAAGCAATTCTGTACCTTCATGGTGCACTTTAAAGAAAATCATGCCCTGGACCTTAAAAGCTGCCAGGTGTTTTCATCAATTCCTCAGTTACAGAAAGCGGCTGTGCGCCTCTGGTATTTGTAAACATGATGGGCACCTTTGTTATCATGGGACAAAAAGTCAGACTCCGTTCTCTATATGATTCCTGATCACTTAATATGTTAATACAATGGGGTTTTTTTCACAGAACACAGTTCCCCCTCAAAAGCTGCATTTGTTCAATTTCACATTGCAATGGGCAAATTGAAGATAGGTGGCTTTATTACTCATCTGTGGTTTTTTG
The DNA here is from genome assembly GCA_013397135.1 of Pachyramphus minor. Taxonomy (NCBI): domain Eukaryota; kingdom Metazoa; phylum Chordata; class Aves; order Passeriformes; family Tyrannidae; genus Pachyramphus; species Pachyramphus minor. Next base: position 360,452 of record VYXB01000743.1, on the reverse strand, counting down.
GTTTTGGTTTTGATTTATTAGTTGCTTTACTTCAGGTATTAGTGCAAGGAGAAACAAATAACTTAACCAAACCGCAAACAGTATAATTAAGATTTTATTACTGGGCCAGCGCTACATAAATTTTTAGGACATAACTGAAGTAAGGGCTGGTGAAAACAAATTTATACATAGCAGGGAGTGAAGATCCACCTGAGTCTAGAAGCTCTCTGATCTGATATATTAGAGCTTGAAAATAGAAAAGAGTGAAACAGGAAGTCAGGTCACTCCATGAATTTATCTCTCTATATATGTTCTCTACTGTACTGATGGCATTGCCATCAATCCAGTTACACTGCAAGGTAAAGATGTTTGGTGTATTTTTAAAATCCAAAGCTCCTGAAGTCATGTGATTATAATTCCCTCTTTGTATCTTTAGTAAGTTCTTTGTCCTGGGAGGTACAGTGAAAACATTGTGAATTCTAAAAGGTAAAACCCCGAAAGGCAAAATCTCAAAATGCGTGTGGGTCTTTGAGATATATTTTTAGTCTTTCCCTATGATACTCACAGGGTCTGGCTCTACATTTTTGAGTATGCACAGTAGGTAAGGCTGAATTCTAAAGTTCCATTCAGAGCCACAGCAAAAGGAAAATATGTCTATGCCTGGGATATATTCCCTTTGAAAAAGGCTTGTGTCCTATGAACACAATAAATGGACTTAATTGCAAAGGCGTTTTTCATAGGCTATTTCTAGATAAACAGGTTCTTGCAAATTGTAGAGAAACTCATTTGAATGTTGTTTATTTCATTATCAGGATTTAAGAATGACAACCTGTTTTAAAGTATTCTGTAAGACACTTTACATAGTATTCCTTACCTGTTTTCTCAGAGTTATGTATGTATAAAAGAATCTGTTTGATTTTGTTTGTTTATTGGATTTTTTTTTTCAACTAATGACACATTGAAATTAATGGATTTTGGCAATTTAAAGAAAAAAGAGATACAGGAAGCTTTTTTATTTTTTTAATGAAAGGAAACTAAGGTATTTTCCAATACTCAGTAATAAAACCTCTCTGGTACATATGATGATTTGTATAACGTTTTGGAATACAAAAAGTAACATTTAATGTGTTGTATGAATTGCTAAATAAATTTTAGTAATGATGTAATTATTTTCTCAACTGTTGTAAGTGAAAATATACTTAAAACTGTAAATACTGGTCAAGCTATAAATACTTTCAAAACTGATCTCTGGTAAAACTGCTAGAAGACTATAAGCAGAATCCTTGTGGTTATTAGTAGAATCCTTGTATTATACAAGATGAAAGGCTGTTTCAGATAATGATGTAATAATAAATATTTTCTCTAAGAAAGCATAGTCAACAAATATGTTTCAAAGTGGAGGAGTTTAAATTCTCCCACAAAATGAAGTGTAGTTTGAAAACTCACTAGCTAGGAGATGTTCTCCAATTGACAATATAAACAACGCTTCTTTGGAGGAAAATAAAGGTTGAAACATACTACTTTCCTAAACTTAAAGTAACCTTTTCTGGAATAAAACATTAATATTACTTTGTCCAACTAATGCATCGTAAATTATAATTCTATCAAAATCTGTTAGGTGACTTACTGAAAGACTGCTATTCATAGCATGCAAAGTCACTTCTTCAAGAAGAACATAATTTCTTCACAAAGGGGTTTTAATTTTTTCTTCCAGTGCACTGTATTTGAAATTCTTTTATACTGATTTCTTTTCTACATTTTTAATGTAAACAGAATATGGAAAGCACAGTGATAATCAAGCTCCATTATAGCACTATATTTAGTTTAGAAATAATCAAAAAGATAAATAATGAATAGGCAGCAAAGATTTATCTTCCTCCCCAGCCTGCTCAGTGTGCTGCTTTGTTCCAAAGTTACTGGCATTTTCTATAAAATGTATTAGTCTATTTAGTCAATTAAAACTTTTCTGTGATTCAATAGCAAGATTTATCCTACCTGTGGAGCTCATGGGAAACTGAAAACTTTATTAATCTTACAACCTCACGTTTCCTTACTGGGTTTCACATTCGTAAATATGAAGCACATGGTTGTGGTTCCAATCTCAGGCCTTTTGCTGCTGCCAGACTGTAACTGTGGCTTGACAGAGTTATTAATGGATTACCCATTGAGAAGAACAGAACACATGTGACGGTCCTACAACCTGCAGCTATTTGTGAAGACTACTAGGTATTACTGGGGCATGGAAGTAAACACAGTAGGGCTTGATTTTCAGCCACTTGCATAAGTTCAAATACACAATAGCACCATAAAAATTATTTCAGTGTTAGTTGGAAGAAGTAAATCTAGTCCAAGCTGGTGGATGTTACTCAGAGATCAGAAAACATAACAGACAGTGTACTATCAGTGACATGATTGAAATAATGAAGCTCTGTGACCTCTGTCTTTTCTCCATGTAGACTTACATCTCCGATGCACAGGGAAGGTCCCTTATGGAGATCCAGGGCCTAAGATGGCAAAAACCTAAGGAAAACTCACAGCTACCCTATATGCTAAATATGGAGTGCCTGTTTCTGGAGAGTCTTCTGCTTGGCATTTCCTCTGCAGAAGAGGCTTGACGCAGCTGTCATGGTGGGATGTGCATTTACATCTGCACTTGTTTTGCTGTGAGGGTTCGCGTCCCTCACTCTCCTACAAGAGCCTCCAGAACAAAGCAAATGACATTAGCAGGACAGCCTGGGAGGGCTTGCACTATCACTAGTGGTGCTCTAAAGACACTTTGTACCTCCTGCTAGAAACATTTTAAGGAATTATGCAAGGTCTCTTTTTGGCAAGCTCATCAAGCATATGCTGTATTAAAAGAAGTGTTCCTCCACTTTAACTGTTTAGATGTATGTCTTCACAGTGGGTTGCTTGCCTAATTCCCACTTAGGACATTGAAATCTGTTTTTAGGTGCATTTGATATCTTTAAAAATCTTCTTTATTTCCTATTTAAATTTGAAGGTGCCAAATTGCTTTTTATATCTGCATTTTTGCTTCAGGGTGGATGTGAAACAGCAGAAGTCTTGGCAGAACTTTATACCTTGCATATACTTATGAATCAGGACAGATACTCTTGATAAGTCCTACAAGGATTCACTTGATAAGTATTCTCTAGACTCATTTTGTACCACAAATAAGAAAAAGTCACATTTGTGCCCATGATTTTTATGCTTCTCAAAGAACTCACCTGGATGTGTAATATCCAGTTTCAAACCTCGTTCTAATTTTCCCCTTCACTGCTGTGATTACTAAACACCCATATATTCCAGGACTGAAAATATCTCTGCAGGTTGAGCTATGGCACTTGTGCCTGCATAAAGAAATACAGACTTTAGTCCTGAGGCCACACGAACAGCAGCACCTGGAGTGATTGCTACACGGCTTGGGCTCCTGCTCCTGAGCTCATCACATCTCCTGGTTCACGCAGTTGGTGCTGAGCTCCTGTTGTACCTGCAAGCAGGGAACAGCCTCCCTGCAGTTTGTTTCTGGCAGTTCTCTGATACATACCTAATAACGGGGGCTAAAGTGAAAGTCCTTGAGCAATTTTACACCTGGAAGGGAACAACAGTTTCAGGATCCAGTGCTGAGCCCTTAGGGGACTCTCACATCCCCAGGAGACACAGAGAATTTAACACCACAGAGAAAAATGCTTAGGTTAGATACTTAGGTTATTTACATCAGTGTTTATAACAGTGCCTTCCCAAAAGTGCCTTTGTGCTTGCTGCTGGCAAATGAAAGTGTGTCTGGGAAAGTCTTAGGAGTGAGATACCTCTATTTGTTTTTCAGATATATATGAGGGGAAAGCATTTACCTACAGGCAAAAGATCTCCATTCTAACCAAACTGGACCATTTATAAATAACCTGTCTCTCCCAGTAAAGTTGCTGGACAACTATAAAAGTATTTCTTTGCTGAAGTAAGTCTCATCTGTATCAGAAAAAAAAAATTGTCTCTGACTAAAAAGCATAAATAATGCTTCCAACAAGTAAGTTCTGTAATAAGTCACACTTTTCATGAGCTTAGTTGTCTTACATTCAGCAAGGCTCAGATAAGAACGAAAAGATAAATAAGAAAAAGAGTAAATAAACAATATTTGGAAGCCAAAAGTCACTTTTTTCCCCCTGAGGAATCAAGATCCTTCTAGATATTGCCTATTTATTTCTTGTTTTGATATTTCTATAAATTTGTTGTTGTCAATAGTCTGACACAGGGACTTTCTCCACTAAATTTTTCTTTTCTCTTACACTTATATATGCTTTTCTGCCTTTTGGCAACTTTTGATATTGCTGATAGAGGAAAGTCATTCAAGGTGGAGGAACCTCTTTGATTGAGTTTTGTGAGGGACTCCAGCAGAGAGGATAATTAAATGGTGTCTTCATTGTACTGCTTCTTTCTTGCCTCAGAGATTTCTTCCTTCAATGCCCGCTTCCTCTGGAATATCACTGAAACATTATTTATGTAAAATATATATGTGTAATGTTATGCATAAATAAGTATATTATTTACTTCCATGTCAGGAATTATAAGTTGCAGGAACCTTGAAGTTGTTCTCTTTCTTTGGTGAAAATCTCACTATTCATTTGTTTCCTTAAATTCAACTTCATCTCCATGAAGAAGAGAGCCCTGCAATTCTTGCAGAGGTTCTGCACCCTGAGAAGAAGGAATGGACTGCTTTTTAAATCTTCCTATAGAAGATTATGAAGCAAAGAAGATCTTGTCAAGTACACTGCCTAGTATGCTGTGTCTCTGATGTGTAGCTTGAGAATAGTTTCATTATATATTATTAAAGCTGGTCGGAAATTTTCATCTGCTTTAGAGTCTACTCTCAGTGTCTGAGTTTTCCTCTGATTGAAACACCAATTTCAAACAAATATTGGAACCCTATGTGCAATGGAGGACTTGTTAGCGTAGCTCCATGTGTCACAAACCACATCTATATCAAGCACATACTGCAGTTCTTTTTTAGCAAAAATGACAGAGGTCTCCAATTATACAGGTAGATTTTTCTTGCTGACAACATCAGCTGGGGATTCTCCTCCTCTTCTTCAATTCATGATGTTGCAGAAGGTTAGTTGTTGAAGATTTAGCTATTCTTTGTAGGAGCAATGAAGACAAATATATGTACCCTTCACTCTACCTAGGTCTCCTTAGGTCTTGGTTTCTCTTATTACTTTTTTTTTTTTTCTTCTTTTTTTTGAGAAGGAATACTGGCAAAGGATTTATTTCTTCTGTTTGTTTTGGTGGTGTATGCCTGTCTCTAGTCTGAACTCAATGTATGCATCTCCAATACTGAATTTATTCACCTCTTTCTGCCTTTCTAAAACACTTAACAAGCAGCAGAATCTATTTAGTATTTCTCACTACACCTCTTGTGTCAAAAAATAAAAAAAATTCAGTTTTCCAAGACTGATATTTAGAAAAAAAACAAATCCACATCACTCACACTTCCTTCCATTACCTTCCATGCTTCATTACTGGTAATGATATTCCATGGTCTGTCTTGTTGTTCACTATATTTCAAAGGTGAAACAAATATTCTGAGAAAATCAAATTATTTTTTCTTGGAAATGTCTGTTGGGGACTGTATGGAGAAGGACATATTTTGCTGTGAACTGGCAAAGTTACTACACTGAAGAGGAGCAATGAGCTATACCCAAAATCCTGCTACCACCATAGTAAGATAAACCCACTGAAAATTTTCTTACCTCCAGTCACTGATGGCCTACACCATACTACATGTGGAATATGCTGCTCAGAATTTCTTTTTCCTGTGGAATCTTGACAGAAACAGGAAAGGGTTATATACCACCCCAGTAATTGTTTCTCCTTTCCCTACTCTCCTGCTGGTTAGTCACCAGATAGAAGAAACCTGTTCTAGGGCTTAGAAGAGGAATAGTATTGAAAAAGTAGCCAAAAACTTTTTCTGTGTTCAAACACAACTGCTGCGGAAAGGTCTTTGATCAGGTCTAGGAAGGGAAAAGTGCTGTCATTGTTTCTAGAGGATAGCATGGCTTGTCCTAGTGAAAAATAAAAATAATAATAATAATAATAATAATAAATTAAAATGGAAGTTTTGGGGGAATTAAGAATATAAAATGTCTGTGCATGAACTCCTTCAGTAAGTAAATTGAAAACATTACTTTTCATAAGGATGCAATCTTAAATCAGCTTGAACCAGAATCAGAACTTATGTACCAAAAGTTAGTCTACCCCGCTCCCCTACTTCCTGCAGCCCTTGCAGAATTAACGTGTGACACTTTTGTGTTAAAAATCTCTTAAAAAATAAAATAATAGAAGAACAGAAGAGAGAAGATGTAATCATTCTATTCTCTCTTCTGTTCTTCTATTATTTTATTATAATAAATATGTCTGTATAAAACCTCTCTCAACTTGCAGCAATTGTGTGTATGTGTAGTTTGAGAAAAAACTGGTCCTGAGTAAACCCATGACATTAGAATGGCGTCAGAAGTGGGATGCCGGAGAATGACCGCAAACAATTTTGAGATAACTGAGAGAGGTTCGCAGACAAAAGAGACGGAACCATTGTAAAGAATATTTACTATAGTTGTGATGAAAGTACAAGAGGTAGAGTTTATTACTATAATGATATTGCTTTAATTTTTAGTTGAAATATTTTTGTTGTATTTTGTTCATTGAAGTTATATGTTAATTGTAGAATTTAACTTTCTTAAATATATAATTCGCAGAGGCGAGGGGAGAATATGTTGTGGGTTTAACAGCCCCTCTCTGGGCTGAAATAATCAGATCCAGGTGGATTTCTGGAACAAAGCCAATCAAAAGTTTTAGTAATGCCTCTGCTAATGACATATATAAGAAAAGGGAAGAGTAGGGGAATTGTGCAGAAGAAATTAGAAGAAGCCGTGTAGGAGGGAGGCAGCAGGCCCCCGAGTGGGGGGCCAGGCCCCTCTCCCCCAACCTTGGGGCCGAGGGCAGACATGGCACTGAAGTCTCTCTGGCCGGGACATGTAACAGAGTGGAGAAGCAAACTCCAGAGAGAAGCTGCCTACCTGAAACTTGTTGCAGAACAATTCTAGCCCTGGCAGAGAGCGNTGCTAATGACATATATAAGAAAAGGGAAGAGTAGGGGAATTGTGCAGAAGAAATTAGAAGAAGCCGTGTAGGAGGGAGGCAGCAGGCCCCCGAGTGGGGGGCCAGGCCCCTCTCCCCCAACCTTGGGGCCGAGGGCAGACATGGCACTGAAGTCTCTCTGGCTGGGACATGTAACAGAGTGGAGAAGCAAACTCCAGAGAGAAGCTGCCTACCTGAAACTTGTTGCAGAACAATTCTAGCCCTGGCAGAGAGCGGAGGAGGATTTGAGATAACAAGTACCCCAAGGTCAGTCTAGCAGGAGAGAGGAGAGAAGTGCGGGGGGAGGCCCCCCTTTCTCCCTCCAGCAGGGGAAAGACTGAAAGTTAAAAACCCCTGCTGCCTGTAGAAGATTACTGATAATAAGAGATCCTGGGTTTGACTCCCAGTGGTGCTTCCGTAGTGCAGAGACCCCCCGGCAGCTCATGAA